>OZ023268.1:52847906-53410406 GCA_964006375.1 Tillus elongatus
ATAGTATGGATTGTTATTAGACTTTTAAGTTTTCTTATATTTTTATTATTATATGATTGTTAATACGTTTTATATATTATATAAAATACTTTTAAGTGTAACTGTGGTCATTTTTAGAAAACCCTTGTATCCTAACTCTCATTTGCAGTGTTTAAACCACACATCCGCCCACACAAGTATTACATTATTGTGATTACATCTGTTGGGGAATGCAAAGTCTGCACCTAATATTGAAATAGGTCATTTATTTGTAAAGTTGCATGACAGGGCAGTAGGATTATTGTGCTAGGTGCATGATCCTGTCTTTATTTACGCTTTACAACAACTTTTATTATTACTAACCTGTCTGAAACATTTTTTACTGTACTGAGTAATGCCACAAGAGGTTTTTTTTTTGCTTTGTAGATTGGTCATTTTTATACAGCTATTGACAATACAGATTTTGAATATAACGTGTCCTGGGGGAAACTCTATGAATGAATTAATAAACCTATTTCAGTTTACAAGAGTCACATTAAAATATCGCAAATGGTTTAATATGGAAATCATTAATAACATTGTCGTGGTACGTTTGAAGGTGAAATAAAATCAATAAAAATTCAACCCAAACTAATTTACTTCTTAATCTCAGGGTTTTTATAATGGGTTCCTAGACAGAGATTACAGACAAATATTACTCTTATTAATTTCACAATAATATAAAGTTGACAAACAATGGGAAAGGTGGTAAGTCCGGCTTACGTAGCAGAGATGTTACCCCTTGTCCTTGCTGTTTGCAGGTCGAAACTCTAATGCCTCTTCCTCACCCTGCTGGCAGCCACTTGCTACCTCGCGCTAGGCCGACATATACAGCGGCGTTTCACTTCACGTCACTCACTTATTCTTTTATTACTTTACGCATTTCTGGAACCACTACATTACCCCCCACTTAAATCTAAGGTACATGGTGTAACAGGGACGGCTGATTTAAGTAAAGAAACAAAATGCTAATATAAAAGAAAAACGGAATATAATATTTTCACATAACTTAAAAACTCAACAATATTCTTACGCAGGATATAATGATTTTCGAATCATTAAAAATTAATTAAAAATTATTGGCAATGTTTTATATAGCTTCAAATTGACAATATTCTGACGCGAGACTTCGTTCCCTTGCTCATCTCCAACAACATAGGAGTTTGGTCCAGCTTGTCGCAATATGTAGAGCGGCCCTTGATAAAGCAAGAAAAACTTACGAATTGTACGATTTTCGGCTGATGACTGTGGGTGAGTTTTTACAAGAACCTGATCTCCCACCTTAAAACATACGGGGTTAATTTTAGCGTTATACTTTTTCTGCCGTTGCTCGGCTTTTGTTCGCAGGCGCTCTTAAGCTAAAAACCAAACATCTTCAAGCCTCGGAACGCATTTCTTCTCCTCTGGAAAATTTATATATTTAGTTATCGGATTAGGGCAGATAAGACCAAACTGTAGAAAATTTGGTGTATACCCCGAACTCTCACTTACAACATTATTAAGCCAACCTTCTACTTCGCTCAACTTCGTAGCCCAACTCACATGACTTTCATGACAATATGCTCTTAATAACCTGCCGACCTCCTTGTTATATCTTTCGGTCATATTTCCGGAAGGAAAATAGCTGGACGTATGAAACGTACGAATACCCAATTGCCCCAAGGACTTCTGCCAGACGGCCGAGGTGAACTGTGTTCCATTGTCTGTCAAAACCGCTCGTGGTACTTGAATTTTCACAAAATAATCCCTTTTCAATTTATTTAGAATAGCTAGAGCAGTAGCATGCTTTAATGGATATAGTTTTACATACTTGCTAAAAACATCTACAACTACTAAAAGTTGTGTCACTGACCCTCGTGATTTCGGAAGAGGTCCCATTAAATCGAGACAAACCAACTCGCCTGGTTTATCTGCCAATACGGAATTTAGGAGCCCATGATTTGTCTTTGTAACCTTGGATTTTTGACAAAGGTCACATGCAGCAACCACTTGCCTAATTGACTTTTGCATCTTTGGCCAGAAGAATTTTTCCTTAACCATCTCATAAGTTTTGGCTTTACCAAAATGCCCATTACCTTCATGTTGCCACTGAATAATTTGGACGACTTGATGTTTAGGTACACACAGTTTGAACCCAGGGTTAATTTTGTTCCCTCGTTTGAATAAAACTCCCTTGTAAATCACGAACCATTCGGTAATAGAAAATTTCCTTTTCGTCAAAATTAAGACCTTAGTTTCAAGAGATTCTAGAAATACAATTTTACTTCTTGACCACTCATCGAGAAGTTGATCCTCTTGAAAATGTTTTAATTTACCTTTCAGATCCTTGAAGTTGTTTACTATTTTAACCAAAGCTACCTCCAATGTTCCTTTCCCGTCAGGACGTCCTCTATCTACTTCTGTATTTATAGGGTGCCGCGATAATGCGTCCGCCAAAACATTTTCCGATCCCTTACAATGCTCAATTGAAAAATCGAACTCCTGTATCAGCATAACCCAACGTGCTAAAGAGAACTTCTTAGTTTACATTTAAGCAGAAATGTGAGAGCCTTGTGGTCTGTCACAATATTTAAAGATCTTCCTAGGACAATGGTACGCCACTGTTGTAAGCAATGCACCACCGCCAGTAACTCCCTTTCGGTTGTAGTATAGTTCAGCTCACTGTTTTTCATAGTACGGCTCGTGAAGGCTATGATATTTTTTTCGTCAGTTTTCCCATTGAGTTGATAAAGACAACCCCCCAATCCAGAGTTGGAGGAATCGCATTGTATATAAAACGTTTTAGGAAAATCTGGGTGTGATACCATTGAAGAGCTCATATATGCCTCCTTGGTTCTCACGAATGCTTCTTCTTCTTCCTTCGTCCACTGCCATTTTACACTTTTCTTTAACAATTTCAACAAAGGATTTACCAGTTCTGTTTGATTTTGACAAAAGCGGTTTTTATAATTTAGAATTCCCAAGTATCCCCTGAGTTCCCGCAAGTTTCTAGGTCGTGGAAAATGTACAATAGCTTCTATTTTCTTTGGGTCTATTGACACCCCTTCCGAAGAGACAACATGTCCTAAAAACGACACCTGTCTTCTGAAAAATTCACACTTACGTAATTTTATTTTTAGACCTGCTTCACTAACTTTCTTCAATACCCTTTCTAAATTAATAAAGTGGGTATTAATATCTTCCGAGAAAACCAATAGGTCGTCCACGTAAACAATGGTAAAATTTGTCATTTCTGGCCCTAAAACCTTTGCTAAGCATCTTATTAAACTGGCCATGGACGTCGACATTCCAAAGGGTAGGACCTTAAAAACGTATGTTTTGTCTCCATAGAGAAAACCTAGGTACTTCTTGTGTTCTTGTTTTATAGGTATTTGCCAATAAGACGAGGTCAAATCTAAGGTACTTAAATAAAGGCCCTTTTTAAACTGCAGCAGTAGTTCGTTCGGGTTTGGCGGCAATATGCAATCCTTTGCCATTCGGGAGTTTAAAAATCTAGCATCCAGGCAAATACGAACAGATTTATCTTTTTTTGTCACGGTTGCCAATGGGGAAACATATTCCGTCTTCGCCGGTTCAATTATATCCCAATCTAACATTTCATCAATTTGGCGTTTTACCTCTTCCCTATGTACCAAGGGTATAGGGTAAGGACGTACAAAAAACGGTGCGTCATCTTTCATTAAAACTTCATGGACATAGCCCTTGACTCTTCCCGGGCATTCTGAAAATACTGCATTGTATGCTTTTAAAAGATCCGAAAGTCTATTTTTATCTTCTTCTTCACTTAAGTGTGCCTTCGCAGCAACCGCTGTAAAACCTTCCTGGGGATATTCCAACTCCTTTTTTCCATTAACTGCCCTATCATTGTAATCGACATTATTTACCCAATTTATGTGCATTGCGTTTTCATTATTTATCTCATATTTTAAAGGTATTTTGCATTTTATTCCCTCGCTGACGAAATAAAGTGACAAACCTTCGAAATCTAACATAGCCTTATTTTCCAGAATCCAATCTGAGCCCAAAATAACCTCACGATTTAAATGCGGTATCACCAAGCATACAACATCTATCTTTAACCCGTCGATTTCTATAGGCAACATAATTTCTTGCTTAACTTTTTGCTTGCGCCCACCTACTGCGACTGCTACCGTTTTATTTGTAACAGGCAATGTTGGAATTTCTTTTAAAGAATCTTTAATCTTTAAATAAAAAGTTTCCGAAACCGCCGAAACTTCACTGCCGCTGTCAATCAAGATGGACGTACGGTAATCTTCCACTTGTGCTTCAAAAACGAGCACTGCCATTTCAACCTTTCCTGTATCGTCCTCAGTGTCGCTAAGAAAAACATCCTTGTCTTCCGAAAAACGGGTAATTAAATTTATATGGTCAGACTTTTGTTCCGCTTTGCCATCACGGTTATTGTACCGTCCTCGATTATTATCATAACCGGATTTTATCCGCCTTTCGTCTTCCCCCCTTGATTGATAATTATTTTGGGTACGTGAAAAATCTCTTTCTTTTGTGCTATCATAAGTAGCATCTATTTTTCTTAAATATTCTTCAACGTCATCAATTTTTTTTAACCCCAAAGTGATAATTCCCCGTTGTATTTCAGTTTTAAAATGTTTTGCTAACATTTCAATTAACTTAGGCTCACTAATTTGTTCCGATAAAAATGAAGCCTGACTAACCAAAGTCATAAAATATTCGACCATGTTTCCTCTTTCAAAATGATCGTATGTTAGTTTTAAATACAATTCTCTTTGTGAATCTACCCCCCAAAATCTATTTTTGAAAGCTTCTTCAAAGCTCTGAAAGGTTGCGAAAGATTCCTCTTTAATGGACCCCCAGTCAGCAGCTGTACCGCGCAAACAATTAACCGCAAGGCCCACTTTACAATCTTCTGGCACGCCTGCTTCATTAAATGTTTTGGTTAATTTCTTTAAAAATGCTACCGGATGCACCTTACTGCTGGGAAAGAAACATAGGTTTGAACCCCCCAGTTCCCTCCAATTTACTATATACGACCTATTTGTTTTATCGACTTTATTATTATATAATTCTCCCTCATTTATTTTTTCTTTCATTAAATTTTGCTTATCTAAATTCGAAACTAAATTTCCCACAGTCACTTGTAATGACAGCATACCCGTTGCTAACTGTTCTAAAATCTTATCTATTTTTGTATTGTCCCCGGCTGTTTCTGAAACAAGCGCTTCCGCATGCTCCGTCTCATTTTGTTTCCTACTTTTCGGCATGTTTTATACAATGTGGATGCCCAGCCGTTAACAATTTCAAATTTTTAACATAAATGCTGTAATAGCCCAAGCTAAACAATATACCTAATCAGGAATAGTTATAACTTATATAATAAAACGTGACACAGTTTACAGTAAATTATTAAATCATAAATAGTCTTAAAGAAACCTCATTCGGCCACCACAAAATGTGATCAATACAATTAAATGTTAAAATCACTCTCAACTAGCATGTAAATATAAGGTTCGTAATAATCTCCAGAAGGACCACAAAATGTGATTATTAAAAATAAATGTTAACGTCACTTTCAACTAACATATAAATACAACGTTCATAATAATTCCCGGAAGGTTATTCGGCATAAAAACTTAAAGGGTGTTTACACACACAATGATATGCGAACATAAAAATGATCTCACCCAGTCCGTGGCTTCGCTTTCGTTACCTGGACAGCGTTTTCTGCCTATTGAGACCTGTTGTCCGGTGTCGGCGGCAACTTGTCTACTGTCTGTGGACACCTTCTCCTTGGTGGCTGTTACTTTGCTCTGTATTCTTCGTGTCTAGGCCCTAGTTGGTCGCCATTTATGTCGTGGTACGTTTGAAGGTGAAATAAAATCAATAAAAATTCAGCCCAAACTAATTTACTTCTTAATCTCAGGGTTTTTATAATGGGTTCCTAGACAGAGATTACAGACAAATATTACTCTTATCAATTTCACAATAATATAAAGTTGACAAACAATGGGAAAGGTGGTAAATCCGGCTTACGTAGCAGAGATGTTACCCCTTGTCCTTGCTGTTTGCAGGTCGAAACTCTAATGCCTCTTCCTCACCCTGCTGGCAGCCACTTGCTACCTCGCGCTAGGCCGACATATACAGCGGCGTTTCACTTCACGTCACTCACTTATTCTTTTATTACTTTACGCATTTCTGGAACCACTACAACATCAAAAGATTCTACTAAGTACACTATTTAACACTCAAAGGATCGCTCGTGGAAAGTTTGCCATTTATAAATTTGATGAAACATTCTATTGCCGCGATCAAATTGAACTCTGTAGAAAGCGTTTGCAAGCACGGTCCTTTCACTATTAGCCTGTTCTGTAAAACATCAGATAATTTACATACATTTTATACAGGCTGTTGAATAAGACATTGAAAATTTTCTAAACTGTGAAGAAGCTCCCATTTGAAAAAGATTTTCGTCTGTGAATTTCAACTAAAAGCATGTTGGAATGGGACCCAAGGTACAAGATGGTGTTTGACTTTTCCGTTTGTCCATTGTATTTGCAAGATGATTACAAAAATATCTTTTTCTGTTTTTGGGTATAATTTTCTACCCAACTGATTTTCGTAATGGAGGGCTCATATTGAAGCCAACGCTTCGGGCAGAAACGCTCAGTTAACAGAATCGCTTCAGAACGAACGATCAATATACAGAGCAGCATCAAAAGTGATCCAAATTCTAATCATTTTCGGAATTTCGTTTGACAGCAGAATTGACTGGAAATGAAGTTGCTTATGAAAAAACTAATAATTGTGGGCACTAAAAATTGTTTCTCGTCTGCATAACTTGAAAATTTTCGTTAAAAGCACTCGATCACAAACAGCTTGTTTGTGAAGGAAACAAGGTTTAGACAATTTTTAATGTTTTAGTCAACGCCCTGTAAAAAAAATTATATGAATTACCTGATGTTTTGCAGAACAACAGGCTAATAGTAAAAGGTTGGTGTCTGTAAACGGTTTTAACAAGGTTCAATTTGATCTGCGGCAATTGAATATTACACCAAATTTAACACGTTAAGCCCCAGGGCATTAAAGGAAACTTCACCTGGGACTGGATAACTTTTTTGCCAAATTTGAATTAAGACATGTATTATGGTCAACATTTACTTTAGTAAATCACAAAAATATTTTTTTGTTGTAAAATAAAACAGTGTACAAATTTGGTAGATGCGGTCCATACAAAAACTTTTTGTTTATTGGCGTTATCCTGGGCCATGTGTACCATATGTCACAATCGAAATCTTGTAATTCTTTATTATTGAAAAAGCAAAATTATTTCTTCAGGGTTGATATATGGTTAGAACAAAGCCTTTTATACACATAAAATATTAATGTTTGTGCATGCTGCACAGAACGAACTAACATGTTAAGTGTTTTTTATGACAGACATGCTTCCTTCTCTTTCCAAATATATTTTGTAATACACTGAACACCTTCCTCTTTTTTCTGTAGCAGACATGTAACAACTTTTTCACGAAGATTGGTGACACTCATTTTATTGCCAGTTACATGACAATATACTTATATGTATCCTCTTGGTATATGTAAAATACAGAGGAAACCTGGAACGAGCGCAAATGGTAGACCAAGTAAAGTTCTTTTTCACAAGCCTGAACTCATCAAGTTCCGTCGAGCTACCCCAGAGTAATTAGCAATTGAAAATTATACACTCAATTTCCCCACAACACTTCATTTTTGAAAATATTAAAAATATGCGATGCAAGAAATAACATCCATTGCTCGGCCATTACTCTGTGTGTCAAAAGTACCACTTAATTAACAAAAATGTGATGAAAATCACAATTTTCCGACCAGCAGTGGTTTTTACGCCCTCTAGTGGTGATTTTAAAAACTCGAAAATTATTTCCAGCGATTAACCGTGGCAACTTTTCTCATGGCAATTTTTTTCCTGAAGCTGTTCCTGAGATACAACAATTCTTAGCTGCCCACCCTATACAGAGATGGGCCTGCCCTAATTCATTAAGCATATTTTATTCATATATTAACGATATACATGGTTGTGACTTAACTGGTTGAGATCTGAAAACCATGAAGGTGTTAATTAAGTACTGGGCAAAAATCCAAGAGTTATTTCTTCATTCAATCCTAAGCCAAAAAGTTTATACAAACGTAAGTGGAGCATACTTGTATGCTGATAACTATGAACATCATGAGAAGCAAAGATGCACTGCTGAGGAAAAAATAAATCAAAATAAAACCAAGCAGATCACTTTCTCCACATGCCATAACAAGGACGATGTTAGGTTAGGTTAGGTTAGGTTTGAATGTGAGTGGTCCATATCGGTCCCTCCACCGCGACCATAAGGTCTATTGTGGCTCACGCCTAATGTCTATATTTCCCCCAACAAATCCAGCCTCCTACAGAGATCGATAACCTTTGTGGGCGAAAGTTGATCCAGATCCTCTGGAGCAAGCTTTACCTTGCCAAAGAGCAGGTGTCTAGTCCTGTCCGCTGCCGGACAGGAACACAGCACGTGCTCTGCTGTCTCGTCATTCACCATACACAGCCGGCACTCGGTCTCCTGACCGACCCCAATATGGTGCATGTGATGCCGCAAGCGGCAGTGTCCTGTATACAGGCCGACTAGAGTACTCAGTTGTTGTCTGTTCATCTCTAGAAGTTTCTTAGCCCTTGACTCAGACAGGCCATTTATGAAGGCATTAGAGTGAGCTAATCCTGGAAGATTTTGCCAATATTGGATTGTCATTCTCTCTGTCCAGGTCTTTAAGGTGCGTTTTGCTGTGCAAGATGTTATTCCCAGCACCGGTTCTGGTCCGACAAAGTCACTCTGGGCACCACTCCTGGCAAGCGCGTCGGCCGCAACGTTGCAATCATGGTCCGAGTGACCCGGTATCCAGACCAGCGACACCTCATTACAGCTGCCCAATTGGTTAAGGGCAGATTTGCAACTCCATACCGTCTTTGAATTACACCGGTAGGAACCAAGAGCCTTTATTGCAGCTTGGCTATCTGCAAGGACGATGTTACGCTGAAGTTTCTGAGTATATGGTTTCAGGGTAACTTATTATGGTTCAAACATATAGAAGTGTAGAGAAAGCTGTCAGGGTGTTGTGTGAGGTTACGTGTTTGGAGCCCTGTAGATCGCTTTTTCGCAAAGCTAATATACTGACTACCTTTTCTGTGTGCATGAATGAAGTGTTGTTCAAGAAAATAATTAAAAGTTTTCGTTGCTTCTACTGTGTTGAGGAATTTTTGGTCTGTGGTGTTCTGGATAACTTATTATATTATTGTGTTTAGATTTATTATATACTCTATTTTGACACTTGTGTACATTTGTCTCTTGTGTATACAAATTACTGAGTTTTATTTGTGCTTTTGTTGTGTATATTTTCTTGATTTGTGTGTGACATGGCGTAAATATTTGTCAAAAATATTTTATTATTATTATAGATCTCAAACCTTTTTGTTTTCCAGATACATGGTTCTTTCTAAATATTGAAAAGAACCAGACCAGTATAAAACTGAAACCCGGTGAAAATTATAATAAAATAAATGCATTAAGGGGCGTTATTTGAGCCAAACACTTTTCCAAATATAACAAGTGGGTTGAGGGTTACCTATAGAATTCAATTTGAAGAAAAAAAACTGTACCCACAATTTTTCCTCAAACTGAGACCCTTATGCTTTCAGAATCAAAACTAGACAAAGTTGGCTTTTTTACTCAAATGAATTTTAAAGAAATAGTTGATTAACTATTTTTCTTCTAAATTTAATGGAATTAAGAATTGAGTTTGTGTTAAATGAAACCATAGTGGTCTTTCATGAGCCAATTATTTAGGTACAAGAGACAAGATCAGTCACAAGAGAAATCATAAAACTCATTTCGAAATAAGAACGTCATTTTTCGTATTATCAGTAATTTCACTGATTTATCTTATCCAAAATAAAAATTTTGTCAATTTTGCTTTTGGTTTTTAACAGATATGGTTTTTCAATAAAAACCAAAGTGCTCTTTAATCATAATTATTTTGAAACTTGCTCTTCCCAACCCCAAATTCAAACAATTTAAATCATCTGCCAATAAAGCACCATACATAATCAATAATCACATGCTTACCTCATATGCGTTAATGGGCTAAAATCATACCCGAAGCTAAATCAGACAATTCTATGATAACATCACGCAAAACTCAGGGGTGGCTACTCAATAAGTGCGCCCGTGCGCGCGCACTGCCGCCTGTCGTGGAAAACAATATTTTTGCTATGCTATATAATAAATTTTTATTTACTTTTTTACCTCCTGCATTCAACAAACAAAATTAGTATATCGAGGATCGCAGAGTCGGCAGCCATTAATACAGAATCAGAATAAGTATAGTGTTAATGGTTCCAGATGTTATATACATCCATATAGATCAGTGGCGCGGCGGTGTGTATTTTTCGGCGCTCTGAGGAAATGCGATACTTCAATGCGAAATGATCGACTATCTTCGTCGAAAACGACCGAATAAGCAATCTGGTTGTGCACTTTAAAATTCCACACTTGCAGTTTACAGTGGACTTTTCGCAGAGCGTGTGTAAAACGAGTAAAGACCTTCCTTAGAAATTCTATGTTGAATGATCGACTTGATGTGCTAGTAATGTTGGCAATAAACAGGGACTTTGTATTTGAAATACCGAACTTTGATGAAAGAGTTTTATAACAGTTTGTGGCGGGGTTAAGGAGTCGCGGGCCAAAGGACTCCAGGGGGAAAGCTGAGGAAGTGGAAATAACAACATAAACTCCCGATGAAGCTTTCCCCAAGACCGTCATGCGCGGTAAAAATCCGCATCCTGCACGAGGTGACCCTGCTAATAACTAAACATGACGGATCTAGACAAGGAGGTCGAACTAAACTCCCCCAATCTACGGTGTCACGTGACCCGTGCCTATGGATGGATGGCACCAGGGCGATGGTGTCGTGAACGGAACCTCTGGAGTACCAGGCAACCCTCCAGAGTAACCCGCCTTGCACCACACAGGGGGTTCTGATGGTGTGGACAGTATTTCCCGCATTCTCGTGGGAACAACATGAAGATTATAAATACATATAAAACCAAAACCAATGAGGCTCGAGGAGTGGCTCCGGCTACAGACTTGAGCCTTGAGTCTATCCCGGAAACGGAGACGAGCCAGGGTGCGGCAGCGGACTCTGGAGGTCCCACGACCGGCGTAGATACGGGGGATCAGGGGGTAGCTTCGGCCAGAGACCTGTCCCCGACACCCAAGCTGGAGGCTGGGTCCCACCGGAGGGCGGCGAGCTCCGCGGACTCCGGGGGCCCCTCCACCAGTGAGGACTCTACTGTTAGAGTAGAGGGACTGCCCCGGCAGTCCAAGCGTCTTTCCGGGGCGCAAAGAAAGAAGCTCCGGAGGGCGCAAAAAATGGCGGCCGGGACCTGGACGGTCGAGAAACCTGTAAAGGCGCAAGAGGGGAGTGCGGGTCAGAAGAGGACGCGCTCGAACTCTAGCACGCCCACTACAGACAGACGTTCCAAAAGGGCCAGGGTGCCTGTAAAGGCGCAAGAGGAGAGTGCGAGTCGGAAGACGCCGCGCTCTGGCTCTAGCACGCCTACTACAGACAGACCTCCCAAAGGAACTAAGGCCGGAACACCGGCGCAGACTGGCTCTTACAGGGAGGCTGCGGAGGGCCTCGGGATGGCGGTGATTGACAGACGCCATCCTGAGGTCACGCTAGACCAGGGGAAGGCGGACCTGATCCAGGCTGCGGTGGTAGCTGCAGTGGACTCTCTTCAGGAAGGGGAGAGCCCGCCTCAGTTCCACCGGACGCGCCTGACGGGGGGCATCCTCTGGATAACCTGTGCCGGCCCGCAGTCGCGGGACTGGCTGCGGAAAACGATCGGGGGCCTCGGTCAGATTTGGGAGGGGGCGGACTTGACAGCCGTCGAGCCCAAGGAACTCCCAAAGAGACGCAAGGTCCTCGTACGGATCCCTGACACCGTCCCGCAGGAGACGGTGATCAGCAGACTTAAGATCCAGAACCCTGAACTGGGGAGGCAACACTGGTCGGTTCTAAGCAGGAAGGCAGAGGAGAAAGGACAGACGCTCGCCTTCTCGATCGACCCGACATCTTACAGAGCCCTTGAAGGAACCTCCTTCAAGGCATTCTGGGGCATGGGAAGGGTTAGCTTCCGCCCACTGGGGAAGCAATTAAGGGTTAATGGGACTTAGGTTCCTTCAGGTCAACCTCCAACACAGTAGGGCAGCCACGGCCGGACTACTAATGGCTCTGAGGAACACGGATGTGGCCCTCATCCAGGAACCGTACTCCTACAAAGGAGAGATCAAGGGACTCGGCGGAGCTAATGGAAAGCTCATCTACAGCAGGTCCAGCGAGAATCCGAGGGCCTGCATTTTTGTCAGGGAAGGGATAGAGTTTCTCCCTCTAATGAATTTCTGTTCCAGGGACCTGGCAACGATCAAAATCCGATGTGGAGGAGCGGATGGGCTGAGGGACATTACTGTCGCGTCAGCCTATCTGCCAGGGGACAGCACGGACCCTCCTCCACCCAACGAATTGGAGCAGCTGATGGTGGGTAGCAGAGCAGGTGGATGGCAGACCATCATCGGCATGGATGCGAATGCGCACTATGAGTTGTGGGGTAGCTCGGACACAAACTCTAGGGGTGAGGCACTTTTACAATTCTTTATGAAATTTAATTTAGACATATTGAATAGAGGTAATAAACCGACATTCGTCACAACACGGCGTGAGGAAGTTTTAGACCTAACAGTTTCCACCCAGTTTCTGGGTGACTTTGTTAAAAGCTGGGCTGTGTCTGGGGAAGTGAGTAGCTCAGACCACAGATACATCCGGTTTGAAATCGCCAAAGTCGAAAGAGAAACGGTATGGTACCGGGACCCCCGCAAGGCGGACTGGGAAGCCTACAGGGCAGACCTAGCTGTGGAACTGCGGGGGGTTGAGAGGGCCATAAGGGATTCAATAGACCTCGAGATTGCAGCAGTCCAATTGCGAGACGCAATTACCTCGGCCTATAACGCCAACTGCCCCCTGAAAATGAGGGTGTCCACCAGGAACGTCCCATGGTGGAACGAGGACCTCAGGCAAAGGAGGACGCAGGTTCGTAAGCTGTTTAACGCGGCCAAAAGGTCGGGAGCATGGGATGAATATAGACAGGCCCTATCGACCTATAACAAAAGACTGAGGGACGCCAAGAAGGAGTCGTGGAGGAGGCACTGCGAAGAAGTGGAAAACACGTCCGAGAGTGCTCGACTACACAAGATCCTGTCTAAGGGCCCTCAGACTAACATAGGCTCCCTTAGAACACCCACGGGAGGCTTTACAAGCTCGGGGGAGGAAACTATGGAAATTTTACTCCAGACGCACTTCCCCGGCTGTAACATAATAAACCAATCACCTCCGGACTGGGAACACTCAGAAATAGAGGCGCCTTATAGGCGGGCATCTAGAGTAGACTGGACAGTCGCTAAAGAGGTGGTTACCTGGAGCAAAATCAGATGGGCCATTAACAGCTTTAAGCCATACAAATCGCCGGGATTTGATGGAATAATGCCCATCATGCTCCAACAGGGGATAGATATACTGGCGCCGGTGCTTACCCTCATTATGAGGGCCAGCCTGGCTCTGGGGTACATTCCGAGGGCATGGAGACTGGCCAGGGTTGTATTTATTCCTAAACCTGGGCGTCCAACAGACCAGGCAAAGTCCCTGAGGCCAATAAGTCTCATGTCCTTCTTGCTGAAAACAGTGGAAAAACTGCTCGACCGGCACATTAGGGGCGGTGTACTGGAAGCATATCCTCTACACTGCGGACAATATGCATACAGAGCAGGATTCTCAACAGAAACAGCACTGCACCAACTGGTGCTGAAACTGGAGAATACGCTGGAGAACAAGGAGGTGGCGCTGGGGGCCTTCCTAGACATAGAGGGGGCCTTTAGCAACACCTCGTTCGGATCGGTTCTGGCAGCTGCCCGGGAGCGTGGAATAGAGGAGACCTGCTGCAGGTGGATCGGTTCCATGCTCAGGGACAGGGCGGTGTTCACCTCACTCGCGGGAGGGACTCTGCTGGCGGGGGTCGCGGCGGGGTGTCCGCAGGGGAGCGTTCTGTCTCCCTTGCTCTGGTGTCTAGTCGTGGACGGCCTGCTGGGGAGGCTCTCGGGAGGGGGGTATGAGGTACAGGGCTATGCGGACGACATTGTCATCATAGTCCGAGGAAAGGTCACACAGGCAGTGTGGGAGCGTATGCAGACTGCACTGAAAGTGGTGGAAGGATGGACGGTTGATCAAGGGCTCGGGGTGAGCCCCGAGAAAGCAACCGTCGTGCCGTTTACGAGGAGGAGGAAGTGTGAAAGCCACAGAACTCTCACTCTATACGGTAGGAGCGTTCCAATGGCCAGGGAGGTAAAATATCTTGGGGTCGTATTGGACTCTAAGCTAACCTGGAATGGTCACATTGGAAAAATACTGCGTAAGGCAGTCATGACCTTAGCCGTCACTAGGCGGCTATATGGAAAAACGTGGGGACTAAGACCTAGTATGGCCCACTGGCTGTACACAAGGGTGGTCAGACCATCGTTAACATATGCGGCACTGGTCTGGTGGCCTAAGGTGACACAATCCAGTGCCAAACAAAAACTAGGCAAGATCCAAAGGATGGCTTGCCTAGGCATCACAGGGGCCATGTCTTCAACCCCAACAGCCGCCATGGAGGTGTTGCTGGATCTACCCCCCCTACACTTCGTTATTATGGGAGAGGCCAGGCTAGGACTATACAGACTAGCCTGTAATGGTAGACTGAAGATCAACCCAGGCTTCAGGGGCCACTGCAAAATTCAGGAGATCGTGAAGGAACCCATGCTTGAAATGAGGTCAGACTTCGCGAGCCCGCGAATGTGCAGGGAAAACAACTTCACAGTGGAAATCCCTGATCGCGGGGCATGGCGGGAGGAGACACCGGGCATACCACGGGACGCGCTCGTCTGGTTCACGGACGGATCTGGCGGGGAGCGTGGGACGGGGGCAGGTGTTTACTCGGAAGGACCGAGGGTAAGTCACAGTATTTCCCTCGGAGCCCATGCAACGGTGTTTCAGGCCGAGATGTACGCCATCCTGCACTGTGTGCGGGAGAACAAGAGGAGGGGCTACACCAACAAGCGGATCCTCATAGCCACAGACAGCCAGGCAGCCCTTAAGGCACTAAGTAGCCCACGGGTAAATTCCTGGCTGGTGAGTGAGTGCCGAGACGAGACGAGCGACCTGGCTGGGCAGAATGAGGTGACCCTCATCTGGGTGCCGGGTCACTCGGGGGTCAAAGGCAATGAAGAAGCTGACAGTCTCGCAAAGAGGGGGTCAGCAGAACCATTTATGGGACCTGAACCGGCTCTGGGCGTGTCAAAGAGCACTGCCAGGGGAGCCATTAAGTCCTGGGTCAGAAACCAACACAAGGTGTACTGGGCGGACTGTCCAGGGCTCAGACATGGGAAGTCAATAATTGACGGACCCAGTTCAAAGAGAGCTGTGGAGCTGCTAAACCTTAGCAGAGGACAGCTCAGAAACACAACAGGTCTCTTGACGGGACACATGGCCGTCAAGAAACACCTACATAAAATGGGGCGGTTCGAAGGGGACCTCGCATGCAGACTCTGCGGCGAGGGGGAGGAATCAGCCCAGCACATCTTGTGCGAGTGTATAGCTCTGGACCGGAAAAGACAGAGACAAAAGATCTACGGTCACTCTAGACCGGAGACAGAGCAATATAAAACTTCACCCTACCAATCGCTGTGCAGACTAGTTCAAGGCACAGTGATTTTGGAATGGGTGGAGTAAGACTAGGGGTATGCACAATCAACCAAGGGTTGCGGTGCTATCGGGGCGGCAAGGCCGCGGACGAGCCCTGAGGGAACAAAAAAAAAAAAAAAACAGTTTGTGGCTATCAAAAATAGACGTATGGATTTTTCGTTTAAGGAATGAGTATTATAGGTCTGTTGTGTTATAACTTATAAACTAAAGTAAATGCTGACTGTTGACAGAATTGTGATTTGTGTTAGTAATTATCAAAGGAAATTACTTTTTAACTACTATAACCATAACTAACTAGAGGAAAACTTGGTAAGTAGTTAATAATTATTAAGTTTAGTTAGTTTAGTAAGTAGGTTTTTTATAATACATTTTCTGGGAAAAAAGAGGCGAGCCCTTCATTTTTAGTGAATTTTTATTTAAAAACATTCACTAACCCCTAAAACCCATAACCGGGGTCAGTTTCAATTTTTATATGTTTATATTCTATATATATATATATATATATATATATATATATATATATATATATATATATATATATATATATATGTGTGTGTGTGTGTGTGTGTGTGTGTGTGTGTGTGTGTGTGTATCTCCAACCGATAACTTCAAAAATAAGCAAATGATTTCTATGAAACTCGGCAAGTGCCTTTTTTTATTAATGCCTTGGATGAGTTCGTTAGTCAGGAAAATCGGATAAGGTTTTCCGGGAAAATTTTGAGTTTTATTTAAAAAAAAACTTGTTGAATCATAATAAATGAAAACACATAAAAGAAAAACCTTATCAATGTTCATCATGTGACTATGCAAGTGTAAAGGAATGTCGCTAGTTGAATCATATTGTGTCCAGACATACAGAAGAAAAGCCTTATCAATTTGTATCCTGTCCTTATGGAAGTGTAGATGATATATAATAACATTAAATCCATCAACCGAGGTTCTGGCATTGTATTTGAGCAAGTCGAATGTCTGCACATTCCGTCTTTCGGAGGGGGTGTAAAGCCGTCGCTCCCTTGTCACTGCGATGTTGGGCACGTTAAAGATCCCTACCCTCCTTACAGAAAGGCTGTGGTTCGGCAACATTTCCAGGATGATGAGATGAAACTGCTCCCTGGCGTCGGGGATTGGCCATAGTCGCGGAAATAGGCTGACGTTAAAGAAACAAAACACACACACACATTAAATCGAAACACAGGGAAAAATTCATTGTTTATCATCTGATTATGCAAGTGTGGACGAAATTTGTGATATATTAAACTTTAATATACTTGACTGCTGTTAGTACCTTTTCAGATTTAAACAATTGATGAAAAAGTTTGTCTAATATTTTAGATTTGGGAATTCAACTTTCAAATACTGATGAAATGAAACTAAAATTGTAAGTAGGTAATTGATTTTATATAATTGATTGCTGAGTGGTATCCCATCTCTCAACAATACTCCAAAACCTATATAGTGGTACTTGTAATATTTGTAACATAACTTGTCATGTATTTTGCTAAGTGAAATTTACTAGCATAGAGTGGCTCTAGTAGTTATAATAATAATAACATCTTTATTACAGTTCAGGATACATTTAGTGTTTTCCACATTGTAAGCAGGATGCTTGCCTGTTTAAGTATCTATTTATATTGAGACCCAATTTTCCTACGGATAAATTTTGTCTTCAAGTTGGGGTCAGATGTAAGCAGTATGCTTGCCTGTTTTACGTATCTATTTTTTATGAAATTTCTCCATACAGAAATGTTCAGAGAAGATGTAAATAAATTACTGGGTTGGATCTCAAAAAGTTTATGAGAAATCACCCCAACGAATATTTTAAGCGATCATAAATGTAATCAGAATATGCATAATTATCTAGACTCTGGGCATGTGGAAATTATAAACAATCAACTGCTCAAGTTGCAGTTCAAACCGGGTCACTTGACACATACTGGATAGAGGAATGCTAGATTCGTAAGTTTGGGGTTCTACGGCCTCCGCAACGAGGTCATTTGGTTTCAACAGAGACAAAAAATGCAAACTCGGAATTTTATATGGGAACAGTAGAAAATACGTGTCTTAAATTGGTGGGAACTCAGCTACCTCGGGCTGAGCAGTACCCGCCGCGACGATAATGTCAAGGATTTTTTTATTTTAATAAAATCAGAGTAAATTTGGAAGTCGAGTAGAATTTCGGGGGAGTGAATTAGGGTTCTTTAAAGGGCGGTTATCCGCGGACAAATGTGGTTGAACGGCCGGTGTGGGCAAGTGATAAAGCATGGTACAGGGCTGGCTTTATTCCCCCAGATTCCCGATGAGTATGTTCCATGACTTAATATTGTTTAAAGTGTATTTTTATTAAGAGGGCCAGCTGTCTCGAGTACTGAAATAATTTTCATATAAAATTTGTATAGATATTTTTGAGGCATGGGCTGTAAGATAGAATTAGTATAGATGACTGAGCCGTAGGGGCGCTAGAATATAATTAGAGTGAATTGGAATCATATTAAAATTTAGATGTTGTTTTTGTGAGGGATTTTAGTAGACGGGGAATTGTTGTAAAATTTGCAATACAAAGGACAAGATAGGGCTAGGAGCCATAAGGGTTTAGTTGGGAAGTTAAAGGGGAGGTTAGTTAAAATTGAAAGCTATAATTAAGCTGAGAAAGAATTAATTATTACTTATGAAAAATTATACCGGGAGCGAAAGCAATTTAATTTTCACAGGTATCAACTTTGTGTAGCATTTAATCCTTTCTAAGATTGGGAAAGCATCCCACACAATTCTGTTTAAATAACTTTAGAATTTTTATTATTGGAGTTGAGCGTTTTTAGTTTAATTTTAACTAGAGGGAAACCTTTTAATTAATTGATTATCTAAAAAAATTTTGTGGTGGTTAAATATTTATCTGTATAAATTTTATTTTTGTATTTAAAGTCATTCTAAAACTAGATGCTGGGTTTTATTCTTAGGATAAAAACCCCTAAACTAGAGTTTATTTTATCATTTTATTATAAAATGATTGTGATATGTTTCGTCACTAGGTATACGCTAAGGCCGAATATATAGTAACATTTTTGGGGAATTGGTC
Organism: Tillus elongatus; assembly: GCA_964006375.1. Taxonomy (NCBI): domain Eukaryota; kingdom Metazoa; phylum Arthropoda; class Insecta; order Coleoptera; family Cleridae; genus Tillus; species Tillus elongatus. Next base: position 52,866,871 of record OZ023268.1, read on the forward strand.
CCAAATGTTCGGTTTTAGTGTTCCAAATAAATTCAAGCGAGACCTCCCTTGAAGGTCGTTAAACTTAAGTGTTGTTTTCAAGGTAACAAGGGGTAGTTTTTGAATATACGTTCTGCCGCTCGAGCGTTGTCAATTTTAAAAATATACCTAAGTAAGCATTTGGTTAAATTTTAATAATAATAATAATTTACAGTCATTTTAAAATCTTTGTATTAAAGAAAAACAAATGGCTTGTAAACCTGCCCCGTTGGAACATTAGATTGTTGGATATTTTGCTTCCCGCCATGAACGAAACATATCCACTTAAATTTAAACTTGAACAATGGCATCATTTCTGACTTTAGGTCAATAATTTCTTGAACCAATAACTCGGAACTAGAGGCCAAATTTAAATATAATTATCATTAATAATAAATAATATATTGCATTATTATGTGTATATGTTTATTTTGATTTCATATTTTAATAATAATAATGGGCCGATTTTGAACAAATGTGGTGAGTACCTTCCTTTTGCAAGTGGCTTGGAGAAGTTCGTTAGCCAGGAAAATCAGCCGAGGTTTTCGCGGAAAATTTTGTGTTTTGTTTTGGAAAAAATGTATATCCGGAAATAACAAAGTAAGGGCAAGCAAATTCGGTAGTTTGTATTATAAAGAGTGAACCATGTACCAAAAGTTATGGGCAGTTAAAAAAAAACAAATTTAGAGTTTTCCTCAAAACGTCAAATTCGCGATTTGCAACGTCAAAATTGGCAATATTTAGGCAACAATGTTGCAAGAATAGTGTTCTGCTAACCCTAAGTTTCAGCTTCAACCGACAGTGTCCTTCATTATACTAAAATAATTGCAGAAAATTCATTTCAAATACAATAAGTCCTCGCATAACGTCGTCTCATTTAACGTTATTTCATTATAGCGTCGCAGTTTGTTGTAAGCATATGTATCGTTTAAAGCTAAAGTTGATTCGGTATGACGTTATTCTAAAAAAGTCTAAAATAGTAGGTAAAAAAGGAGTACATAATATAATTGGTAGGCATGCACATAATAAGTATGTAAATGAATACCTACTGTTTTTTTTTAAATCATTTTGCAGTCACAAATATGTACATATTATATATGTACATTATATTCATTCCCAATGATTCGTTTTACGTCATTTCACAACGTCACGATTGTTAGATCCCTAACTATGACATTAAGCGGAGTCTTGCTGTAGACCCTTTCTCTGATGCTTTGGCGGTAGTTTTAGTTAAGTTTATGGTTTAACGATCTATAATTTTTAGCTAATTTTCTTAGAAAAATTCGTTAATGAGGAGACCGCGACTTTTGAATTTTAAAAAGATTTCTTCAAATGAGTGCAAACTAGGCACCCTAGAATCCATATCCGGGTTTACATTCAGTTTTTATCTGTTTACATATGCACAGGGCATTTGACGCATTTCTATGGTAAAGCTCAATATAATTGTTATTATACAAGATATACGAGAAAAAATTGTATACGTTAATTATAGGGTGTCTTGAGCTGCATCTTATAAAATTATTTTAACAATAACACATGGCCCATAAGTCGTTGGTGATACCTACAATTTTTTTTTGGAACACCCTTATGTTATTGCATTTATGCATTTTTTATCGAAATATGATGCATGTTTGTAAGAAGAAAAAAACGGGACGCAGTAAGTGCGTTTTGGTGGCAATTTTTTATTAAATACTTCAAATTTCAAAAACTCTATTTGCTATTGACCTAAGGTTTGTTGACTAGAAAACCAGTTTTCTCAGAAACATTTTAAGTTTATTTTCGGAAAATTTTTGTACTTTTTCAAACAATAAGTTATTTTGATAAAATATGGTACATTGTTTCTACTACATAGGCTATACAGGTAACCATCAGATTAAGCCTGCTTGCGTTAGACACATTTGCTGTTAAAACATTTTTATGAACATTCACTTCCATAATGCACCTGCTGCACCAAAACTTTTCTCTATATCTTGCGCTATACCTATTAAATTTTATAACCAAAAGTCCTTTACTGTCATATTATTGTTCATACAGAATCAATACACTTTATTTTTAAGCTTTCGTCTTGGTTAAATTGTTGCACATATCTTTATTTCATTAATTTGGCAAACAATTTATAGTCTCTTGCATCTAACAATTTTATTTATGTCTATTTTGTTTTTATATTTTTCGTTAACATTTGAAGCACTGGCTATCTTAAAATTGGTGTTGGTTCCTTCTTTTCAATGATATTTCACTTTCCCACAATCATTATTTGCTATATTATCCCTCAAAACTTTTTATTTAGATTTAAATATCAAACTTCTCATAACCTATTTGTTTGTTAATTGAACATGGTGATTTCTTTGAGACCAGCTATACATGGATCTATTAAACCCCTTTTATGCACAAAATATGGAGACTTTTTACATCTTTTAGTGAATTTTCGTAGAAAAAATTCACTAATGGGGAGATCCCGACTTTTGAATTTTGAAAAAATTTTTGCAAATGAGCGCGAACTAGGACCCCTAGAACCCATATCCGGGGTTAGTTTCAATTTTTATATGTTTATATATATATATATATATATATATATATATATATATATATATATATATATATATATATATATATATATATATATATATATATATATATATATATATATATATATATATATATATATATATATATATATATATATATATATATATATATATGTATCACACCGATAACTCAAAAAATAATGGGCCGATTTTGATAAAATTTGGCATGTACGTTTCTTTTGTAAATAGCTTGGATAAGTTCGTTAGTCAGGAAAATCGGACGAGGTTTTCCGGGAAAATTTTGAGTTTTCATTCGAAAAAAATTCTTATCTCAAAAAGTAATAAGCCGATTTTAATAAAATTTGGCATGTACCTTCCTTTTGTAAATGACCTTGACAATTTTGTTAGCCAGGAAAATCGGACGAGGTTTTCCGGAAAAATTTTAATTTTCATCCAAAAAAAATTTTTATCTCAAAGAATAATGGGCCTATTTTAATAAAATTTGGCATGTACCTTCCTTTTGTAAATGTCTTTGATAAGTTCGTTAATCAGAAAAATCGGACAAGGTTTTCCGGAAAAATTTTGAGTTTTCATTTGAAAAAAATTTTTATCTTAAAAAATAAAAACTCTATGATAACCAAATTTGGTAGGTAGGTTTACGATATAAAAAGTAAACTATACACCAAAATTTAGATTTCTATGTTACAAGAAAAAAAAGTTATAATAAAATATTTTGTGCCAGATCATTTTTATGAAAATTCACTACCATAACGCACTTGCTGCGTCTTCGACTTTTTTTTATGTAAACCTTTTCGGAGAAATATCAATTAGCAAGTGAGAAATTGTCTGTTTATTGTGAACTTTGTACACATTTTGATTCTTCAATATTTGGTGATTGAATTTGTATTTAAATATTTTCTATTCTTTTTCCAATTTGATCACATTATACCTATTTAGCTGTTCTTACTTGACATGTATGTGTTATATGTAAGCTCCTTTTTAATTAAATTATTCAATATATATTCAGGTTTTATAGTTCCCTTTTCTGATATATTTTATCAAATGTCTCTGGTTTGGATTTTAATTCAAACTATTTTAAAATTATCTATACATGCTCTAAAGCTCAATTATATACTTTGTATGCTTAAAATAACAAATAGCACCCCCAATTTGCGTACATTAATTTATTGTATAAGAAATTATGGTATGCAATATTCTCTACTTATTTAATCATAAAATCTAAAGATGGCTTTAACATTAAATCTCCTCCTTATTTTTCCTTGCCATAGAAATTTTAATTTGGTAGCTGTCTTAGTTTTAACTGTAAAAAAAATTGTTGTCACCCTTTATTTTACAAAAAATATATACTTTTAACCCCCATTGATGCTTACATTGTGGAACTGGAACTGTTAACTTATTAATATTCCTTGCATCTAAACATAACAACCAGGGTTGCCAGGTTTTAAAAACTAAATATCGCTGTTTTGCTGAACGAGATTGCCCAAAATCGCCAACTTTCCATCCATGGGAAATCGCCCAAAATCGCGCACTTTCTGTAAGAATTGTCACTTGTCAAATCGTCCAAACTTAATTTTTCGGCGTGAATTTCATAATTTTTTTATAAAAGCTTTCTTTTAGGTTGACGAGAAGCTTTAATATAATGATGTATAGTGCATAGAGAGCCTCTGTGGTCCAGTGGTGAGAACGCGTTTCTCTGGACCCAAGCGCACTGAGTTCGATTCCCAGGGTTCCCCTTTCACTTTTTCAGTACATACTATAAAATTAACATGAACCAAGAGGTTGTGGCATTGTATTTTAGCAAGTCGAATGTCTGCACGTTCCGCACTTCCGGGGGGCGTAAATCCGTCGGTCTCGTGTACCATACGATGTTGGGCATGTTAAAGATTACACCCTCCCCACAGAAAGGTTCGGCAACATTTCCAAGATAGTGAGGTAAAACTGCTCCCTGGCGTCGGTTATTGGCCATAGTCGCGGAAATAGACCGACGTTGAAGGGAAAAAATCTATAGTGCATCAAAACCACATATAAATAACGGTTTACCTTTGGTCATTAAATTTAAAGAGAAAAAGGAACCAGAACAAGAATTTATTTATAAAGTATCAAAACATACACTCAACAGCGGTGTTATAAGAATGCAAAAATAAAATATTTTCTCTATATAACAGAACATATAAAATATCCTGTAATATAATATAAAACATAAACAACATTGTGTCCCTGTCACCTATCATATTTTCTCTATTATCTATCCAAACATGCTGGGTACTCTTGGTTTCTCACGGATGTCGAAATGTCATTGCTTCTCATGGATAAAAGAATGTTCGTCTATGTTACTTCTGGATAAATTAAACTTTGACGAAACTGAATAGTTTTACAACAGAGTTCGTTTCTTCAAGATCGCCCAATTGGCGATTTTTAGGTAACAAAAGTAGCCCAATTTGCGACTCACTGAAAAAAAAAACTCACAAGATAACAGATAGTCCAATTTACCATAAATCGCCCAATCTGGCAACTCTGAACCTAATACCTCCATCTGACTTTTCAATCACGACCACGACTATTGGATTAATATACGAGGTATCACATCCAATAATACCTTGTTCTAACATTTTCTCAATTTCATTAGCTACTTCTGTTCTATACTTGTATGGACTGGGATATGTTTTCGGTCTAAAATTTTCTATATTTTTAACAACTTTTATGTATATGGCCACTAGCTATTCTACTCTCGTCAAATAAACCTGTATATTTATATAACATTTTCATCAGAGATATATTTTTATATATTCTTTTATTATACTATCTATATTATTATTCTGTACCATCTTTTTGGCTACACCATCTTTATACTTATGTGTGGAATCACAACACAGTATTCCAGCAAATTACATTTATTCACTTATTTTGACACCCAGCTTTTGGTAGACCCCTATGTAGGTACTGCACTTGTCATTCATCTTTACCATATACATATTTCCATTATTAATAAAATTAATATATTAATCTTTACTATATATTCAGTTCGTAACTGATTATTACATTTTTCTCTTTTAACTCATCTCACACCAATATTATATTGTATTCCATACCTTCAACAACTAATGAATTAACATTCCTTCTAATTTTTATTAAAAATCAACTTTCCAATAATCGCTTTTGCTACTTCACATATTTTTCTGGCTTTGGCATTAACAAGGGATGTTTTTGGTATATTATATATAAAACCACTTAACTTATAATTTTCTCCAATATTTTTATTTATCAATGAAGCTTCTGAACCGGTATCAATTTAAATTGTCACTGGATTATCACTATTATTTAAATTTGCATCGATAAAAACCAACTTAACCTAATTTTCCTTTACATTTTGTTCTTTCAAATTTATAAATTCCCTAGAGTGACTATAATTTATAATATTATTTTGTAACCGTATGCTGCCCTCTAAAATTTTTTATCAGGAGTATTTTCCTGTGCTGTGTTTGTTTTCATATTTTCTTGTCCATTTAATGGCCCATATCTTATCTGCATAGAGACTTGGAGAATACTTCTCTGGCTTCACTGTTGGTTTTTGTATGTGAAGGACGTAGCCAGCGCGTGAGCTAACTGGAGCAAGTGGCCCTTCGAATTCTGGAAGTTCTTCAATGCTTCTGTGACTATAGTTTTGCAGCGAAAGTATAGTCACAGAAGCATTGAAGAACATCCTAGAACTTCCAGAATTCGAAGGGCCACTTGCTCCAGTTAGCTCACGCGCTGGCTACGTCCTTCACCTACAAAAACCAACAGTGAAGCCAGAGAAGTATTCTCCAAGTCTGTATGCAGTATGGACAAGTTTCACCAAGTAAGGGCAACAACAATCAATGAACCATATCTTATCTGGTTAAACCGTTGTTCTATGTTTCTAAGGATGTTTTTCAAATACACAAGCTTTATAATATAACATAGGTAGTTGTAAAATTTGTTCCTGGGGCAGAAAAGGTTAAAACACCAATCAGTATTGAACTGGGTAACTGCAAGCTCTTCGAGCGCTTGATATAATGTATTTAGGTTAAACTCACAGCAAATATCTTTCCTTTGAATTCAAATTATTATACTAAAACTATAATAACTTCACTTCATAGCTCTGATAACAAACACATTGGCTCAGGATATGCAGTGGCATACATATTCTTGTATATTTCGGTTCCGATTTGTTAGAAACATACGTTGGTTAAGCATTGTATGGTTTCAATGTAGAAATAACATCATAATGGTACATACATTTTTTGTTTATTATATTTTTGGATGTATATATGTTGCAAAACTTAAATAAGTCATTAATTTTTAAATATATGCAACATGTAATATCACCACTACGTCTAATAAAAACTACTTCTTTCCTTACTTTAATAATAATCATGATATATTTGGGTATACTTGTAATAGCCAGAACTTTTACGGATGCTAATTTGTTCTAACCTAACTTACTTCATTTTGAAACTGCATTCATTATCTAAAATTTTTGTCTCAACAAATTTGTCTAAAGTTAACCATTTTCATGGTTTCTCGTAACTTATTGATACAAATTAGTATTGCTTGAAAACCATTCTAATACCGTTAGCCGAATTACATACAACTCAACAAAGACACATTTACTTCAAATGTTAAGAATAAGACAATTTCAAATTTATTAAGTAAATGAATTTGTAATAATAAAAACCTAAACAAAAATTAAGCTATATCAGAAGAGTAAAAAAATTGAAAAACATTAATTTAATTATAAAACAAGAAAATAGTAATATTAAACAAAATTAAAAAAACTATCTTAGTATGTGTTCAAAGTATTCGCCATTTTGCCTGATACAAGCAGTTGCTCGGCGTAGAAGTGAATTTCTTACATTACTAAAAACACCAGACATTTGACATATATCGTCAGCAGCTGCGAGTATTCTTTCCCATAATGCATCCTGGGTTTTAACATGCGTACAGGATACTTTTTCTTTCAAAGTGCCCCATAATAAAGTCTAATAGCCTGTGTTAGGAGATCTAGGTGGCCACTTTATAGGTGCGTTTTCTCACCTACCAATACCAGGTCTTTTTGGTCCTTTGTAAAAAAAGAAGCAGACTCGGATACCTCGACTTATGACATAATGGCCAGGATTTGTCCTCCCCTGAGGGTTTAGTTGATGGTTTTGCTAAGTTTTTCAGTTCCTCCTCCAAATCTTGTACCACTTCTTCAGAGCATATGTTTATTTCTTCGAACTGTTTTCCCTTTCATTTAAGCGAATTTTATACATCTGATGTACTTTCTGCTATTAAGAAACTCAAGTCCAAGTTGTCTCAAAGGCCTGATAATATACCTAGTTTCATAATCAAAGATTGTGCTTCTGCATTTGCCGAAACTTTACTTTTTACTTTCAATTTATCTTTGAAAACACAAACCTTCCCTTCCATATGGAAAACCACTGAAGTCTGCCCCGTCCATAATAAGGGTAACAGGTCTGTCATTGAAAATTACAGGCAGGTTGTAATCATGTCGAACTTTTCTAAGGTTTTTGAGTCTACACTTTTTGCGTATCCATCTCCTCATGTTGGTCTGTATCTTTCACTGAATCAGCATGGGTTTGTCAGAGGCCGTTCGACCTTGACCAACCTTTCTTGTTTTGTGCAATATGTATCATCTTGTTTGGATGGGAATGGACAGGTTGATGCAGTCTACCTAGACTTCTCGAAGGCATTTGACCCAGTTGATCATGAGCTGCTGTTACTTAAGCTTCATTCTTTTGGACTTTCCTTATATCCTTGTTTACATCCTACCTCCTCAATAGGTATCATTATGTTTGGTATGCTGGCTGTTCTTCTGACCTGTTTCATGCTTCTTCTGGTGTCCCACAAGGATCTGTACTTGGTCCCCTTCTCTTCAATGTTTTTATTAAAGATTTGGATTCTGTGTTTTATACTCCTCATTTATTGTATGCTGCTGACCTAAAAGTTTTTCTAAATATCAATTCTCTTGTTAACTGTCAGGCCATGCAGCACAACCTTGATAGGATTTCGGAATGGTGTGACATAAATAAGTTACCTCTAAATCTTTCTAAATGTAGTGTCTTGTCTTTTTACAATAAACATCACTTGCAGGTTTTCACTTATAAGGGGAATGGTGCATATCTTATGCGTGTCTGATATTACTGACTTGGGTTTGATCATGGATCCACACTTGAAGTTTAATTTACAGTATCCCTAGAACTTCTATGAAAAGCCTAGGATTTGTTGTTAGAAGCACTGGTAATTTTTCATATGTCTTATATGTCAATATAATGCTTTGGTCCGTTCTCATGTTGAATATGCCAGCTTGTGCTGGATGCCCTTCTACTCCTGCCATATTACGCTTCTAGAATCTGTCCAGCATAGGTTTCTGAACTATTTATCTTATTTTGTTGACAAAGTTTATCCTCAAAGAGGCATATGTTACAATTTGTTACTCACTAGATTTGGTTTTATGTCGCTTGCTGACAGGAGAACTCTTTCAGGTAAGTGTTTTTTATTTTAGCTTATTCATGGAATTATTGATGCACCTGAACTTCTCTCCCAACTGCTCTTTCGCTCTCCTCTCCACGGCTGTCAGACTCGTTCTACACATACTTTTTTACTTCCGATTTCCAGAAATAATCTACTTTTGAAATCACCCTTGTATTCTATTTGTGCAGAATATAATTCTGACATATTTAAGCATGCTAATGTTGGGTCCTTTTCCGCAGCCTCTAGAGAATCCCTGCTTCATGGGGACATCACATCTAAGTTATTTTTTGTTAATTTTTAGTTTTAATGTATAGTTTTTAATTTCTCTTAGTTTATTAGTTCTTATATAAATCCATGTAACTGGGCTCCTGCCTGAGTGGGTAGTTTAAATAAATGAAAAATAAAGGAAGCGTGAAATGGGGTGGAGCCCCGTCGTGCATAAAAATTAAGTCTTGTCGAATTTGCAAACAAAGGTCGTCAAGCAATGGGGGCAATCTGTTGTTTATAAAGTCCAAGTAAACAGCTCCAGTAAATTGAAAAGGTATAACCACTGGGCCGATTAAATTGTCACCAACAATACCTTCCCAAACGTTTAATTTAAATTGCTGTTGAAAAGAATATGGGCGAATAGCTTTTGGATTTTCATGACTCCAAACATTTGCATTATGAAAATTAAACACACGATTTCTTGTGAATAACATGCTTCATCTGTAAAAAATATCTCACCCAAAAAGTTCACGCCAGCTATAAAGCCATTCAGCAACCATTGACAGAAAACCAGCCTCACGTTGGCGTCAGCACCTTGAAGCTCCTGCACCGGCATCAAATGGAATGGACGTAGCAATTGCTCTTTTACTATTTCGTGAACTGATGTTTTGGTACATTGAATTGTATGGACATTCTCCATACACTTTCTTCGAGACTGTTTTCGACAGTATTTAGGATTTCTTCCTCAACACTAGGATGTAACTGACGAGGACGACCAGCATTAAGAGACATCTTCTTCAAATTACCATTTTCTATTAGTCTTTTATCAACAGATGCGAATGTTGTATAATGAGGAGTCTGTCGGTTTGGGTACTTTTCAGCGTACAGCCGAGCAGCAGGCCGACAACTCATATCAGCTTTGCCCAATATGAGATGCATATCCATAAGTTCAGAAAATGTGTATTCCATAGTTCAACAAATTCAAAAAAATGTAATAAAAAAAAGAAGGTAATAAAAATGCAAATGCTAAATCAAGACAGTGAACTGAAGTTAGCTGTCAGATTATAAAATACGGTTTGCACGATTATCCTCACAGTCAACTATGAGACTTGTAATTCGGTCGCACTCTGCCGCCATGCTGTTGTTTTATTGGTTTCGAAAATATCAATTTTCCCAAAAATGGTTTAGACAAATTTATTAAGAGACAAAAATTTTAGATAATGAATGACTTAAAAATGAAGTAAGTTAGGTTAGAAAAAATTAACATCCGTAAAAGTTCTGGCTATTACAGGTATACCCAAATATATTATGATTATTATGAAAGTAAGAAAAGAAGTAGTTTTTATTAGACGTAGTGGTGACATAGTCCGAATTAAAAATAATTGATTGATTAATGTGTGGAAAAGTTTATACTGCACAAAATATTAAAGATAACGCCATGTCCCTGCAAATGATATAGAATTTTTTCATTTTCAAATTAGTGGGTATATGATTTGTGGAAATAGTAAAATAAAAGTTATCAAAACAACCCATTTTATTATTTGAACGGCTACTAAATAATGTAGTAATATTTCTTATAAACATCTCTACCCTCAGCAATTACTATATAAGTCGCACTAGATAACTCCCTGAGTGATGTAACACACAGAGCGGACGAGATTTGTACAGCAGAATATATCACCTCTCGGAATAATGCTAAATGTATCATGTTTTGTAATGTGAATAAATGTATCATGTTTTGTACTCTGTTTATGAAAATTAAAGACATTGGAAAGGAATGGCTGCTATAAACAACCATGATAAAATAACACCAATAGCTTAGACTTCGTTTAATGTAAGATAAAATTAGTAGATTTTGTGTTTTAATCAAGTTAATAACGACTCTAATTAAAATAACAAAAACATTTGGTAAACATAAAATAATGTTTAAACTTTACGTATATGCTATACTCATTTGGAAATGATTGCAAAATGTGAATCTAAGTTAAATACATAATTTTTTGTCACATTCACCATGTATTTTTGTGATTTTATTTAAAACAAAAGAATTTACTAGGTAATCAAAAAATGTTTGCTCTTTCAACAAGTTACTAAAATGTTATAAACTAAATTAAAAATAAAAGATATGAAAGGGCGAATAAAATATTGTAGGGCAATAAGTCATTACTTCATTCCACTATAGGACTAGGCTTAGCTTTTTAATAAATTTTTTACAAACATCAATATTCATCATCTCTCAGACACAGCCTTTATGTAAAATGCCCAAAACAACAGATTAAATAATCACTTTCATTAAAATCAAAACAAAGAATGTGTCAAAAACAAACCATACAAATAAAGCACAATTAAAACTAGAAACAAAAGATTTATATGCAAGTAAGTCGTTGAAGATATTATTCTTGTCAAAATTAAAGTAAAAGCAGTATTTAAGTTAGATATTAAAATTATATGAACACAAATTAATGATATAAATAAGTGATGATAAAATAAATCATTTAATTATTTCAAAATAATTAAATTAGCATAAAATCCTTAGCCAATATATGGCCATAATACATACATACATACACAATTATTGACATTCTTTAGATTCTTCACTTATCACTAAGTGTTTTCTTACACCTGTTTTTAGTAAAGAGTTAAAAATCAGTGACATCAAGCTTTTAATTATATGACACCACAAAGTAAATGTAAATTTGAAATTTTACCGAAAAGCACACAAAATGGAGAAGAATCAATCAAAAATCTAAATATAATCAGCTAAGAATACACTTAGTGAATATTTAGATGTTTTCAAATGACTAGTTATTTTTTAGTAAAAGTTCCATGATAAAAAATTTTGTTGTGAGCGTTATATGGCAGAAACTTAACACAAGATTAGAAATACAAATGAAAGGCACTGTGAAGGAATGAAATATATGGTATGATTTTCAAAGAAAGAGCAACGATCAATTCACAAAATACATGAAACTAATAAACTCAATAAATATGTACTGATTATTTTAGCAGGCTACTCCAGTATATTTTGATAAAATTAACAATGGTTTTAGATAATTAGGACAGGCTTTGATGCCACCATCGTCATATACAAGTAACAATATAAAATTATTGTTACTGTTAAGTTGTGTAAGAAAATAAATGTTCCCTTTTTTGTGTGTTAAAAAGTGATGGAAAATATAAAATGAGAAAGCAATAGAACAGTTAACACAATAAATCAGTTGATACACAAAAATATAAAACAATAGTTGTATTATCTTTAATGTGAAAGAATCACTTATCGGTTGGTTTAGAGACACACACACCGGATTGTGTAATGAAAAATGAAAACGATAATAAGCCCTTTATATACTTTACAAATCATCAACTTTTTCACTTTCAAGAAAAGTTTACTTGAATCACTGGGATAACTATCAAGAACAATTTTTTGCATGAAGGTCTAATAGATAGTTCACCGAATAAGCTGGGTAGATAGGTATGGTGGAAGTCACTCTCAACTACTTTGAAAAATTGATTTTAGACTATAACTTTTGTTATGTAAAATAATATTTTGTTGGCTGATAATTTTGTATCTAATATGTAAGAAAATGTATGTAGCATATATGTATGTATGTAAGTATTTATATATACATATTGTATTTACATTTACATATTTTCCACTAATTTGAAGGAAAGCAAATGAAAAAAACTCATTACAACTAAAATATGTAAAGAATGTAAACATATGTATAATTATGAAAAAACCACTAAGTGTCACTTAAATCAAGAATTTGTGAAACAAAACCAGAAATGTCAGTATTTTTTTCTCTGTGAGTTACTAAGAAAGGGTGTGATAGAAGTTGGCTGTAATTCCAGCGATCTGTGTATTTCTTCTGCAAACACTTTTCAATAAAATTTTCAAATTCAGATGAAAATTCACTTGGTGGTAGCCTTGGAGGTTCATCAGTGACCACTTGCTTTAACTGTTCAAAAGGTGTACCCCACTTGGGATATGGAAATTTACCAGTTGCTAATTCAATTAGTGAGATGCCAAGACTCCAAACATCAGAACGTATGTCATAATTAGCAGGATTGCCGTCTGGATCTATCCGTTCAGGCTGTAAAGATGTAAATTAAACATCCGTTTTTTTTTTCAATGTTAATGATACTTACTGCCATGTAAGGCTTACATCCTGCATCAATTGTCTTTGCAACTGAATCGACCAAATAGCCACTTATGCCAAAATCACACATTTTAATTTCTCCTTGTCGATTTAGCAGTATATTAGATGGTTTCACATCTCTATGGATCACTTTCATTGAGTACAAATAATGTAGAGCACTTACAACAGCAAATGCAATTTTACCTGTAACAAATCAAAATGAAAGTTACAAGGTATAAATAATAAATACGTCTATAAAATTTATGGATCATTGGGGACAAAGAAAGCAATGTTTACATGTGCAGGAATTCCAACCTCGCATAATCAACACAGCCATGTTTATGTTCTTATGGGTGCCTTAAATAATACCACATCTTGGGATTGTTTTGACATCAACATGCAAATTTTGAAATATGTAAAATATCTTACAGTCAAGTCTTTTAGAGTCGGCAGCTCTCAAAGTCGGATTTCTCCTTAACTCGAAATACCCAGCAAACTTTAGCAGGAAAACGACAGTGTGTATTGAAATCTTGTTCCCTAACTAGAATTTCTCTCAGTCGAACTCTCTATAAATCAACTAATATTTCTTGCATATTAACAAGAAAATGTTAGTAAATAAATCTGACAGACAGCTCAGTTTGTCTGTGCGTGTTCATAATCCGTTTTGTTCTCGTCGTTCGTACATCTATGCCGGTGTAGTTTTAAATCATAAAACCAAATTTGCAGAATGGCTTTTAAAAGAACTCTGAAAACACTCTCATTGTTTAAGATAGAAGCAATGATAGAGGAACTATCAAGAGGTGCTAAAAATAGTGACATCGCGATTAAATATGGCTGAGCGTATAGTAGAGTATCTACAATTTGGAAAAACAAAGACATGGTGTTACATGACTTTGAGAATAGTGACTGCACGGGCAAAGTAGAGAGTTCGCGTATGCACTTACGAGGACGTTGACGAATCAGTCAGTGTGTGGTTTCGGTCAGTTAGAGAACAGAATTTGCCCATAAGTGGACCCATTATCAAAGAGAACGCTTTGTTTTACGCCCAGGCTCTTAGTTACGGTGAGTTCAGTGCTAGTGATGGTTGCCTGGAGAAATTTAAAAAGAGACATAATATTGTTGTCAAAGTTCTTGGTGGTGAAGGAGGATATCTCGAAAAGGTTGCCAGTAATGAATGGATAACTCAAACGTTACCAAAATTAATTGAAAAGTATCATGCAAACACATTGAACGCAGACGAAACAGGCCTATTTTCAAGTGTTTACCAAATAAAATATAAAAGTCAAAAGTGTTTTGGGGGAAAAACAGTAAGGAACGAGTTACAGTGTTGCTTAAAGCAAATATGAAGGGTATGGAAAAAATTAAAATTTTGGTGATTAGGAAGAGCTAGAATCCATGTTGTTTTAGGGGCATTGGCTCGCTAAATGTAGCTTACTTCAGCAACAAAAACGCATGGATGACTGCCGAAATCTCTCTGCTTGGTTGTTGAAGCTAGACCAGAAATTGGCTGCTCAAAGTTGCAAAATTTTGTTGTTCATTGATAACTGTTCCAGCCACCCCAAAGACATTCAACTCAAATTGAAATCTATCAAAATTGAATACTTCCCACCAAAGATGACAGCTAAGCTACAACCAATGGACATGGGAATTATTCAGAATACCAAAGTGCATTACAGAGGATATGTGCTGCTAAACACGATCAGGTCATTTGAGGAGAAGGTATCCTTCCAAAGTTATCACTGTTGATTGTGTAACGTACATTTCAAAACCTTGGTTCGGTGTGAAGGGGGAAACCATACAAAACTGTTTCAAGCAAGCTAGTTTTGGTGTTCATACCGAGTGGGACGATGCAGATCTTGTTCCTTTATTCACTTTAGTACAGACCTCAATTGAGAAAATCACTGAAGTTGAATGAAGGGTATGGAAAAAATTAAAGTTTTGATGATTAGGAGGAGCAAGAATCCCTGTTGTTTTAGGGGCATTGGCTCGCTAATGTAGCTTACTTCAGCAACAAAAACGCATGGATGACTGCTGAAACCGGTGCTGCTTGGTTGTTGAAGCTGGACCAGAAATTGGCTGCTCAAAGTCGTAAAATTTTGTTGCTCATTGATAACTGTTCCAGCCACCCCAAAGACATTCAACTCCAATTGAAATCTATCAAAATTGAATACTTCCCACCAAATATGACAGCTAAGCTACAACCAATGGACATGGGAATTATTCAGAATACCAAAGTGCATTACAGAGGATATGTGCTGCTAAACACGATCAGGTCATTTGAGGAAAAGGTATCCTTCCAAAGTTATCACTGTTGATTGTGTAACGTACATTTCAAAACCTTGGTTCGGTGTGAAGGGGGAAACCATACAAAAATGTTTCAAGCAAGGTGGTTTTAGGGTTCATACCGAGTGGGACGATGCAGATTTTGTTCCTTTAACCACTTTAGTACAGACCTCAATTGAGAAAATCACTGAAGTTGAATTGTTATGGAACCAACTGATACTGGGGTTGATAAAGGAGAAGTATAAAGATTATCTCCAAGTTGACAATGAACTAACTGTCTATGATGCACCTAGTGACCAGGAAATTTTAGACAGTGTTTCTAAGGCTGCAGAAAATTCAGAGTCGAGTGATGAGAGTACCATAGAATAAGTTGAAGAAATTCCTCATCGCTCTGATATCAAAAAAAAAAAAAAGCGTTGGGTTTTCTGCAGAGAGCTTTAGAGGTGAATGATGATGTACCAGAAAACATATTCAAAAAGTTTCACAATTTGAAAGACTACTTTGTCCTTAAATTAACCTAAATAAATACGTTACATGCAGTATTAAATATATACATACGTGATTGGTGATATTTAATAAACATAATACATATACAGGTGTCCAGACGGGAACTTAGATGATACATATTTCAGAAACCACTCAACGTTTTTTTTTGAAACTTTGCATATATAACAAACAGAATGCGATCTATTTTAGCAAAATATTTTGACAGTTCTGCCACTTCCGGAAAGACCGAACTTCGTTATTTTAAATGGAATATCCACTTTTTTATCATTACAATCGATAGCTTATGAAATTTGAATGTGAGTTTATGAAACATACTATATGCCTAAATATTATGGGTTTCTAGATATTCATAACGTTATGGAAAAATGACAGTTGCAAACCTCTAAATCAATTAGCCCCCAATTAAACCTTCAAAAATGCATTATTTTATATTCTGTCGTTCATAAGCAAAGACACTGGTATTCAGTAGATAATAGAAAATCTTCAAAATTATACAGGGTGACTACAAACATCGTCAAAATTTTGAATCAAAAAATATGGAATATCTTCAATTTCTTAAATAGAGACAGCCATTTTTTTTTATTTCGTTGGACTGTCCGACTAAAAAGAGGGCAAGTTTGTGTTTACATCCCTATACCTAAATGTGACAGTTTTTATGTTATGGACGATTTTTTGGAAAATTGCTGTTTTATGAGATTTCTGCAATATTTTTAATTTATTAGTGCACCTTTGGGTTATATTAATGAAGACTACTTAAATTTATTAATTATTTACAGCGAATGCAATAAAGTTTCAATGAGAACGTGTGATACTTTTGCGTCAAGATATCCTGATAAATGCAAGCCAACCAGAGATATGTTGAAGAGGTTAATTGAGAATTGCAAAAGCTTCGGATCTTTTAAATCGAAACCAGTAAAAACAAGCCGTTTGTAAACAATGAAGAAAATGAAATAATCATATTAGCTTTCTTCAGAGCCACTCCACAAGCATTGTTAAGAGACTGCGAAATAGAAACTGGTTTTCCGAAATCTTCAATACACACAGTCTAGAAAAAACATAATTACAAACTGTATGCCATACATTTGATTCAACATTTAAAACAGAGTGATGCAAGGATGTCGTACTGTGACTTTATGTTGAGAACGAAAATTTTCTCAATAATGTAACAATGAGTTTACAAAAAATGGATTATTTAACCGGCATAACTCACATTATTGGTCAGATACGAATCCCCATATTGTCAGAGAGAGATCCTTCCAAACAACATGGCAATTTAATGTTTTTTATGCAATTCGGAACAATTCTACAGTGATGTTAAAAATTTGATACCAATTTGACTGGTACATTCATCTAGCTTTACTCCACTGACTATTATTAATTACACATTCAATTGTTTCTAGGTGCAACTTATTTGCAAATATTGAATGAGTTTAGAAGTATGTATCTTGACACTTTGCCAAAGAAAGAGACACATCAACTTTGGTACCAATATGATGGAGCACCACCTCATGGAAGCGGTTCTGTAAATAATTTCTTGGAAGAGCAATTTGAGGACTAGTGAATCGCCAACAAAGGTCCATTCATTTGGCCCCCAAGATCTTCAGATTTGACACCAGTCGATTTTTACATATGGGCTTACATAAAAATTCAAGTATATTCCACACCTCCGATGACTAAAGAGGATCGCCAAGAAAGAGTTAGTGTTGCCTTTCAGTCCTTATCACCGAGTAGTATCCGAAGAGAAATAACAGAGACAGTGCTTCAAAGATGTGTTAAGTATTTGGACGTTAATGGTGCTACATTTGAACACTTACTAAATATTTTTTTCCCATTGTAAGTATTTTCTTCGTTTTATCGTTCATAGGCATATCAGTTCAGAAAACTATTCAATTAATATATTTAACAATTGCATATTGTGTTTCAGGCTAAAATGCTTAGTTACTTTGATAACTCTCTGACAATTTTGTTCTGACATCTATTTTCATGGCCAACATATCAATTGCAGAAATCTCATAAAACACTGATCCTCCAAAAAATCGTCAATAACATAAAAACTGTCACATTTAGGTACAGGGATGTAAACACAAACTTGCCCTCATTTTAGTCAGGCAGTCCAACGAAATAAAAAAAAGGCTGTTCCTATTTTAAAAAACTAAGATATTCCATATTTTTGAATTCAAACTTTTGACGATTTTTGTAGTCACTGTGTACAATTTTAAGAATTTTCTGATTATCTACTGAATACCGGTGTCTTTGCTTATGAACGCCAGAGCATAAAATAATGAATTTTTTAGGTTTATTTGGGGGGATAATTGATTTAGAGGTTTGCAACTGTCATTTTTTCCATAAAATTATGGATATCTAGAAAACGGTAATATTTAGGCATATAGTATGTTTCATAACGTCACATTCAAACTTCATTAGCTACCGATTGTGATGATAAAAAAGTGGGTATTCGATTTAAAATAACAAAGATTGTGTCAACTTCCGGTCTAACCGGAAGTGGCAGAGCTGTCCAAATATTTTGCTTAAATAGATCGCATTATACATACAGACTTGGAGACTACTTCTCTGGCTTCACTGTTGGTTTTTGTAGGTGAAGGACGTAGCCAGCGCGTGAGCTAACTGGAGCAAGTGGCCCTTCGAATTCTGGAAGTTCTAGGATGTTTTTCAATGCTTCTGTGACTATAGTTTCGCTGCTAAACAGCATTTTCAGACAGATTAAAATTGAATTAGTACGAAATCATGACAACTACAAATAAATATCTGTTGCTATGTTATGATATGATGTTTTGATCAAAAAATTTTATCAAATTGAAAATAAAATGAAACACAGATGACAGATGAGGTTTTCAAAATGTCTATGTGATGTATGTCAATATTTAACATAAAAACTAGAACTAGCCTATAATAACTATGATAACAGTTACAACAATAAAATAACTAAACAATAACGCACTGGCTACGTCCTTTACCTACAAAAACCAACAGTGAAGCCAGAGAAGTAGTCTCCAAGTCTGTATGTAGTATGGACAAGTTTCACCAAGTAAGGGCAAGAACAATCAATGAAGATCGCATTATGTTTGTTACATGTGTAAGTTTCAGAAAAAAACGTCGAGTGGTTCCTGAAATATGTATCCTGTTTTTTTATATCTCCGAAAATAACAGAGCTATGACAACCACATTTGGCACATACGTTTCTACTATCAAACTTACCCTACAAGGCAAAATTCAGATCTCAAGTTGAAAGGAAAAAAGTTATAGGCATTTTGAGAAAAAAAAATGGGTGCCACTTGTGATCAGAGGAAAACACATGAACAAAATCTTTTGTGTAACTAAAAAACCAATTGAATATTACATACAACCGTTAAGTTTTCTTGACGCAAAAAAGTCAAGAAGTAACAGAAAAAATATTTTGAAAATTTTATCATTTTCCTTTTTAAAACGTCGCGATTTGATACGTCAAAATTTGCAATTTTTAGACAACGAATTTGAAACAAATATTGATTATGTGGAAGATATGTCGTGCTAAGTGTGTGTTACAAACCCTTAAGCTTCAGCTTCAACCACCACTGTCCCTCATTTTACTAAAATATTTTCTTCTCTTCCTCACCGAAACCCAAATCAGTGCCAAAACAGCCACTAATCACGTTAATTTCCCGGGGTATGAGCTCCTTACTTCCTTCAGATGGCATGGAGGTGTGTGTGCATACTTCCGTAGCAATCTACCCTGCACCAGACTCCCCAATTTGGAAGCTGGAAGAAAAGACATACTTTGGATGAAACTCTCTCAGGGCTGCAACTAAATTCATCTGTTGCATTTACCGGTCACCTTCTGACAACAACGACTACCTTTCTGAAAAAACAGACCATCTGATTTCTGAATATCCTTCCTTCGAGGTCACTATTCTTGGTGACTTCAATGTCCATAATAAGGAATGGCTAGGATCTTCAAAAACCGATCCACAAGAGAGAGCAGCAGAGGCCTTCGCAGTCAGCAACTATTTAGTCAATATGGTTCAGCAACCTACTTACTTTCCTCGCATCCCAACACACAGCTCAAATCCCTTGGATCTCCTTCTTACTACAAAATCTGAATGCTATAAGACATCAGTCACCGCCCCTCTTGGTCACGCAGACCATGACATGGTCACTGCTTCTTGTGCAATGCAACCAGACGTCACACAGTCCTCACACCCATGTATCGTCTGGCACTACAACTCCGCGAATTGGGACGAAATGCGGGATTACTTTTCCTGATTTCCATGGACGTCTGTCTGCTTCTCTCATCCTGACCCCTCTGATATCTCACAAAACGTCACCGAAATCATCCAAAATGGCATGGAATTATTTATTCCATGTACACAGAAAACCTCTTCAGCCACTCAAAAACCCTGGTTCTCTAAATCCTGTGACAACGCCAGACTTGAAAAGGTCAAAGCTCACAAAATGCTTCTACACAATCCCAGTCAAGAAAACCGTCACACATTTAACGACGCAAGAAACCACTATGTCTGCATTCTTTCTGAGGCAAAAAACTCGTTTAAAAACCACATCAAAAACAAAGTCCTCTCAAGCTCCAACGGCAGCAAACCCTTCTGGACTCTTGCTAAATCTATTGGGAATAATTTCTGCAAGAGCACGTTCCTACCTCTTGTTTCAGGGGATGAAATTGTTTCTACCGCCCTGGGCAAGGCTGAACTTTTTGCCTCGTTGTTCGCCGGCAATTCTACTCTCAACCCACCTCCAAATGCTCAACCACCAACAGTCCCCAATGTCACGCATAAAATGACGGATATCATTTTCAAAACTAAAAAGGTATGAAAGGTGCTCCCTTCTCTTAATACTAGGAAAGCCTCTGGGCTTGACGAGATCCCAGCAATTGTTGTCCTGATTCGTCTGTTTAAGACATCTTACAATAGAGGCATATTCCCTAGTAATTGGAAAACTGCTCGAGTACAACCCGTCCCCAAGAGAGGATCTAAAGCGCTTCCTAGCAACTACAGGCCTATTTCTCTCCTTTCAGTCGTCTCTAAAGTGATGGAAAAGTATATAAACACCGAATTACTAAAATTTCTTGAAAAACCCAGTCTAATCCACGACAAGCAGTATGGATTCCGTCAGCGCAAATCACCTGCTGACCTCCTTTCCTTTGTCACCCATTCTTGGAGCAAGTCTATGGAACTACATGGTGAATCCCAGTTTGTCGCTCTAGACATATCCAAAGCATGCGACCAGGTTTGGCACACAGCGCTGCTTAATAAACTTATGGCCTACGGCCTACCAGCAAAACTCTGTACCTGGACAGCAAATTTTCTCTCCAACCGGAGCATTTCTGTTGTCGTAGATGGCCATTCCTCTAAACTGTATCCAATTAATGCAGGAGTCCCTCAAGGTTCAGCTTTAGCGCCTACTTTGTTTCTTCTCCACATCAATGACTCCTCTCTAGCACATCCAACCCAGTTCACAGTTACGCGGATGACAGCACCCTCCACTCAAATATACAATATTCTAAGCCTCTCTTTAGTCCAATTAGATGAGGATCGCAGACTCATGGAGGGTTCTGTCTCTGTGTATCTCCAAAAAATATTAGACTGGGGAAGTAGAAATCTTGTACAATTTATATTTTACAATGTGGTGTCAACAGCAAAAAGACAAATGTTGTCGACAGAGACATGTGCAGGTAAGTCATTTATATATACCGGGAGCAGTATTGATCCCTGAGATACCCCAAACTTGATTTCTTGCGATGTAGATATTTAACCTTCTAACCTGACATGCCTTTTATATTTGTAACACCTGTTATTTGGCAGTAATACAACATATACAATAGGATATTATGTGATACAATGTCAAACGTTTTGCTCAAATTGCATAAAGCCAACCGAGCAACTCCTCCATGGTCAAAGGCTTCTGTGATCTTTTCTACTAACTGTGCCATAGCATATGTTGTAGATCTTCATTACCTAAAACCATGTTGGTAGTCAATAAGAAGGTTGTACTTTGTGAAATACTCTACTTTACATTTTTTTAAATAGCCTCAAGTATCTTCAAAAAACAGGCAATGTAGAAATTGGGCGATAATTGTTCAGAGAAGTTCAATCTCCTCTCTTATGAATGGGTATCACCTCAGAAAGCTTTAATAATTCAGGGAAAATTCCATTTTAAGAACACTTATTTATCAAGAATGTTAAGGAACTAAAATTGGAATAATTTTTTTTTCAGCATCTTTACATTCATATTTCACTGGGTCTTTAGTTTTTCTTTTTTTTTAATGATTCTGTAGCATCTACAACTTCCTGTACAGTTATCTCCCTCATAAAAAAGACCTCCATGTGTCTACGTTTAATTTAGCTGTTCTTATACTACTCAAGTTTTTAAACGATCTATTTCCTTTCTTATGAATGGGTATCACCTCAGAGAGCTTTAATAATTCAGGGAAAATTCTGTGTTAAGAACACGTATTTATCAAGAATGTTGGAGGAACTAAATTTGTAATTATTATTTTTTCAGCATCTTCACATTCATATTGCATTGGGTCTTTAGTTTCTTTACTTTTAAAAGATTTTGTAGCATCTACAACTTCCTATACAGTTATCTCCGTAGTAAAAAAAAGACCTCCCTGTGTCTACGTTTAATTTAGTTGTACTTATTCTACTCAATTTTTTAAAACATTGTTGTGAAGTTTTATTTTAGAGTAAATTCAATTCACAAAATACAATTTTTTTTTAAATGCTCGGACACGTCGAATAGTATTTTGAGTTGCAGTCTTTAAAAAAATATGTGTCGCAAATTTGAGATATGTCGACATCAATAATTTTTTTAAATTACAACCCTAGTTTTTTGTTGACTATTTTTAAACTACATGTCAAGTTAAACTAAACCCCTAAATTACAAATTTTTTTACTCCTTACCATTAAAAAAAAAATACATTTTATTATTTACAAGACAAATAAAAATTGCTATTCTATGCCGAAAGAAGAAGCAGTTCCACTGGGACATTTTCGGTTGACGTAATGCTAATGACTACACTGAAGGAATCAGCTTCAGATCATACCTGCTTCCGGCAGGTACTAATTTGACTGAAAGTCGGGAGTTCTGTGGCTGCACACAAACCCACAGCCACTACTACCAGTCAACCCACAGGGACTGGAGCAAGCCCTTCTGGGAGCGAAGGAAGTGTACATTCTTCAACTAAGTGCTCTGAGAACGGCATCTCAAGGAGGGGGTAAACCTGCATACAGAACTAGCTTCTCTAGAGGAGGTAGGACACATCCTAACTATAGAACCTCTAGAGGGAACACCCAGAGATTTGGACCAACACTCACATTAAAAAATTATCGACTTGCGCAAGAAGCTATATTTGGTTGATGAAACTTTAAACTATGAGGTGTGAGCCACAACCAACTTAAGGTAACAGTGAAGAGACTTATATAGCCCACTATATTCTATCGAAAATTACATGAAGAAAGCATGGTCAGCTTAAACTTAATAGCTAAGAAGATTACAATATAAACCAGGAGGAAATAGTCCAGCACCTAGGGATTTGTATTCATTCACTACTTTAATATAATAATTTCTCACTTCTAACACAGTAGATTGTCTCTTGCAATGTCTAGATTACAATAGCCGATTTATTCTGATTCATACTAAACCCATTAAGCTCGAACCACTCTATTACTTTTTTAACAGTATCCTTTAATCTTCAGATACATTCCTCATATGTTGTCTGAATAGTATATACAACAAAGTCGTCAGCGTACTGAACACAATGGATATCTGTTGGTAGGATACTATGCAAATCTGCAGTGTATATATTGAATAGAAATTGAGTAAGAATAGATCGTTGTGGTATCCCTTGTCTTATAATTCTTGGTCCGTTAAAATTGTTAAGAGTCTCTAATGAAAACATTTCTACTAGTATACAACTCTGTAATGCTGAATGCGGCTTTTAGAGGTATACCTTTTTCCACTAGTTTGCTTGTAAGACTTTTTAGTATGATGCTATCATAGGCACCTGTAATATCGAAATACACACGTCTTGTGATCAGGGAAAGTATTTTGTATATCTGTAACAATTTTGCTTATAGCGTGAATTGTACCTTTCCCTCTTATAAATGCAAACTCATTTTTGATAGTGTTTTTTTTTTTCTCACAATACCACCCTAAGCGAATTTTGATCATCCTCTCAAAGGTTTTGGTTAAGCAAAACATCAAGGACAATGGTCTGTAGGATGCAGGTATCTTAGCATCTTGGCTCGCTTTTAGGATTAGACAGATGACTACCACCTTGAACTCATCGACATAATTACCAGTGGTCCACCATTCATTAACTATATTGAGAAACAATTCTTTTGCTAGATATGGTAAATGACTGAGTATTTCATAAGTTAGTCTGTCTCAGCCGGGAGATGTGTTTCTCGTATTTTCCAAAGCATTATTCAGCTCGTCCATTGTGAATTGTGTGCTCAGCATATCTTCTGTGGGATTTAGTGTACCGCTATATTCTAAAAGTTCAGTAGTCGAAGGGGGTGCTAGATGTTGAAACACTTTTTCAATTAACTCTTCTAAAAGCTGATTATTTTTTGCTGAAAGTTCTTGTTATTGATTTTTTAACCTGTTCCCAAATTTTCGTTAAAGGGATGTTTTTGTTGAGATTTTGGACAAATTTTTCCCAAGTTGACTTTCGCTTTTGATTAAAAGTCTTTTACTTGAGCATCAATATTCCTATATGTTAAATAATTTTCAAAAGTAGATAATCTATTATAATGGGTTAAGGCATCTTTATGCTTTTTTGGCATGGCAAAACAGTCTGAATCCCACCATATAGGATATGCGGGAGTCCTGCCAGTTAAAGACTTTCTTTCCATTAGCAGCTTCTGAAACAGCTTTTGTTAATGTAATATATTATTCAATTGTGGTAGATGTGTCTAGTATAGATGTCAGTTTGTCCTGCATCCTTACACTACACACTTCCCAATCAGCACTGGATGATCTCCATTTAAGATAACTCTTTCTGATTGAAGTTCGATATATTTTATTGCATATTATACTAGTGGGATAATGGTCAGCTCCAAGGCTGTCTGGGAAAACATTGTATTCTATTCTAGTTGACAATGATGGAAATACAATAATTGAATCTATTACTGACAGGGATTTCCCCAGACGTCTCACCCTATTAGCAGCGCCATTATTAGTCACAAATAAATTGGAAGTATCTAGTGCCTCAGCTAATTTAGAACAAGCAGAGTTTTCCGAAAGAGATCCCCAAAGGATATTTTTTTCTACCCTCAGGGGGGCTCGTCCGTGTCATTGCCGCCCCGATAGCACCGCTGCCTTTGGCTTACAGTGCATCCCAAATGCTATGGTGAGCGTTGAAATCCCCAACGATAATAACTTTTAGATTACCAAACTGGTAAAAGGATCGAACCCAGGAATGAGTGGTCATATATACATCCGGTGGTTTATAAATAGAAACGAAAATAAGTCCTAACTCTATAATCTCAATTGGACAGCACTCTAAATTTAAGTTTACAAAACTTCTTAACCCAATAATTTTGTAGGTGAGTTTTTTGCTTACAAGAATAGCAGTGCCACCACCATTACCTCCCAATCTATCTTTTCGTATAATATCGTAATTGCCTATACTGAAGTTCTTATGTTTTTCAGGATTTAACCAAGTCTCGCTAAGTAAAACTATGTCTGCATCATTCTGCTTTAAATAGACAATTAAATTGGATTTGTTTTTAACCAGTGATCTGACATTCCACTGTAAAACATTAAAATTGTTATATTTGTGGCTGTGCATTAGTTTAAAAAAAGGTTCTTCTTCACTATCACTATGATCTAAATTTTTGAAAATCGCCTCTACACTATCTTTAATTTTATAGTTTTCAACAATTTGAGAATATTTGCACGTGGAATAGTAAAATTTATGACCAATGATATTAGTTTAGAAATTTCGGTGACTATTTTTTTCCTGTATAATGTGTATTCATCCCGGTGAGGGTTGGGAAGAACTCATATAGAATTTTTTTCCATCAGAATTTTTTTGCAGTACCTCTAAGGGTGAGTTGCTTTAAGTTTTTTTTGATATGATTGTATTGTGGACGTGTTGAAGTTATGATTTGTTCAGTTCCCATTGGCTTATTTTGTGTAGGTGGTAGCGGAGGGTAGTTATCGTGATTATCTAATAAGGCAAAGCTCTTGTTGGTAGCTACTTTAGCATATGAGGGATTTTCTTCTATAATTTCAGCTTTCTTAAATGATACATTTTCAATAGCCATCATTTTTTATATTTTGTTGTTGTTTTTTTATACATTGAGCATGATCGCGACACTGTAGAACGTTCTTCTGACTTACAGTAAATACAATAAATAGAATCTCTAGGACAATTTTTACTTTCATGTTCCTGAGAACAAAAACCGCAATATGACTTGTTGCTTTTGCACAATTTGTTTGTATGACTGTATCTACAGCAGTTAAAGCACTGAATAACTGGATAAATGTAAGACTCAACTGGAAAATTAACACCTTCTAACTAATATTTATATAAGTGAACAATTTATTCTTAGTAATATACAGTGTGACCAGAAACCGGTCGAAGTAAAAAGAGTGAAATGGAAAATAGTTGACGAACAGGGGAATACAAAGTTTATAAATCGTCAGATGATCTTTCTTAGGTTCTAAATTGCCAGATTAATTAGGTTAAATAATTAATCTGGCAATTTAGAACCTAAGAAAGATCATCTGACGATTTATAAACTTTGTATTCCCCTGTTCGTCAACTATTTTCTGGCTAACGAACTTATCCAAGCCATTTGTAAAAGGAAGGTACTCACCAAATTTAATCAAAATCGGCCCATAATTTTTTGAGTTATCGGTGTGATACACACACACACACACACATATATATATATATATATATATATATATATATATATATATATATATATATATATATATATATATATATATATATATATATATATATATATATTAGGTTAAATAATTAATCTGGCAATTTAGAACCTAAGAAAGATCATCTGACGATTTATAAACTTTGTATTCCCCTGTTCGTCAACTATTTTCCATTTCACTCTTTTTACTTCGACCGGTTTCTGGTCACACTGTATATTACTAAGAATAAATTGTTCACTAAAATAAATATCCATCATTTTAAGTACGCCTTTCTTCTGTGTAAAATATGTCGGAATAAATCCAATTAATTTATTTTCTTTAATAATTTTGTGTTCTATTAGCACATTAATTGCGGTTGGAGTTTTCAAGGTTACTTTAACACAATTTCTGCCCAAACTTGTAATATCTATTATGTTGGACCTAAACATTTCAATTTTATATAAAGAGGCGCCTACCCTCCCTGGAAAGAGTCTGCCAACATTTTTATCCTCATGTTCTACAAAAACAAAACTCGGGACGTAGCAAGTGCGTTATGGTAGTGAATTTTCTTAAATATGTTTTTATTGCAAATATGTCTGTTTTCTTTTTATTTAAGAAAGCAGGCATCAATTTTGGTTACCAGTATAACCTTATAGTAAAAACAATGTGCCATGTTTCAAAAAAATAACTTTATTGTGTGAAAATGTACAAAAATTTCCAAAAGTAAACATAAAGTGTTCATGCAAAAACTTGTTTCTTGATCAACCTTATAGATTAATAGCAAATTTGGCTATTCAAATATGAGGCATTTGATCAAAATTCGCTACCATAACGCACTTGCTGCATCCAGAATTTCTTTTCTTACAAACATGCATTATATTTCGATGGTAAATGCAAAAATGCAATAACATAAGGCGTGTTTGATAAAAAAAATAAGAAAATTTGTATCACCAACGACTTATGGGCCACCTATGATTGTAGAAATATTTTTTTAAGATGTAGCTCAAGACACCCTATAAGTAATATATAAAAAAATTTCATATCTTGTATAATAACGGATATATTGAGCTTTATTGATTTTTTTAAGAAAATTCGACAAAAATTATATACCATTAAACGATAAACTCTATAGCTAAGGCTACTGCCAAGAATCAGAGAAAGGGTCTATTTTAAATGAATTTTCTGGAAATATTTTAGTAAAATGAAGGACAATGACGGTTGACACTAAGACTTCAGGGTTTGTAAAACATTCTTCTTGAGACATTTTCTTTCCACAGCCCGTACTATATTCAAGTTATTTGCCTAAATGTTGCCAATTTTTGACGTTTTAAATCGCAACTTTGACATTTTGAGGAAAATCCCAATAAATTTTTATTTAAATGCCTATAACTTTTTTGTCTTTTGATCTACAGAGCTAAATTTTGGTATGTAGCTTACTTATAATGATATAAACCCGCGCACCAAATTTGGTTGCCCTTACTTTGTTAATTTTGGAGATATCAATTTTTTACAATTTTTTTCGAAAGAAAACTCAAAAGTTTCCGGGAAAACCTGGGCCGATTTTCCTGGCTAACGAACTTATCCAAGCCATTTGTAAAAGGAAGGTACTCACCAAATTTAATCAAAATCGGCCCATAATTTTTTGAGTTATCGGTGTGATACATATACATATATATATATATATATATATATATATATATATATATATATATATATATATATATATATATATATATATATATATATATATATATATATATATATAAATATATAAATAATATATATATATATATATATATATATATATATATATATATATATATATATATATATATATATATAAACATATAAAAATTGAAACTGACCCAGGATATGTGTTCTGGGGGGCCTAATTAGCGCTCATTTGAAGAAATTTTTTCAAAATTCAAAAGTCGAGATCTCCTCATTAGTGAATTTTTGTTAAGAAAATTCACTAAAAATGAACCTATATCTGTTATTTGTTGAAATATTTCGTCCAATACCCATATTTATAACCGTATCTTCATTGTTCATACTACTATTTACTAACAATGACAATACACTGATAGGAAGGCAAATAAAAGTGTGCTGTTGCTATTATTGGACATAGTTATAATAACTTTGTGGAAACATTAAATGAAGGAGACATACTTGTAAAAAGGGAAGAGAAAAACTTCTAGAAAATGAAATGAAAAGAGCTGTTGGAGATGAAGAGTCATCCATAAGGCGATGTCGCCTTTAAACTGTGATGTTTTACCATAAAGTTGAATACTTAACTTGTGCTGGTATTGTTTGGTAGTGGTGAATATGGGCACACTGAAGAATGTAATAAGATACAAACCTGGCTTTTGGCTAAGTACACTGAGTATATGTTATTATTATGATTAAATACAGTTTCGCGCTGACCTTCGTACGTGTAGGTAGCGTGGTGAAAGGTGTCGTGATAGGTGCGTAGTTTAAAGCAAGAACATTATAAAATGTCACAAAAAGACAATAGCGAACCACCGGATAGGGGCAGGTTAGAAGAAGAAATTTGGACGGATGACCTAGATCAGACTCCAGGCAATAAAATGGACGTGGAATGTGAGGAACATGGAATTAATTTAGAAAAAGATAAAGGAAGGTATTTATTAACGGATAAAACAAGACAAAAAATAAATAACTACAAACATACAACACAAATTAGGACAGAGGTAAGTAATAGAAATGTAGATTTTCAAAAAATATTAGATGTGGAAAATACAGATGGAATTAAAGAAAATATGTACGCAAATTCAAATATATCAATACAGACCAATAAAAAAGCAGACGATATTTCGCCAGTAAACAAACCAGATAAAAATAATCAATCGCGTCCCGTTATAAATTATTGTTTAAATGATACGGGTCCGTATTTTGTTTATGTTAAAAATAATGAGAGGAACATAGGAAAGGCGCACAGAATATCAACAGCAAGGATGATAAATAGGTTAGTACCTGATATACAGGATGATATATTAAATATAACAAGTACGGGTGTAAACACAATCAAAATACAATTACGTTCGGCGAAAAGTGCGAATGAAATGGCCAATTCACCAGCATTAAAAGCAAATAATTATATCGTATATATACCACAGTATTTAGCATATAGACAGGGGGTGATCAGAAATGTAGACTTAGATATAACAGATGAAGAATTATTAGAAATTATAAAACCGTTTAATAGATCAGATATTAAAATAGGTCGCGTTAAAAGATTTAACAGAAGGGTAATCGAAAATGATAACGCAAAATACGTACCTACGCAATCTGTGCTATTGTCCTTTAGTGGCAAATAATTACCGCAGAGAGTTCAGATAGAAAAAATACTTTTTCCCGTAGAGCCTTTTATTCAAAAAGTAGTACAGTGCCTCAAGTGTTTGCGATATGGCCACGTAAGCACGCAATGTAAGGGGAGAGAGAGATGTAAATATTGCGGGGGGACCATAATAATAATTCCTGTCAGACTACCCAAACTCCTTTTTGTATCCTTTGCGAGGGCCCTCATGAGGCCACCGATAGAAAAAAATGTCCTGAATTTGGCAAACAAAAAAGCATCGAAACAATAATGGGAAAAGAAAACGTTTCCTACAAGGAAGCTAAAGACAAATTTAAGACTAGTTATGCTTACCAAGTAAATAAACCAATTGAAATCGAAACAAATGAGCGAGGTGTAGTTCCAACTCAAAAACGGAAACGTACACAGGTATATACTCCCAATAATCCCTTACTACGAGCACACAAAGAAATATTAAGCCAGCCGGTTATTTCGTTTAACCCTATAGTAAACAAAAATAATAACCCGCTAAATTTTAATCAAAAAATAAACTCCAGTACATTCGATATAAACTATAAAAACGAACAAGCATGTAAATCATTAGCTACACTGTTGACAAATTATCTTAAAGAATCCGAAGAAAACAATATATCAGAAGGAAATTTGACAGAGTTTGTAAAATCTAAGATTAACAAGATTATACTTTTAGAATAAAAATTCAACGTACTACAATGGAATTGTAGATCTTTAATACCAAAAAAAAAGGCTATCTAGAAAAATTCCTTTATGATTATAAAACATATGTTGCCATGTTAAGCGAAACATGGCTCAAAGAAAACTCAAACATTAATTTCACGGGATATAACATCGTTATGAAAGACCGTAGCGATGGCTACGGCGGAGTAGCCATATTAATAAAAAATAATTTAGTTTCTGTACCTATAGTGGATTTTCATCAGGTATCTGAGATTGCCACGGTTGGAATATCAGTCTCTCTTAATAATAAAATAACAATAAATTTCTATTCCGTTTACATTAAGCCTGGACAGAAAATATCTTACATATCATGGAGAAATTTTTTCTTCAGCCTCAAAAAACCTTTTATTTTGGGGGGAGACCTAAATATGCATCATATGGCGTGGGGCTGTACTGCAAACGAACCTCATGGAGATATTTTGCTGTCTGCGATAGAAGACACCGGGTTAGTCTATTTAAATGACGGTGACCCTACATTGTTGCATCACCCGGGCAGTGGCGTTAGGTCTGCCGTTGACTTAACTATTGCTTCTCCAGATATCGCGCATCACTTCAAATGGCAAGTTGCTAGTGAAACACTTGGCTCTGATCATTATGTGATCAAATTTTGTTCAGACACTTTAGTAGTCAATAGTAAACATGTAAATAGTTGTAATTGTAATCACCATCCTAGTCGAAAGTGGAATTTAAAAAAAGCAAACTGGGGCCTTTTCTCAGAGGATATGGAAAATGAGTTCAGAGAACAAACCATAAATGTAGAAGAAACTAGTTATGAAGATTTTGTAAATAAATTAAATCGCGTGTCTTCAGATTCTATACCTCGAGTGAGAAAATGCTCCAGCCAAAAGTTTAGCAAGCCATGGTGGAACGACAAATGTTCTTCGGCGATTAGGGACCAACAGCAAGCTCATCAAGCCTACAAAATATTATCTAACACAGAAAATTTTGTTAAATTAAAAAAAACTATGGCAGTAACTAAAAGAACCATTTTGGAAAGCAAAAGAAGTTGCTGGAAAGAATTTTGCAATGCAATTAATAAAAATACACCAATATCTGATATGTGGTCTGCAGTTAGAAGAATTAAAAATGCGACTGTCAATTCAAGAACCCCGCAAATTAGTACAGAAACTGCAGAGCAACTTCTTGCTAAAATGGCTCCCTGCACGGCACCACAAAAAATCCCCAAAACCTTATACAGAGAAGAAAACACCCTGTTCTCAGAATTTACAATGAACGAACTAGAAATGAGCCTTAAGCAAAGCAACAATACAGCTCCCGGAAAAGATCAGGTGCACTACTCGATGCTATCAAACTTAGGCAGAACATCTAAGCGAGTTTTGCTACAACTAATAAATTATATATGGACGTCTGATAACATCCCGGCAGATTGGAAAACATACTTACTAGTAATGGTGTTGAAACCAGGTAAAGATCCCACTGAACTTCAGTCATATCGTGCCCTAAGCTTAGCCTCTTGCGTATTCAAAACCTTCGAACGAATGCTAAAAAGAAGACTGGAACACTGGCTTGAAAGTAAGAAAAAATTGCCTACTACACAATTTGGATTTAGAAAAGGCTTTTCATCAGTCAAAAATGTGAGTCATTTAGTGTGCGATATCAACATCTCATTTTCCAATAAGAAGTCAGCAGTTGCAACCTTTTTGGATATTAGAAATGCATATGATGCTGTTAACTTAAAAATTTTACACAAAAAAAATGATAAAGGTTGGCTTGCCAGATACTTTAGCCAACAAAATTATATCGCTTTACGAAGATAGAAAACTATACGTACAGACAGGTCAGACCATTGTGGGCTCTAGAACCACCAATGTAGGTATCCCACAAGGGAGTATTTTATCTCCACTGTTGTACTTAATATATACTGAAGATCTACAGAAGTGGGTTGATGACGTGGAGATACTAAAGTTTGCGGATGACATTTGCATTTATACATAAAACTGTGAGATAGAAGACGGCAATAGACAAGCTAAATAGATCAATGACTAACCTAATAAATTGGACAAATAATAACGGATTGGACTTATCTGAGTCCAAATCAAAAGTGTGTATCTTCACCAGAAAGAGAAGACCATTACCTAAGACCATAACGCTCGCTGATATGAAACTTGAAGTAGTACCTGTAATAAATTATTTAGGGATGCTGATGGACACCAAACTTCTATGGAAAGAACACATTGAAAAAATAAGATGTAAAACAGAAAAAAGCAATGAATATCTTGAGATCCGTTTGTCATAGCAAATGGGGCGCAGACCCAGAAACGTCTCTTTTACTGTACAGATCATATAAAAGGTCAATTATAGACTATGGGTGTTGCCTATATAACCAAGCAAGTCAAGTGCATTTAAACAAGCTTAATGTTTTACAGAATAAAGCGCTCAAAATTAGTCTCGGAGTATTAAGAGGCACACCTACAAACAACTTACTGGCGGAAGCATGCGAACCACCTCTGCAAAGAAGAAGAGAATACTTAACATCAAAATTTGTAACGAAACTTTTATCAAAAGACAGTCCTATCGTAACAAAACTGCATCAGCTATTCTTAATGACATTGACCTACAGCTTCTGGAAAAAGAAAAAAAAACACTAATGATAGACAGCTATGAACATCTTATCCCTTTCAGAAACGATATATGGTCAAATAAAGTAGATCCATACTATCAGATAGAACCTTCCAACATCGGGGTACAGGTTGCTTATACTGAAGATTATACAAACTTTCCCGCACCGATAAGAAACACCATGTTCAAATACGATTTAAATCAGATACTGAATAAGTCATACCACATATACACTGACGCGTCGAAAAGCGAAGAGGGAACTGGATGTGCTTTTTATGATCCGCAGAAGCAAATTGCAGAAAAGTTTAAACTTAATCCCATATTTACCATATTTACCTCAGAAATTATAGCAATTCATAAAGCAGTCCAGTATACTGATACAATAGAAAACAGTGAGATACTAATCATTTCTGACAGCAAAAGTGTTCTTCAAGCCATTTATAGTGGTTCCCACAAAAGAAGCAAAAACAATTATCTCATAACGCAAACAATAAATGCCATAAAACATTCAAGAGCACAGGGTAAAAATATTGTACTGGTTTGGACAAAAGCACATTCTGGCATACAGGGAAACGAAATAGTGGATAATCTGGCCAAGCAAGCGACAAACGACGGAATTACCGAAACATACAAAATCCCAGTGCAAGATCTCTGGGTGTATCTCAGCAAACAATCACATCAAAAATGGGAAGAGGAATACCAACAAAATACAAAAGGATTATGTTATAAAGAAATTTCCATGATGTGCAGATTACGCTTTAATCATATAATGGTACCTGTTTACATGCATAAAATAGCCTTAAGGAACGACCCACTTTGTCAGTGTGGAGAGCTGGGGAGCACTCAGCACATGCTACTGGAGTGCAGTTTAAAAAAACATGAAATAAATGAATTCTGTAATCAAGTGCATGCTTGGGCGGGTGTTGATTGCCCCTTTAGCTTGCCACAGTTGCTACAAACAAAGCAGAAAAACATATACGATTGGTTGTTAAAACACATAAAAAAAAATTAAGCTAGAACCTTAACGTGATGAAAACACGCGGTATCTGTAAAGATAGGCATAGAAATAGTAGTCGTATATGTTTGGATATTTAAGTATTTGAATATGTGGGTCGGTTATAGATGTAAGTGTGTATGTGTAAATATATATGTATGGGTATATATAGTTGAGAGATAAGACATACTATATAAATTAACAATAATTTGGTTTTACGTACAGTGTATGTGTAATAATCATTTGTTAGTCATTTAAGTAAATATTGTAAAGAAACATTTGTAAAGCTTAGTTTTAAGATCCTTTGTATCTCCCATTTGTTTATACCTTTTTTCAAACCGTGGCCCAGTCTGTGTGTGTTTTGTGAGCCTTGAAGGGTCCCTAGGCGATTCGTGTCCCCGTGTATTCCCGACTGAGATGGAAAAAAATTAAAAAAATAAATAAAAAAAAACTTAAAAAAAAAAGGAAAAAAAGACCAATTAGAAAAAAAAACTGGAAAAAGGGGGGAAAAGACCAATTAGAAGAAAAAAAAAGGAAAAAAAAGAAAGAAAAAAAAAAACAAAAAAATATATAAAGAAAAAAGAAAAAAAGAAAAAAAGAGAAAAAAAAAAAGAATGAATATGTTAAATGGTAAGAATATTGTTGTACTCAGCCTAGTTAATTATATTAAAAATAAGGGTAGTAATAATAAAAACTACATAATGGTTGGAGCCACGATGGACCATTTTATAGAAAAATACGGACCTAACG
The DNA here is from genome assembly GCA_964006375.1 of Tillus elongatus. Classification (NCBI taxonomy): domain Eukaryota; kingdom Metazoa; phylum Arthropoda; class Insecta; order Coleoptera; family Cleridae; genus Tillus; species Tillus elongatus. The sequence continues at coordinate 52,902,361 of OZ023268.1, forward strand.
CTCGAAAAATAAATCGGACAATGGGCTAATGGATAATTATCCGCAGCCAAGAAAAGCGCGAACAACAACAACAAAATGATTAAATACATCTACAGAATTATTACCTAACATGTCTTCTGGGATTTTTTGTCCATGTTTAAACACCTTTGCATAAAATTTGTCTAAACTAGTATCCATAACTTCCATGCATATCCAAACATCTCCTTCCCTAAACAGTGCACCATAAAATTGTACCGTATATGGGCAATCACTGCTTCTCATCGATATATCTAAATCCATCAAAAGTCGCTTTTGTTCTTGTGTATTAACTGTAGCAGTTATTCTTTTTACTGCCATGATTGTGTCACTAGGCCTATGTCTCATTTTTTCAACAATACCATATGCACCTTTGCCCAAATCACAAATTTTCTCTAGATCATCAGCATCCACCACAAAGGTTTTGTCTCCTATTGTTATAGTTGTCCTTGTATCTAAGTTTGCCGGTGGAACTCTACAAACATATAACGAACATCATTAACACTTGTCATAAATAAGAAAACATATACTTACACTGGAGGTACATCATCAGTCACTTGTAACTTTAGATTAGGTTTCTTCTTTCTACCTGCCATATTGTAAATACAAGTTTCTTTCTGAAAACAAATGTTTAAGGTAATTACCCAACATCAAGTTTAGAATATATAGTAGACAAATACATTTAACAATATCAAAGATTAGTTCAGATATGTGCCGACTTAGATGAAGTTAAGCAATATTGCACACAATAAAGAGTTACATAAATTACACTTGAAAATTTGTCCAGGTCTAGCAACGTTTGTAATGTGAAAACCCCTCTTCAAAAAACCACAACAGTTGATATGGAGATGTCAACAAATACTAAAAAGTTAAGAATATTATTTTGATTAGTATTAATCCATAGATGTCAAAACTTTTAGAATGATTAACAATTTCTGAATAACTTAGTTATTTAGAGACTATAGTTATTATAAATGCAATAGACCCGAGATCACACTGGATGGACTGAAATATAGCCCACTCACCACTAATCTAACCTATTATGAGTGAATATCATTGTTTATATATATATATATATATATATATATATATATATATATATATATATATATATATATATATATATATATATATATATATATATAAACAGGTATGGTGACAGTCAATACTATTAACAAAAACGAGACCTTGTTTCAATTAATCGCATTTTTCTTGAAAACCATAAGATTTTAAGAAATTAACAAAACCAACAAAGTTTTACAATGACATGCTAAACGAAACGTATGTTTTTTTTTACATTAACCATGTACAAAAAAAGGCATTTTAATTTGAGAGGTGTGTCACCCACATTCACTGCCTTCAAGAATTTGGGTGACTTTAAAATGAAATATGGATGTAGATACTTCTTCTCTGATTTCATAAATGCTTGTTTGCTTCTCTGCCTTTTACGGCTACAAAATTGAATTTACTTATACACATCTATAAAATAAATAAAAAACCGTTGCTACAATATGCCATTTTGATCCAAAAAAATTTTTAAAACAAAAAATATATAAATGACAAATGACATTTTTAAATGTCGATATTTATTTTAAAAATAAAATCAACTAATCAAGATAATGATAACCATAACAATAATCATAATAATAAAATAACATTAACAGCAATTGAAGCAGGTTTTATATAACAAAAATATTGACAGGTATTAACTTATTACATTATTACACCTATTTTTAATGCTGTTAGACATATTCCATTTGATCTATTTCATTAAAAACAAGTTTCCAAGAAAGGGGAATCCATCAAATTAGTTTGCTCACTTGAATAAAGGCAGTTGTTATCAAGTATGTGCTCTATGTGGTTATTGGTTGTGGTATGTTAAGTATTAATCATACGTTTTAGTAGATTTGGCAGGGTGGTGATTTGTGAAGGGAGAAATATGTTCTTCGTGTTGGGTGTTAAAGCTTCTAGAAGTGTGGCCAATGTAGACTGCATTACAATGTGTACAAGCTAATTTATAAAGTCCAGCTCTTGTCAAGAAACACGATTTTTCTTTTGGATTAAATAGCAAGTCATGCATCGTGTTGTAAGATTTGTAACCTACCTTTGTATATTTGTATTGACATTTAAAATTTTCCAAACTTTTCAAAGTAAGTCATCGAAACATATTTATCTTTAATATTTGAATAAATTAAATTAAGTGCTGATTTGCATTCTTTTCTGTCTATCATCTTATCTATTATTTTAACAGAGTAACCATTATCAAATGCTATCTGCTTGGTTATTGATTTTTTTTTTTTTTCAAAACTGATTTCAGACAGGTATTGAAAATGCACAATATACCATTGAATGATATAGGCTGGCAGATTTTGTGAAAATGGTAATATGAATTGAAGTGCTATAAGTAAATTATAATATTGTCAGCTTCTTCTTCTAAAGCTAACTTGATCTTTGTGTAAAGATTATTAATAAAACTTAGTAATTCATTTCATCTGGTAGGGCTACGTCGAAAACATGCTAAAATATCATCTACATATCTCTACCAGAAGACAATATTATGTGAAACATCCCAAGATAAAACTTGATTTTCTAAGTTTTCCTTAAATATGTTAGCTAATAAAGAAGACAACAGGCTACCCATAGGGAGATCTTCATTTTGCATATAAATTATTAAACTGGCTAATCTAAGTTATTCCAAGAGGAAAGTAACTGCTAAATTAGAAGGTTGACAGCCAGATTATAAGCTCCGCATATATTTTTCCTTTGTAAATAGCTTGCATTAGTTCGTTTTAGTTTTTTTAAGTTTAAAATTACTGTTAATTGGCCCACACTGAGCATACTCCAAGCACACAGTTTTGTTCTTATAGGTCAAAGAGTTTTCCAGGAGTTCTTTTTTTTGTTGTGATTTCTGGGGCAACTTTGTACCACTTATATCTCTCAGTTGATGTTAATTTTACAGTATGTACTGAAAAAGTGGAAGGGTCACCTACTAGTAACCTAGTACCCTTGGACTCCGTTCTTACCAATGGACCACAGAGGCTGTGGGACCGAAAAATATCAAAACACTAAAATCAATTTTTGTACCTAAACAAAAATAATACGGAGATTGTAAGGCATAACACAGTGGATACTCACTCCACGGTAAGATTATTTGTCATATATAATTGACAAATGTCAGATCTAACTTAAAAGCTGCAAATTTATGAATCTCTAAATATATTTCCTGATATGTGAAATGTATGAGTATGCTTTCCTTATATTTATCTCTACTTTTTGGCCACCACAATTTAACTCATAGAATTCTGTAATAATTCACTACCAATTTTTTAATGAAACATTTTCTTAGCTTATTAACGAATTTTAGTTTAACATTTGTTTAGCAAATTTCGCAAAGAAAAATTTTTGCGAATTTTTTATATAAAAGATTTTTTGTAGCGAAATTTTGTTAAAACAATTTTTTTGCTAATTTTTGTTAAAATAATTGCATTGGATTTTCATAGAAAAATAATTTAAGATAGTTTTCGTATAAAAATGTTGCCTATGAAAAGATTACGGCTAATGCTTTCAAAAGTTTCTGTAAGAGCCTATGATTTCATTGGCCCCATATCTGGGGCCATTTTGTATCTCAGACAACAATAAAGTTAGTCTGATTAAATTTTTCACAAAGGTTTCTACTACAAGAACGATTATAACCGTCTACAGATTATTCTGTTTCTTAGTTTAAGAAAAAATGAGTCCTTGACATTTGAAGAAAATTTTATGAAAATTTGTTACCATAACATATAACTGCTACAGTACCCTTTAAGATTGTGGACAACAATGAATTCATTAGTGCTGAACGCAACAAAAATAACTGGTATTAAGTTCGGTGAAAGTATTAGGGTTGCTAGTAGTGCGAATGGTACCTCTATTAATGGTCAGACCATGATATTAGGCAATAAAGTGGAAAATTTAGGAGTTACCTTAGACCGTAGGCTCAAATTTACAGAGCATATATCAACGATTACTAGAAAAGCATATGGTAGCCTGAAACAAATTCAATCACTGAAATACCTCTTAGATCAGCAAACAAAATTATTATTAACAGAATCACTAGTATTATCTCACCTCAGTGATTTGGCGCATGGCCCATGTTCAACAGCAGAAGATAAATATAGGTTACAAAAGATTCATAACTCTTGTATTCGATATATTATAAATGTTAGCTATAGATATCATACCTTGGAGAGTTATTAAAGTTATTAAGGGTGAAGGAAAGAAGATTTCTCTATTATGCCATACTAGTTAGAGGAATTGTACTTACAGAAACACCAGAGTATTTGTATAATACAATCAAAAAGAGAAATGAAATGCATTACCGAACACTGAGACATGCACCCATGACATATGATATAATACAACATCAGCTCCAAAAATTTAAGTCATCTTTCACATATATGGCAGCATAAACTTTGAACCATTTACCTCCAGAAGAAAATCAAATATTAAATAAAAGTACACTTGAAAAACAATTAAAACACAAAATTCTGAATGGTCATTTTGAAGACTGTAGACTTAAGTAAATATTAGTTACATGTACCTGTTGAAGTAGCCCAAGATTATCCCTGTATAGTTAGAACTAAGTAGGTATAAAATATGTTTATAATTACATTATAATTATTAAGAAGGTAACATATCCCTATACTTAGAACAAAGCACTAACCTAGGTTTATGATTAGATTGTAAGCGTTACAAATTATTTCTTAAAATAGGGTTAGGTTTATAACAAATTAAGTTTTGTACCTGATCCTTTTGTACAAATTTTGCTTATGTGCAATAAAGAACTATTACTACTTTAAATACATAGACAAATTAAAACAATTTTTTAAAATCAAAATTGCAATATTTGTTACTTTTAACAAAACTTTGGATTAAAACTTTTGGGGTAATTCTGTACAACTTATGTAAGTAAAATATTTTCATTAAAAAAGGCTAAGTAATATGTTTTGTAATTTTTTAATAAAATTTATTTTGGGATCACATTTGAAATGGGGTAGTGATTATCCAGGCACAAGTATTCTATAGTTTATGATCAATTTCGTTTAAATAGGATAATACTAAAGAAAATATTAGGATGGTAAGTGGAACACACTATATATAAACATTTAAACATTTTATGGGCTCAAATTCGAGCTCATTTGAAGAACTTTTTATGTTTATATAAATTCTTCAAATGAGCGCGAATTTGAGCCCATAAAATGTTTAAATGTTTATATATAGTGTATTCCACTTACCAGTGTAACACCCTAATATTTTCATATATATATATATATATATATATATATATATATATATATATATATATATATATATATATATATATATATATATATATATATATATATATATAATGTTGGAGAGAATTGCAGTTATGGTGAAATGGAAAATTTAGATAAAGTCAGAAAAAAGTCTAGACGCATCAAGTGCGTCATGGTAGTGAATTTTCATAGAAATGGACATTTTTCTTAAATAAATGCCTATAACTTAGTCAAGCCACTTACAAAAGGAAGGTATCTGCCAAATTTGAGATATATATATATATATATATATATATATATATATATATATATATATATATATATATATATATATATATATATATATATATATATATATGTATATATATATATATATATATATATATATATATATATATATATATATATATATATATATATATATATAAACACATAAAAATTGAAACTGACCCCGGATGTGGGTTCTTGGGGTCCTAGTTCGTGCTCGTTTGTGGAAACTTTTTCAAAATTCAAAGGTCGAGATCTCCCCATTAGTGAATTTTTTTCTACGAAAATTCACTAAAATGGCAGGAAATAAGAAAATTTGGCAATTTGAAGTTTAGAAGAGGATGTTAATTAAATTATATTCTCATTACAGGCACAAGCTTTGCTTTTTTGTACGACATGATGTGAAATTTTAAATACAAACAAATAATAAATAAGTATATATGTGTGTGAAACGAAAATTGGCTAAAACACAAATATTTACAAAACTTTTTTTATAGTGCAATCATTTCAAAATTCACCTTATATAAAATTAAATGTTAGTACTTTCAATGTCACACTGTTTTGTAAAAAAAAAAGTTAATTAATTATTAGACTGAAGGAAACCGAGAAATAAATACTAGGGTAAATGCACTGGTTATCGACCAGTTAACGTAAAGTTATGAGTACTACTAGTTGCCAAAATAAATATTTAAGATTTACAGCAGTATTTCTTTTTAAACCGATTCCGTCAGATATATTTTATACCCTCGAAAAAGTTAATCCTCGTAAATTAAACAAAAAATATATGAAATTTAGCAAATAATGGAAAAATATCAATTTAACCAGTTTTCAACCAGTATCGATCTATTGTCGGCCACTTAAGTACCAGTTCTAGACCGCTGTCGAATCAATATATCATACACAATCTTATCCATAAATTAGGAATAAAAATAAGAAAAATCAAGAAAAACTCAAAAGCTTTATTTTGTAACTTTTTTTTTTAACGTCGGTCTATTTCCGCGACGATGGCCAATCACCGACGCCAATGAGCAGTTTCACCTCACTATCCTGGACATTTTGTCGAAGCCCTGCCTTTCTGTAAGGAGGGTAAGGATCTTTAACGTGCCCAACATCGGATGGTACACGGTACCTACTATTTTACGCCCCACTTAGAAAGGCGGAACGTGCGGACATTCAACTTGCTCAAATACAATGCCACAACCTCGGTTGATGTTAATTTTACACTATTTTTTTTCTTTGTTATGTTCTCTTCATTTAAATTTTCTTTTTCTTCTTCCTTCTGTTCTTGTTGCCTTGTCACTTTTAGAGTTTACCTTTCTGTTTTTTTTTCTTACTTTCTCTTTAAAACATCGCACCTTCGTTTTGTTTTTGATTGTCCATTTTCATATAATATTCTCTCCAGGCCTTTGAAGGAATTGCACTTCGTAAAGTCTTCTTTGATCTTATAATATTGCTTTTTGATAGACTGGATAAATTAAGCGTTTGTTGAAAGATTCAGATAAAGAAAGCCGGAATTTTTTATTGTCAGTTTTGTTGCTGCTCTTCGTTAACAAAATTGAGTTCCATACTGTGCGCTGAATTTTCTGATAAGAAACAAGGCAGTTTTTTTTAGAGACGACTGAGATGATAAAGTACCTAATTTTAATAGAATATTTACATGATATTAGAGTGGTCGAGAACTGATACATGAATACACTGTTGCCATCCACTAAAAATCGACTCAAGTTTGTTTTTGAAACTCCCGCTATTTGGTGGTCGACAACTGGACTGATTGTCTATGATACCAATACAAATAGGAATAGAAACAAGTGCAATAGTCAAATTTCACCCTGCATGTGACAAAAAAAGACATCGAATAATTGAATGCTTTGACCCAGTTCCCGACCGGCCTGGTCAAAAACTAGGTTTTGCGTTATTTTACAAATCCAGTTCTCGACTACACAAGATTTAAGTGGAAAATATAATGCACATGGTATTTTCATTTTAAATCAAAGCCATTATAGTGCTAAAACATTAGTAAAATCTGCAATCATGATTAACCAATTAAATAATATGAATACTTACTGTTTCTAAGAAGGACCTCCACTAACACTTTTTTAATTTTAGCATCAAACGTTAGAACTGTTTTGAGTAGCAACTATTTGAAAGGCTCTAATTCCTCTATTAATTGCTAAAGTGCCCTGTGGTTTTAACCATATGCACAGAACATATATCTGACAACAGGAGTGTAGTCAACAATCATATGTTAGGCTTATTTTTGCTGTTATTACAAACTTTATTAGGAAATGGTCAACAGCTGGTGGTGGTTGATTAACTGGCACATTTACCCTATACTGTTTAACAAATGTCTCAGGCATATTGTTAATTGTAAAATATTACGATTTGCTTCATTTTGGCAACATTTTACTTTTGTGAGCATAAAGAACTCTTTTACGATCTAAAATATTGAAAAATTGGCGATGGAGCCAATTTTTTTACCAATACATAAAAATTTGATACAATATTTATCCTTAACAATTTTTTGTTCACTGGTACTTACTAAAAAAAAACAAGATATCTTAAACAAGACTGATAAAATGAAGAATATGTGTACAAGATAAATATTAAAGTCCATTATTAAAACTATAAGAATCAACAAAAAAATTATTAAGTTAAAATTTACTGAAAATCAAGCAATTATTTGCTATATAGGCAGTACCAATAGATTTTCGCAAACAATTTTTGGCATAAAGGTTTCTGTATGACATTAAAAAAAAACTAATATATATATATATATATATATATATATATATATATATGGCGAACGTTAAGTAGACGCATCCCGTGAAACCAGAGAGAATTCACGTAGCTCGCCTGACGTGCGGCGTTGCCGGCCTGTGCTTTCTACCCTCAAACAAGGAAAATAAGATATAAATAAATAGGTCATGTAGAGTGATAATAAATTAAACAAAGCCAATTTATATAATCTATTCTTATGAAAATAAATGAAGTTAACAGACGGTGACTATTTAATTAATCCTACTGGCATGAAAATGACTTTAATGTGTCAACTTAACAGACATGCTATATTATGGATGCATTGTGCACTTATAAATTGATCGCTCCCAAACCAGTAAACAGAAAATTATAAAACTTTGTCAGGTTAATAAAAAGGCCGCGCTCTATGTATGTAAATTAAGAAAAAAAATGTAGCGCAACCGGTTATACCGAAAGTTGACGGTAACTTAATTTTTTTAAATGGTAGTGATACGTTTTTTTGCTATTTTCGAAAAGATGTGGCGATTCTACACCAGACTCTAGTATCATATGCTCCCTATACTGCGACACCTTGCCAAAAATGATGGGAGGTGTCTACTTAACAAGCCGTCTATATGGTGCATATAAACATTTATTGTGTCGAAACGAGTGAATTGAAAATTATAAAACTTTGTCAGGTTAATGAAAAGGCCGTGCTCTATGTATGTAAATTAAGAAAAAAAATGTAGCGCAACCGGTTATACCGAAAAATGACGGTAACTTAATTTTTTTAAATGGCAGTGATACATTTTTTTGCTATTTTCGAAAAGATGAGGCGATTCTACACCAGACTTTAGTATCATATGCTCCCTATACTGCGACATCTTGCCAAAAATGATGGGAGGTGTCTTCTTAACAAGCTGTCTATATGGTGCATATAAACATTTATTGTGGCGAAACGAGTAAATGAAAAATTATAAAACTTTGTCAGGTTAGTGAAAAGGCCGCGCTCTATGTATGTAAATTAAGAAAAAAAATGTAGCGCAACCGGTTATACCGAAAGTTGACGGTAACTTAATTTGTGATACATTTTTTTGCTATTTTCGAAAAGATGAGGTGATTCTACACCAGACTCTAGTATCATATGCCCACTATTCTGCAAAACCTTGCCAAAAATGATGGGAGGTGTCTACTTAACAAGCTGTCTATATGGTGCATATAAACATTTATTGTGGCGAAACGAATAAATAAAAAATTATAAAACTTTGTCAGGTTAATGAAAAGGCCGCGCTCTATGTATGTAAATTAAGAAAAAAAATATAGCGCAACCGGTTATACCGAAAGTTGACGGTAACTTAATTTTTTTAAATGGCAGTGATACGTTTTTTTGCTATTTTCGAAAAGATGTGGCGATTCTACACCAGACTCTAGTATCATATGCTCCCTATACTGCGACATCTTGCCAAAAATGATGGGAGGTGTCTTCTTAACAAGCTGTCTATATGGTGCATATAAACATTTATTGTGGCGAAACGAGTAAATGAAAAATTATAAAACTTTGTCAGGTTAATGAAAAGGCTGCGCTCTATGTATGTAAATTAAGAAAAAAAATGTAGCGCAACCGGTTATACCGAAAGTTGACGGTAACTTAATTTTTTTAAATGGCAGTGATACGTTTTTTTGCTATTTTCGAAAAGATGAGGCGATTCTACACCAGACTCTAGTATCATATGCTCCCTATACTGCGACATCTTGCCAAAAATGATGGGAGGTGTCTTCTTAACAAGCTGTCTATATGGTGCATATAAACATTTATTGTGGCGAAACGAGTAAATGAAAAATTATAAAACTTTGTCAGGTTAGTGAAAAGGCCGCGCTCTATGTATGTAAATTAAGAAAAAAAATGTAGCGCAACCGGTTATACCGAAAGTTGACGGTAACTTAATTTTTTTAAATAGCAGTGATACGTTTTTTTGCTATTTTCGAAAAGATGAGGCGATTCTACACCAGACTCTAGTATCATATGCTCCCTATACTGCGACACCTTGCCAAAAATGATGGGAGGTGTCTTCTTAACAAGCTGCCTACATGGCGCATTTAAACATTTATTGTGTCGAAAGTAGTGAATCGAAAATTATAAAACTTTGTCAGGTTAAGAAAAAAGGCTGCGCTCTATGTTCGTAAATTAAGAAAAAAAATGTAGCGCAACCGGTTATACCGAAAGTTGACGGTAACTTTTTTTTTCAAATGGCAGTGATAGGTTTTTTTGCTATTTTCGAATAGATGAGGCGATTCTACACCAGACTCTAGTGTCATATGCTCCCTATTCTCAAAAAATTTAACAAAAAGCGAAGGGACGCAATAATAAACGGAAACACACACAGAACTACTAATATTTACTATATTAATGCTGACCGACATTCATTAGCAATAAAAGAAAATACTTATATTGTTCTGCCTAACGAAACGGGGATATTGCAAGTCCAAAGAAAATAAAACCGCCAGTCGGCGTTTTTTATTGGTTCATTAAGTAAAAAGCCGCCGAAAATGTTATTTATTTTATTATTTCGGCTGCATATGAGTAAATATACAAACAGTGACCGACGGCGGTTTTTCCTTTGTTGAGCAAGAATACCGCCGGCGGCTGCGTAAACTAAAACGTAAATTGAGACTACACATTTTTAACGTCAAAGTATTATGTGTTGTGTTAAAACATCACTTTAAAATTACCCTAATAATATTATTATTTCTAGGATTGTTACCTACTCACTATAAATAATTATCATGCATTTTTTGTCACTTCAAATCGTTAGTTGCCATCAATAGGTTTAGTGCATAATTACACATATTCGAATGTCGCTTTCGTACATTGTTTAATACCCAAAGCAGTTTATGTGTATGACATAAAATAGTGATAAAGTTTTTATATTCCTGGGCACAGGTTTCACCTTTTGGCATCGTCCAAGAAGAAGACTAAGTATAATTTAAAGTCAGCTCTTCAGTGGAAATGAATCATAAGACAATAAAATAGATTTTTAACGTATCTTTTATTTTCCTATAGAAACTCCATCTGTTTCAATGTAACCTTAACACTGGCTGTACAATAAGTATTGATTTATGAAATTAAAAACGTTTGGACGCAGTAGGTGCGTTATGGATGTGATTTTTCAAAAAAATGTTTTTAAATAGCATATATGTTGTAAAGAAAGCAGGCATACAATTTTGCTATCAGTATAACCTATATAGTATAAACAATGTGTCATGTGTCATGAAAATAACTTCATTTTTGGAAAATGTGCAAAAGTTTCCAAAAGCAAAGTTAAAGTGTTCCCGAAAAAAGTGGTTTCTTGATCAACCTTATTATAGGTTAATAGCAAATTGAGTTATTCAAATTTGAAGCATTTCATGAAAGTTTGTTGCCATAACGCACTTGCTGCGTCGAGAAATTATTTTCTTCGAAACATGCATTATGTTTCGATGGAAAATGCAAAAATGCAATAACATGAGGCGTGTTCAATAAAAAGAAAAGCAAATTCGTATCATCAACGACTTATGGGACAGCCTGTGATTGTAGATTTTTTTTTTGTAAGATGTAGCTCAAGACACCCTACAATTAATGTATATTTTTCTTCGTATCTTGTATAGTAACGGATACATTGTACTTTATTGAATTTTTGCGAAAATGCGTCAAAAATTTGAACACCACTAAACGATAAACTCTATAGGTAAGACAAATGCTAAAGCATCAGATTTAGGGTCAATTTACCTATAATGATATAAACCCATGTACCACAGTTGGTTGCCCTTGCTTTGTCATTTCTGGAGATATATATTTTTTTTCGAAAGGAAACACAAAATGTTCCGGGAAAACCTGAGCCGATTTTCCTGGCTAACGAACTTATCCAAGCCAGCTACAAAAGGGAGGTATTCACCAAATTTAATCGAAATCAGCCCATAATTATTTGAGTTGTCGGTATGATATATATATATATATATATATATATATATATATATATATATATATATATATATATATATATATATATATATATATATATATATATATATATATATAGATACAAACAGATAAAAATTGTAACTGACTACGGATATGTGTTCTAAGGGGCCTATTTAGCGCTAATTTGAAGAAATTTTTTAACAATCCAAAAGTCGAGATCCCCTCATAAGTTAATTTTGTTAAAGAAAATTCACTAAAAATGACTTTAAACTTTATCTTTACTACAAAATGTACTAGTTGCCACGTGATTCATTATTGAAACCTTTAAGCAGGGTTGCGTCCCAGGCAGACAACCTTCATATGTTAGAATTTACAAACATTTTTTCATGACATTCTTTGCTCGGAAACACTGTTCCGATTGGGGTGGCTACTGAACTTTTTTAAGCTATGTATTAACAAACAAAACACATGTGCAAAGTTTCAATGAAATCGGTAAATTTTCTTTCCCAATTTTCTTCAAACGAGCGCGAAGTAGGCCCCCTAGAACACATATCCGGGGTAACGTTCAGTTTCTGTATGCGTATATATATATATATATATATATATATATATATATATATATATATATATATATATATATATATATATATATATATATATATTTGTATATACGTGGAAATTAAACAATAGCACTGAATTTTGTTGTCAAACATTAACTAATGAGACGATAACGACTTTTCAATTTTGAAATCATTTCTACAAATGAGCGTGTATTAGGGCCCTTAGAACCCATATCCGGGGTCACTTTGAAATATTATATATATATATATATATATATATATATATATATATATATATATATATATATATATATATATATATATATATATATATATATATACAGGGTCGCTGATAAGTCTGGAAACGGTCGATTATCCGGGAAAATATACAAGGTGTCGAAAAAAGTTTTATACAAAAGTTTTTGGGTTCTTCAATGTCTACTAGGCAGTGATAATTTTATTTATACAGGGTTGGTCATACAGGCGTGGCACACCAATATTAATTTTTTTTTAATGGAACACCCTATATATTATTCGATATTTCAATCCTTCTCTTAATTTTGAGCAACATTTATGAGAAGCATAATGTACCTAAACTCAATCGTTTCCGGGTAAAAAAATAAATAAAAATAAACGCTACTGTTTTTAAAATCTATTGGATGAAGAACAAAAATAAATGAAAAGTAGAATATCTATTGAAAACAATCTGTGAGTGTGAAAAGAACCGGTTGCGATGTTTTTAACATTGTTTGGAATCCCAAGATAAGATAAGATGCCCATAAGAAACGCAGTATTATTCTTTTGTTTTAAAATGTTTCCAGGACAACGAATGTCAAACATTCATTCAGTGTCAACAGTTTTGAAACATTAGTAATTTAGTGTCAACAGTTTTTGTGCAAAATGGCAAGTTTAAGTGAAACCGAACGTATCGAAATTTTAATGATGATAGGGTACGGTGATAGAACACGAAGTTTTGCTCAAGTGGTGATTATGTTCAATGAGTTGCATCCTGAGCGGGAATCGATCTCCAAATCCACAGTTTCGAAAACTTTGCATCGTTTGCACGAAACTGGCGGTATCAAGGATAAACCTAGAACTGGAAGGCCAGTAACCGTTACAAATGAAGAAAATTCTTTGAATGTAATATTGGATGTGGTGGAAAATCCGAAAACTTCACAGCAATTGGCTTTAAATCACAATATGAGTCGATATTCAATTCAAAAGATTACGAAGCAGGAAAAGTTCCGTCCATATAAAATTCATTTATTGCAAGAACTGAGTAAAGACGATTTTGATCGCAGAATCGAGTTCTGTGAACTTATTATGGAGAAGTTACGCCAAAATTTTAACTTTGCCAACCACATTTTGTTTTCCGACGAATCTACATTTTGTTTGAATGGACAAGTCAACCGACACAACTGTAGGTACTGGTCAGACGAAAACCCACATTGGATGGAACAAATTCACACCCAAAGACCGCAAAAAGTAAATGTTTGGTGTGCTATTATTGGTGGACATATCATAGGACCTTATTTTATACACGGTAATTTGAACTCTGCTCGATATTTGACACTTTTGCAAGAATCAATTGTTCCAGACGTTAGTCGATTATTTCCGAACAATAACGACCCAAATCTACCAGCGGAAGAAATATGGTTTCAGCAGGATGGGGCACCCCCTCATTTTGGAATTGAGGTACGGGAATATCTGAATCAAACCTTTCCTGGCAGATGGATAGGGCGCAGGGGAACTATTGAATGGCCAGCTAGGTCTCCCGACATGACGCCGCTTGACTTTTTTTTGTGGGGTCATGTAAAAAATTTAATTTACCAAAATAGACCGCAGAATATTGAAGAGTTGCAAGCAAGGATTGTGCATGAAATTAATAACATTCCTCAAAACGCTCTTGTAAATGCAGTGCAATGTTTTGTTAAGCGAATTCATTATTGTCAGGAGGTCAATGGAGAACACTTTGAACATCTTATAAAATAGGATTCCAAACAATGTTAAAAACATCGCAACCGGTTCTTTTCACACTCACAGATTCTTTTCAAGAGATATTCTACTTTTCATTTATTTTTGTTCTTCATCCAATAGATTTTAAAAACAATAGCGTTTATTTTTATTTATTTTTTTACCCGGAAACGATTGAGTTTATGTACATCATGCTTCTGATAAATGTTGCTCAAAATTAAGAGAAGGATTGAAATATCGAATAATATATAGGGTGTTCCATTAAAAAAAAATATATTGGTGTGCCACGCCTGTATGACCAACCCTGTATAAATAAAATTATCACCGCCTAGTAGACATTGAAGAACCCAAAAACTTTTGTATAAAACTTTTTTCGACACCTTGTATATTTTCCCGGATAATCGACCGTTTCCAGACTTATCAGCGACCCTGTATATATATATATATATATATATATATATATATATATATATATATATATATATATATATATATATATATATATATATATATATATATGTGTGTGTGTGTGTGTGTGTGTGTGTGTGTGTGTGTGTGTGTGTGTGTGTGTGTGTGTGTGTGTGTGTGAGTGAGTGAGTGTGAGTGTGTGTGCGCGCGCGCGTGCGTGTGTGTGAGTGTCCTGTACTTTGGGGACAGTATTACATACACATGTTACACTTTGGGGTCGGGTCTCAAAGTTACATAGCATATTCACTACACTTCGGGGTCTGACCTCACATTCAGTGTCTGGTACGAGGAGTTTCTTTTTATGAAACCGCGTCGACATGCCTGGTCGTTGGCTGTATGAATGGTGAAAAACGAGATACGATGATGGAATGTTCTTATAATTTCTACTCGTACAATCATGGCAAGTTTTCATCGCAATGTGTTTAGAAATATGTACAATTTCATTTGCACACTGCCCACAGAACACGTGAAAATAGTCTGCGCCAGGCTGTGAAATTGCATGATGTTTTGTATAATATTTTGTGGTTTGAGATTTAATTTCTTGTTGTTTCATATAAAATCTTGAAGCATATGTTCAATGAATACAGAATGAAACAGGTAATTCAAGAACAATCGTCCGAATGTTATTGTGTTATTTCGTCTTGACAAGAACGTTTATGGTGCTACGGGATTTGACATTGAAGTATAAACTAAAAAAAACCAAGTTCACCAGGCGCAACAGTTGAATTGTCGTGTCAACATTTGCGTACACCAGTCCCGCAAAGTTTATACTGTAACTTAACTATTGCCAATTTGTCAAAGCGGAATGACAGACAAACGACACAAAATAGTTAATGCTTGAAGTGAATAGTGCGTTCATCAGTTTCCGACAGCTGAATTGTATCGGTCGTCAGCAGATAAGCGCTTAAGTTCAGCTGCTGGCGCCTGGTGAACTCGCCGTATGTATGTTAATGTGTAAAGTTCACGTGTCAGTAGTCAGTGTTTACTGTATATAAAGCGAATGCTGTTGCCTGTCTTTGTCTACCATATCTCATAAAGTCATTATACCATGGCCAGCAACTGCATTATGTCAAAAAAATTTGGCATTTGTCAACGTTCGTTAATTGTTGTATCAGACAATGTTGACAAATGTCAACATTTTTGACATAACAATTAAGCTGTAGGCAGCACTTGACGTCTGGTTAATTCGCCCTTGTCTTCATTTAACGATGACTTATTTTACAAGAAAACTTTTTGTGCTGCGTGTAAGGCATATTGATTTCAATTTAAATCCGGAAACTGCTAAAATATCAAAGCTTGGCGCCAAACCCTCTTGACCGAAGTGGATCAAACGTTGAGTGTAAAAAAACATTTGCTATTTTGAAAACGGTTAAACATTATCACTCATCGTTATAGCAAGCGTAGTGCCAGGATAAGTGATTCGTTAATATTTTGTAGTTGGATATTCACCAATTGGTGCCTTCAGCGAACCCAACAGCTGAGTATGTTGATTTGTTTAGTAGGTTGAACGCTGAACGTTTACTTGCGGTGACTCTAAACTGTTGGACATTTAAGCATTTAACTATAAAACTACGTTACTGGAACGTGTACACTGTCGTCAACGCCTAGCACGCGCATTGCGAACGATGCCCCTTCCAGATACGTTGTATATAGTTCAATGCATTTTAGACAGCAAGATTATTTACGTTGATTTAAATAAGCGGTGAATTGAAACCTTATTTCTTGTACAATATAAAAATGTTGACATCATATTTCTATAATGTTGCAATACATGAGATTATTTTTACAGCTTTTGCTAAAGTTAAATAATAAGTGTATTCTAAAGATTGCTTTATGATACTTCCAAATTAAATCAGTAACAATTCTCATCTAAATAATCTATCTACACGGAAATTACCGTTGTACATAATATTTCCATACTAGTAATTAAAAAATAAGAATTGAAATAATTGTAATTGTTATATTATAAAATTTTGAAAAATATTACACTTATGTTTGCCATCGCAATATACTAGCTATGCAGAAAGTTATTTGGATTTTTTATTTAAAAACTGTCGTTTGTACATAACGTTTAATAAGAAATTATGTGATACTACCTACTACCACTTCATTGAATAAATACGAATTCAGAATATTTGCACTTTATATATTGTTTTAAAAAATTAAAAATAATACACATGTTGGTCATCACAGTGAACAAGTTATACAGAAATGTCTATTGTACATAACATTTAAGGAATTATAGGTGAAAAAACCATATTATGTGTTACTTTTTGGAATAAATAGCAATTCATAATAATTGAACTCTATTGGTTTTAAATAAATAAAATATGATACACATGTTGGTCATCACAGTGAGCAAGTTATACAGAAATGTCTATTGTACATTACATTTAAGAATTTATATGTGAACTAACAATATTTTGTGTTACTTTTTGGACTAAATGGCAATTCACAATAACTGAACTCCATATGGTTTAAAAAAATTAAAACAATACAATTGTTGGTCATTTCAATGAACTAGTTATAGAGAAATGTCTTTTGTACATTACATTTAAAGAAGCCTAGGTGAAACTACCATATTTTGTGTTACTTTTTGGAATAAATAGCATTTCACATTAATTGAACTCTATCAGTTTTAAATAAATAAAAAATGATACACATGTTGGTCATCACAGTGAACAAGTTATACAGAAATGTCTATTGTACATTACATTTATGGAATTATATGTGCAAATACCGTATTATGTGTTACTTTTGGGAATGAATAGCATTTAACATTAATTGAACTCTATTGGTTTTAAATAAATAAAAAAATGATACACATGTTGGTCATCACAGTAAGCAAGTTATACAGAAATGTCAATTGTACATTACATTTAAGAATTTATATGTGAACTAACAATATTTTGTGTTACTTTTTGGACTAAATGGCAATTCACAATAACTGAACTCCATATGGTTAAAAAAAAATTAAAACAATACAATTGTTGGTCATTTCAATGAACTAGTTATAGAGAAATGTCTTTTGTACATTACATCTAAAGAAACCTAGGTGAAACTACCATATTTTGTGTTACTTTTTGGAATAAATAGCATTTCACATTAATTTAACTCTATCAGTTTTAAATAAATAAAAAACGGTACACATGTTGGTCATCACAGTGAACAAGTTATACAGGAATGTCTATTGCACATTACATTTATGGAATTATATGTGAAAATACCGTATTATGTGTTACTTTTGGGAATAAATACATTTCACATTAATTGAACTCTATTGGTATTAAATAAATAAAAAATGATACACATGTTGTTCATTACAGTGAACTAGTTATACAGAAATGTCTACTGTACAATACATTTAAGGA
Source organism: Tillus elongatus (assembly GCA_964006375.1). Classification (NCBI taxonomy): domain Eukaryota; kingdom Metazoa; phylum Arthropoda; class Insecta; order Coleoptera; family Cleridae; genus Tillus; species Tillus elongatus. The sequence continues at coordinate 52,921,007 of OZ023268.1, forward strand.
ATTATATGTGAAAATACCATATTATGTGTCACTTTTTCGAATAAATTGCAATTCATAATAATTGAACTCTATTGGTTTTAAATAAATAAAAAACGGTACACATGTTGGTCATCACAGTAAACAAGTTATACAGGAATGTCTATTGCACATTACATTTATGGAATTATATGTAAAAATACCGAAGTATGTGTTACTTTTTGGAATAAATAGCATTTCACATTAGTTGAACTCTGTTGGTTTTAAATAAATAAAAAATGATACACATGTTGGTCATCACAGTGAACAAGTTATACAGAAATGCCTATTGTACATCACATTTAAGGAATTATAAGTGAAAATACCATATTATGTGTTACTTTTTGGAATAAATAGCAATTAACAATAATTGAACTCTATATGTTTTAAAAAATACATCAATTGCGTACCACAAGAGGTGAAGCAAGAACACAATACCAAAATATTTTGAGTCGTAACGTTAAATGTATTAAATATTACAGGGGGACATTAATTACTTTTAGCGCAAAAAGTTACAGTAGGTACGATACCCATTACTTGGAAAACTATATTTTTTCCTTAAAAGGGGATATTCGGGGATCCCATACTCAGGTTAGGGTATGTAAGTTTAATTAATTATTTTTTGGGCAGGTACTCTCCAATATGTAAATACTTACCTTAGCTAATTGTGTTAGATAGCCTAATTCAACAAGTTTATGTAGGAAAATGTAACATTCCTTCACTAAAACTGTCGTATGTTTGAAAAGATATGTAAGTACATTTATGTACACAATTTGTCTTTATAAAGACTATTTCATAGGAAACTGTAGAGCTTGTAGCCTTATATAAGGTTAACTTATATTGACATATCTTTTTTCTTGATTGAGTTAAAGAGTGCATCAGGCAGAAAATTTTTAATGACAAATTTATTAAATTGAATTAACGTGACCAGGAAAATAATCATTAAGAGATATCTGGGAGTAATTCCGCTGTTCTTTTCAGTGACTATTTCTTTTTTTGAATTAATACTATAGAATAATGTATTTGTATCCACCTGAAACGCTCGCTGTGACGTAATACTGTCGACTGGGTACCAACACATACGCGCACGGTCGTATCTTGCTAGTTGTATATCGTGGACGAGATAATATTGGCTGTTGCTGTGTCTTTAATTCTCAGTATGACTTTATTACGTAATTTATTTTCTAACTCTGATGCCTTACTTCTGAGAAACGTATCGGCTTGATTTATGTTAATGTTCACATGAAAAATAAAAATCGCAAAAGCCACCTAATAAGATGTTTTAATCGTGTTTTTTTCACAACCAGCTCCTTTCCTCTCTCCACCAACTTCAAATAGTAATAATAGTAATTATTATATTTTATTTAATTACTTCAAATTTGCAAAAAAAAAACGTATAGTGCTTAAGTCCTGAAGAATTGTAAATATTAATTCATTACCTGAAGGTTATCGTGTTGATCGAATTGTTCTAACAGAGAAGCGCGTGCACGCACGCACAAACACACAAATCAATATTCGCGCGCGCACACACATAGCACGCACACATATATTACATTAAGAAATGTTAATATTTTTTTTAATACCATACACCATAAACTTACATAAAATTACTGTCAAGGCATCAGAGATAGGGTCTATTTGAAATTAAATTTCTGTAAATATGTTAGTAAATGACGCTTACAGCTGAAACTTAATGGTTTCTGGAACACTTTTCTTGCTACACTTTCTGTGCATAACCCGTGTTTCTTTAAGGTTTTGCCTAAATGCTGTCAATTTTGAGGTTCTACATTGAGATTTGGCGTTTTGAGAGAAACCGGCAACTTTTTTAATTCCTACAACTGTTTTGTGTTTTAACTTGCACACATACATTTTGTTACATGGCTCACTCTTTGTAATGCAAAGACGCTTACCAAATTTGGTCCCCCTCATTTTGTTATTTCGGGAGTTAAAAAAACCTGAAGAAAACATAATTTTTTGGGATAACTTGAGTCATTTTGTTGCATAACGAACTTATCAAAGCCACTGAAACTGGAGGTAGTTCTCATATTTTACCAAGGTCAGCCCATTTATTTGTTTTGTTTTCGGTGTCTAGGGGGCCTACTTCGCGTTCATTTGAAGAAATTTGGAAAAGAAAATTCACTAAAAAATTAACCGATTTCACTGAAACTTTGCACGTGTCTTTTGTTTGTTAATAGCTTAAAAAAAGTTAATTAGCCACGCCAATCAGACCAGGGTTTCCGAAAAAAGAAATGTCTTTAAATACTGTTTGTGAATTCTAACATAAGAAGGTTGCCTGAATTCAGTGAAAAGCCTTAATTCTGGATTTGGGTTATCCAAGTGTACTTAAAATTTTTTATGACCGAACACGCCTTATATTATGGCATTTCCGCATTTCCCTTTGAAATATAAAGCATGTTTGTAAGAAAAGAAATTCTGGACGTGGTAAGTGCGTTATGGTAGCGACATTTCATTAAATGCTTCAAATTCGAATAGTTTAATTTTGTATGAGGTTCGTTGGCATGAGAACCAGTTTCTTCTGGAACATTTTAAGTTTCTTTTCGCACATTTTTTTGCTGTGTCCGGACTTTCTTAATTTCATAAATCAATACTTATTGTACAGCCAGTGTTAAGGTTACATTGAAACAGATGGAGTTTCTATAGGAAAATAAAAGATACGTTAAAAATCTATTTTATTGTCTTATGATTCATTTCCACTGAAGAGCTGACTTTAAATTATACTTAGTCTTCTTCTTGGACGATGCCAAAAGGTGAAACCTGTGCCCAGGAATATAAAAACTTTATCACTATTTTATGTCATACACATAAACTGCTTTGGGTATTAAACAATGTACGAAAGCGACATTCGAATATGTGTAATTATGCACTAAACCTATTGATGGCAACTAACGATTTGAAGTGACAAAAAATGCATGATAATTATTTATAGTGAGTAGGTAACAATCCTAGAAATAATAATATTATTAGGGTAATTTTAAAGTGATGTTTTAACACAACACATAATACTTTGACGTTAAAAATGTGTAGTCTCAATTTACGTTTTAGTTTACGCAGCCGCCGGCGGTATTCTTGCTCAACAAAGGAAAAACCGCCGTCGGTCACTGTTTGTATATTTACTCATATGCAGCCGAAATAATAAAATAAATAACATTTTCGGCGGCTTTTTACTTAATGAACCAATAAAAAACGCCGACAGGCGGTTTTATTTTCTTTGGACTTGCAATATCCCCGTTTCGTTAGGCAGAACAATATAAGTATTTTCTTTTATTGCTAATGAATGTCGGTCAGCATTAATATAGTAAATATTAGTAGTTCTGTGTGTGTTTCCGTTTATTATTGCGTCCCTTCGCTTTTTGTTAAATTTTTTGAGAATAGGGAGCATATGACACTAGAGTCTGGTGTAGAATCGCCCCATCTATTCGAAAATAGCAAAAAAACGTATCACTGCCATTTAAAAAAATTAAGTTACCGTCAACTTTCGGTATAACCGGTTGCGCTACATTTTTTTTCATAATTTACGTACATAGAGCGCGGCCTTTTTTATTAACCTGACAAAGTTCTATAATTTTCTGTTTACTCGTTTCGACACAATAAATGTTTATATGCACCATATAGACAGCTTGTTAAGTAGACACCTCCCATCATTTTTGGCAAGGTTTAGCAGAATAGTGGGCATATGATACTAGAGTCTGGTGTAGAATCGCCTCATCTTTTCGGAAATAGCAAAAAAATGTATCACTGCTATTTAAAAAAATTAAGTTACCGTCAACTTTCGGTATAACCGGTTGCGCTATATTTTTTTTCTTAATTTACGTACATAGAGCGCGGCCTTTTTTCTTAACCTGACAAAGTTTTATAATTTTCTGTTTACTCGTTTCGACACAATAAATGTTTAAATGCACCATATAGACAGCTTGTTAAGAAGACACCTCCCATCATTTTTGGCAAGGTTTTGCAGAATAGTGGGCATATGATACTTGAGTCTGCTGTAGAATCGCCTGATCTATTCGGAAATAGCAAAAAAATGTATCACTGCCATTTAAAAAAATTAAGTTACCGTCAACTTTCGGTATAACCGGTTGCGCTACATTTTTTTCTTAATTTACATACATAGAGAGCGGCCTTTTCATTAACCTGACAAAGTTTTATAATTTTTCATTTCCTCGTTTCGCCACAATAAATGTTTATATGCACCATATAGACAGCTTGTTAAGTAGACACCTCCCATCATTTTTGGCAAGGTTTAGCAGAATAGTGTGTATATGATACTAGAGTCTGGTGTAGAATCGCCTCATCTTTTCGAAAATAGCAAAAAAACGTATCACTGCCATTTAAAAAAATTAAGTTACCGTCAACTTTCGGTATAACCGGTTGCGCTACATTTTTTTTCTTAGTTTACGTACATAGAGCGCGGCCTTTTTATTAATCTCACAAAGTTTTATAATTTTCTGTTTACTCGTTTCGACACAATAAATGTTTAAATGCACCATATAGACAGCTTGTTAAGAAGACACCTCCCATCATTTTTGGCAAGGTTTTGCATAATAGTGGGCATATGATACTTGAGTCTGGTGTAGAATCGCCTGATCTATTCGGAAATAGCAAAAAAATGTATCACTGCCATTTAAAAAAATTAAGTTACCGTCAAGTTTCGGTATAACCGGTTGCGCTACATTTTTTTTCTTAATTTACATACATAGAGCGCGGCCTTTTTATTAACCTGACAAAGTTTTATAATTTTCTATTCACTCGTTTCGACACAATAAATGTTTATATGCACCATATAGACAGCTTGTTAAGTAGACACCTCCCATCATTTTTGGCAAGGTTTAGCAGAATAGTGGGCATATGATACTAGAGTCTGGTGTAGAATCGTCTCATCTTTTCGAAAATAGCAAAAAAACGTATCACTGCCATTTAAAAAAATTAAGTTAACGTCAACTTTCGGTATAACCGGTTGCGCTACATTTTTTTTCTTAATTTACGTACATAGAGCGCGGCCTTTTTATTAACCTGACAAAGTTTTATAATTTTTCATTTACTCGTTTCGCCACAATAAATGTTTCTATGCACCATATAGACAGCTTGTTAAGTAGACACCTCCCATCATTTTTGGCAAGGTTTAGCAGAATAGTGTGTATATGATACTAGAGTCTGGTGTAGAATCGCTTCATCTTTTCGAAAATAGCAAAAAAACGTATCACTGCCATTTAAAAAAATTAAGTTACCGTCAACTTTCGGTATAACCGGTTGCGCTACATTTTTTTTCTTAATTTACGTACATAGAGCGCGGCCTTTTTATTAACCTCACAAAGTTTTATAATTTTCTGTTTACTGGTTTGGGAGCGATCACTTTATAAGTGCACAATGCATCCATAATATAGCATGTCTGTTAAGTTGACACATTTAAGTCATTTTCATGCCAGTAGGATTAATTAAATAGTCACCGTCTGTTAACTTCATTCATTTTCATAACAATAGATTATATAAATTGGCTTTGTTTAATTTATTATCACTCTACATGACCTATTTATTTATATTTTATTTTCCTTGTTTGAGGGTAGAAAGCACAAGCCGGCAACGCCGCACGCCAGGCGAGCGACGTGAATTCTCTCTGGTTTCACGGGATGCGTCTACTTAACGTTCGCCTATATATATATATATATATATATATATATATATATATATATATTTGCCCTGGTTACCTATTGAACATTAATTATTTTTCATGATTACCTATAGATTCCTCAATAATTTGTGACTTGTACTTGTTTGTATTTAAAGTAATTACAAGAACCTAGGCCATAAGAAACAAAACTATGTAGTTATGTAGTAAATTTACACTAAAAATGACTGAAACAAATATTCTTAAATGCATTCAGAAGTTTCACACTTTTCTAGTCCCTAAGGAAAAGACAAATTTAGTGTTAGTTGTAATAATAATTAACCTATAACTTCATTATTAGTAAGTTTGTAGTTCTTGACTAAATTTCTTTGGATCATTTAAATCTATTAGATGATAATAATACCTTTCCAATACACTTAAACGAGCATAAAACAATCACGAACAAACTACTTTACTTTATACGGCATTCTATAAGTAATTTTAGAATCAGTAATTCATATTTTCTTTTCAATCTTTTCAATTTCGGTCAGAGTCTGAGATCTAAGGCATAGAGAATTTTCGTTTTTCTATAGGCTAAGGTATAGAGGAACGATGTAGTTTCGTTTCTCTATTTTCTATGACCCCTGTAAACTGCAACTGCTCAGTTCGTAAAGCTAGGTTCATCCTATTGGTTCGTTTTAATTAATATTACTATATTATTTATTGGTTCATTTTAAATAATATTACAATATTATTTAAAATGAGCCAATGGTAATAAGCTTTCTAATTCGTGTCTATATGTCTATATGAACTCATTAATGTATAGAGCAGATAAGGGCATATTCAGCCTTGAGGTACATTCAGCCAGGCAGAATAAAATCTATATAAAACAAATTTTGGCGCGTATTTTTTGTGTATTTAGGTTGACTAAGTTATAAATGACACGTGTCAGTTTCAATTTGGGCTTTAAATTTAAATTAATTTAGAGAAATGTTGATCAAATTTGTTTTATTCATCTATTGTCTTTGTTATTTTTAAGCATGAGCTCTTTCATGAAAAGCTATGAAATTTCACAATGTCATCATTGTGCAAGCAAATATTGGTTCTTTTAGACTGATAAACTGTAACTTCACAATGTTTTCAATGCTGCATGCTCAATGGTGAAAAAGCAGCAGGGCCACGAACTAGTTTATAGCATGATACAAATAACGAGAGATATGATATTCAGACTACCTATTTTTAGACCTGTCACGCGCATGGTGTCCAGTGGTGAGTCCAATGCAACAATAATATGCTGCCGTGCACGCGGGTTGACGTTTCATCACAACCTCTTAACAAATTACGTATTTTATTAATATTTAAGTGCATACAGTTGGAAGTAATAAAAATGAAAGAGATTAAATTTAGTGCTGCGATCTATATTATCTGAAAAAGACAATATAGGCGTAACTTCAACTGCATTAAACTGACGTATAGAAACTTTTTGATTTTTGATTGCGCATGACTTTGTTTTAAGTGTGTAGTTGGACTTCTATAACGTTACTCACCAGGTGACGACATAGGAGGGGGCGGGGCATATGCGCAATATAATATCTCATCTAAGTCATTATATCATGAGTTTATAGCGATACCAGTTGTACTTTGGGTTTCGGGCTTCCGTATGCGCCATGAAAAGCTAAAAGAAGGAAAAAGGGGAAGGAAAAATGAACTCTGGCACATATCAAGCTCATGTGAGCATAATGTATAATTTTCCTTTTCCCTTCTTTTAGCTTTTGATTAGGCAAACTGAAACTGATTGATGTCAGGAAGGTCACTTGGGAGGAAATGTGTGTAAGCAACACCTCAGAGAGGTTAAAACGGCAAAAAACACATGAGTTGCGAGTTGGGAGCCATGTTAATTATCCCGGTAACTCACTGGGTAAGCGGAAGCCCGAAAGTCAAAGTAGATTTGGTATCGCTCAATTTCAATGATCTATTATACACTATGTGAAAACTGGAACCTGCGATGAGCACCGATAAGTACACTTGGAGAACCCAAATCACCAATAATACATATTTTAAAGACCTTGCGATCGTTTCTAGAATTTTTCATCCTCTGATGACGCTGACGTTGTCAGCGAAACGATCGTAAAGTCTTTAAAATATGTGTTGTGGTGATTTGGGTTCTCCAAGTGTACTGATCTATTATACCACAAGTAGACATCGCGCGGAGAGACATCGTGCGCAAACATTAAAATCGTGAGACAGAGCTGGTGCGAAGGGAGAAACCTCAGTGAACAGTAGTGTAACGTGTAGGTTCAGTCAACTTTAACGTATTAATTCTTGTGTTTTAGACTTTTCAAACAATTAGATTTAACTGTTATTTGTTAGAGAGACGTTTTAGCTGTGAGAAAATGGTGATTTCATGTGCTACTTATAGCCATGATATAATGACTTACAAGAGATATGATATTGCGCATGTGCCCCGCCCCCGTCTATAACGGCATGTGGGCACTAACGTTATAGAAGTCTAACTACACACTACCTTGAATTAGCATTGGGGATACACATACTTAAAAAGTAGAGAAGACGTTCGCAGACATTTAGAGGTCGCTAACATTCATAAACTTGATTTGATCATCATCTCACATAATCACAGTATAGTATTCTGATCTTAAAAAATACTTCCAACTGTATATGCACTTAAATATTAGTAAAATAGGTAATTTGTTAACAGGTTGTGATGAAACGTCAAACTCTACTGTACGACAGCATATTATTGTTGCATTGGACTCACCACATGACGCTATGCGCGTGACTGTTCTAAAAATAGGTAGTCTCATTATCATTTCTCTCGTTATTTGTATCGCGACTTACAACTGCCAGGCAAGATTTTTTTAAATCAATTGGGATACCTTTTCATAAGTAGGTTATGTTGTTAACAATATTTTTCATTTATTTATCGTATTAATAAAATAATAATAAAAAAATATATATAATAAAACTTTTGCAAGAGTTCTTATTTCAAAGGAATGCTCCTCGCGTCTTATAAATAGAAAAAATGGATGTGGTCTCACGATTCTATCAAATGATGTGATTATGTTATGTAAGAGTGCGGAGAAATCGTTCAGACAGTTTAATAAGATAGCGAAAAAAACTCCTGCTAAACTTATAAAATTGACTATTAGACGATTAAATATATCACGTCTATTTGTCGCTTTAAATGACCATATATTACCAGTATCTACTGAATAACCACCACATTCAGTTAATTTATAATATTTTAGGTTTATATTTTAATATAAGAATTTACCATCATACTCGTAGTATTAGCGAAGTAAATAAACATATTAGACAAAAATATTCAAAATTAATACTATTCCAGCATCAGTAAATAATTTACAATGTTTATTCCGGACTAATTGTACTTTGTTTTTCTGTAAGGTGACCTGTAAATAACTGAACGTGGAATTTATTTAAAAATGGATATGTATGTGCGAATGTGTGTGTGTGTTTGTACGCGTATGTGTGTATGCTGTACTTTATGCTAAACTCATTCTTTCTGACTACTTACGTTGCCTGGCCTCGTCTGGTCATTGTGAAGATACGTAAGCCTGTCTCTCTTATATGTTTGCACGCTCGCTGACGAGTTGTTTATATAGGAATGCGCGATCTACTTGTGGTATAAAAGTCTGGACGCAGCAAGTGCGTTATGGTAAGTGGATTTTCATAAAAATCTTTTTACTAACAAATATGTCTCTTTTTTAAGAAAGCAGGCATAAAATTTGGCTACCAGTATAACCTATATAGTAGAAACAATGTACCATATTTCATCAAAATGACTTTGTTGTTTAAAAATGAACCAAGTATGTCTCATATATATATATATATATATATATATATATATATATATATATATATATATATATATATATATATATATATATATATATATATATATATATATATATATATATATATATATATATATATCAGCGGAACCCTGATTTACCTGTCTGACCTTGTCTAACATTATAGACATCCATTTAGACGTAATTTCAGGTCATATTAGTAGTAGATTATTGATTTTTTATTTAGTTATAACTCAAGATCTACTGAACCAATTGAGTTCAAGTGTGGTACGTAGGACCACTTGTACAATGTGTACGTGCTTGTATGTTTTTTTGTCTAATATTTTTAGTAATTAAAAAGATATTGCGTTTTCAAGCAGTTTTTTTGCATTTTTTTCTAAAAGTATTTGAGTGTCAAAACTGTCTAACGAAGTCATCCAAGCTATTAACAAAATTAAGGGAATTGCCAAATTTGGTTTCGATTGGTGAAGTATTTTTTGAGTTATCGGTTGGATACACACACAGACACACACAAATATATATATATATATATATATATATATATATATATATATATATATATATATATATATATATATATATATATATATATATATATATATATATATATATATATATATATATATATATATATATATATATATTATATACATAAAAATTGAAACTGACCCCGAATGTGGGTTTTAGGGTTCCTAGTTTCCGCTCATTTGAAGAAATTTTTTCAAAATTCTAAAGTCGGGATCACCTGTAAAATTTTAAAAATAAAATTCATTAACATAATATCATAGATCATTGGTGTCGCTCAATGATCTATTATAGTGGTATAATATATCATGCAGTTGGACTTCTATGACGTTACTCTTCACCTGACGTCATAATAGAGGGCGGGACATATGCGCATTATCATATCTTGTCATGCCATGGCTATACGATATTTTCCTTATGCATCTGGCCAGAGTATACGAAGTTAAATCCACTATCATAGATTATATAGATTATGTAGGTGCCTATGCCACTGCCACTGCTCCCATCTCTCATAATCAAAATTCTACCTACCACCCAGCCTAGCAGAGAGCTAGGATATTTCATATTCTTATTAGTAGCAACTAGCAACACAAATGTGGATGCCTATAACGCTGGACTGAGAAAGGCATAATAAAAATGGCAATTCATATTTTTGAATTTTCAAGTTTTGCTTAAAATGTAATAGGATTATGGCCATTTTTGACATTGTAGTAATAGTGTAATAACATATACGCAAACGTAATAGAAATATTACAATTGTAATAAGAATCCCAATCCTGATAATATTATACTCTATTATTTAATGGGTATAAGACACAAGATATTTTGAGCTATTCATCCAAGTCATCAGTTCGTTTAGTACGTTTTGAAGTTTTTTCTGTAGTATGTTTGCGTATTTGGAACGTCCTATTAACGCTGTGTCGTCTGTGTATGTAGATACTTATGTGTCTACGGTTCGCGGAATGTCTGTTGTGTGTAGATTATGATAATAGAGTGTTGGGGAAAGTGATGAGCCTTGGGATACGTCAGCAAATAAGGGTCTGGGTCGAGAGTTTGTCGTTGACTTTAATTTGGAAGGTTCTGTTCGTGATGTAGGATTTTATAAGGATTATTAGTCTCGTCGGGATGTTTGCTATTACCATTTTGTATAGTAGTCCGTTGTGTTGTGACATACCCGGTCAAAGGCTTAACTAGAATGCAACCAACAACCAACATCAAGTTCGGCTAAAGGTAGCCCACCTCGTAGAACAGAGTGAGATGTGCGACAAGTGTCGCCATCGGTGGCGTAGCCTGGTAATACATTCTCACGGCACCTCTAATAAACACAACGTGTTATATGCATAGAGACTGTGTACAACTAACTAACGATTTAATAAATCGTTGGCCCTGGTACTTTCTTCGCTTATAAGGGACCATCTATCTATATAAGGGCAGGTGCATGCCGACTATAATTGTAAACGCGTACCGGTTTCGCTCTCAGAGTTCTATACCCAATTACATCCAGAATACATTTTTACTAGTTTTGACTTCATGATGGACCCGGAGAGTTCTCCTTTTATTCCGTTATCCTGAGCCGATGGAATAGACTTTTGTTGGTAGGTTGTTGTTAGTCGGTCATGTCGTCTTTGTTAGTGTTTGAAACAAACCCAACAGCAAGTTCGGCTAAAGGTAGCCAACCTCGTAGAACATAGTGGGATATACGACAAGTGTTGCCATCGGTGGAGTAGCCAGGTAATGCGTTGTCACGGCACCTATAATAAACACAACGTGTTATATACATAGAGACTGTGTACAACTAACTAACGATTTACAAAATTGCTAGCACTGCTACTATCTTCCCTAATAAGGGACCAAGTATCTATATAAGCCTAGGTGCGTTCTGACTATAATTGGAAACGCATACCGGTTTCGCTCTCATTAGAGGTCGTGAATGCGCTATACCAAATTAGAGCCAGAATACACCCAACCGCAAGTTCGGCTAAAGGTAGCCAACATCGTAGAACATAGGGAGGTATACGACAAGTGTCGCCATCGGTGGCGTAGCCAGGTAATACGTTGTCACGGTAGCTCTAATAAACACAACGTGTTATATACATAGAGACTGTGTACAACTAACTAACGATTTAAATAATTGCTAGTCCTGGTACTTTCTTCCCTAATAAGGGACCATGTATCTATATAAGGCCAGGTGCATTCCGACTATAATTGGAAACGCATACGGTTTCGCTCTCATAGGGAATAGAAAGTATACCAGTTAGTTAGTTGTACACCATCTCTATGTATATAACACGATGTGTTTATAAGAGCTACCGTGACAAAGTTTTACCTGGCTATGCCACCGATGGCGACACTTGTCGTACATCTTACTATGTTCTACGTGATTGACTACCTTTAGCCTAACTTTCTGTTGGGTGTATTCTGGCTGTAATTTGGTATAGCGCACTGACAAGCTCTAATGAGAGCGAAACCGGTATGCGTTTCCAATTATAGTCGGAATGCACCTGGACTTATATGCGATTAATAAATTAAGTGGAAATAATAATGAAGTTTCAAAGTTATGTAAGAAGTAAAGTTTGTGTATATTACAATAATTCATAATTTATAGTGTACTGAAGAAGATCTGTAACACATCGAAACGTTGTCAAATAAGTGGAGTACACTAAAATAGCCCAAAATATACCTATTTAATTAATAGTCTGTCACAAGTAGAGGATGTACTTCCCTCCGAGCGTCGATTACCTAGCACCTCATACAAATACAATTTTAGTAGTTAAACGTTTAGATTATTCACCCACCGATGACGCTAATTAATCTCGTTAGTGAAAGGATTGTCAGGGCTTAATGTGGTGTGGTAAATTGCGTTCTGTAATTGTTTTCTGTTCACATTTACATAAATCTAGCTTTAGATTATCTATTATATAAGATTTCTCCATTGACAATGTTCTAGCTCGATGGTTTTGTTTGGCGGGCTTGAAGTTTCAAGACGAAACACGAGATACAGAGGAGCGAGATACAATTATAATAATAGATCAGATTACCAATGCGGGAGTGCGAAAGGGCGATGCGAGATGTGAGCGAGGACAGAGGATAGGGAATAACGAGTTTTGTGATTTGTGGCTACAGTTAGAGTTAGAAGTTAGAAGTTAGAATTATTAAATTAAATGACGCTGACAGTTTAATTTCAAATTGTTTGTTGTTTTATAAGTTTGCGTTTAGATTTAACAGCTAAAATATAAAAATGGAAGTAGAAAAAGAGCCTGAAGATATGGAATGGTCTGATGAAGAAGGGACTCGTGTGGATGGAATTTATATACCGCCCGCAGCAAAGCCAGTTTGCTCATTCGATCCAAATGGCCCGCGATTAATTATAGCAAAAATTGTTAATAACTTTTTTAAAAGTTACGCAGAGGAGCAAGTTCTAGGACCTTTTCATAAAGTGAGTTTTTAATTGCTGTCATTAAAAAAAAATTGTCCTCTAACTTCTACCTAGTAATGTTGTTTGCTGCTTTGTTTCAACATTAAATATATTTTCTAAGAGTTCAGAGAGTTATACCACTAAATTTTACCTATGCCATAAATGTTATTTCAGGAGATTGTGTATCTGCATTTAATGAACCTCTATGCTTCATATTCAATCTTTCATTTCAATCTAAAATCTGTCTTCAAAAGTGGAAACCATTTGTACTTGTCCAGTTCAGAAAAAGAAGGGCACTTAGTGATGAGAAAACTTATTAGAGGTGCTCATAGGATGTAAAAGGAATAAAAAGGCATTTGAATATACCTTAGATATCATTGGCAACTTTTTGACAAAAATATTGTGCTTCTGATTCAGGCATATCTTTAATGTCATTTGTTAAAATCTTATGCATAAACCCCAAATAATAGTAAAAGGTCTTGTGAATCTTGCTGATTGATATAATGGAATGTGCATTTTTAGACACAGCTTAGACAGCAGTGTTCTGGGCTGCGTTCGAGAATATCACTTTAGTGTGAAAATCACACAACAGGTCGTATGGAAATCAGTCCGGTGAATGCCGGAGCTTTAGAATGGGTCGTTCGAGAATTCGAAATTGTTCACACCGAGTGTTGCTCTATTCACCCTATTCTGGAGTGCAGCGATTATCACTTGACATTTGTTAATTCAAGTAACTTGTCAAATTTAAATTGAAAGCAGCTTATGTATTCACGAAAATTGCTTCTTATATTTATATTTACAAGCCTTTTTTATGAAGATAGAAGAAGATAAATTTAGAGAAAGGTAGGCACATGTTAATTCAAAACGCAGACGGAACTGTAGTACAAGATGCAGAGGGAAACTGGCTTCTTCTGGACACTATCAGTATCACATGGGATATCTTTTTCTCTTGAGACACAAATTCATACTCATCAAAAATGTTAATGAGGCATCGTGAATCTTCATACAAAAAGTTGCACTGTTATTAGGTATATTCAAAAATTTTAAAAGGGTTTAAATTAGTGACAGCCAATACAACGTTTCTGGTTTTTTAATGGTTAACATTAATAGTTTAAAGTACCTAACAGAATGCTTGACTATTCACAGTACGTTCTAATGTTTTTCTAAAAACTTCAACATGCCTTTCAATTTTGACAATCTATGAAAACATAGACTGTCAAAATTTAAAATTTGCTGAGATGCCATTTGAAAACATGTTGATCATAGCGTCACACCAATCTCCTCACTACTTAATTTCAGCTAGAGTGAATATTACACGGAGAGTGAGGTTTTCGAACACATCCCTGTTATTTGAAGTCCACAGTGTTGGTGTTTCTTACTCATAAATTATTGCAAGCGTTAGCTGTTAGGTTATAGAGTGAGTGAGCTATCTCAGTACCTCCTCTACTACCTTTGGTATATTGTAGCAATAGATAATAATAAAATGAAAATTGCCTATAATATTGTGATCTAAAATGATTCTAATAAATATGCTTATCACACTTATCGAAGCGTAATAATTTTGCCCTCCATTTTAATGTGTATTTGGTTCTTTAAACAAATAAGATTACGTAACTATAAGTAATTAAATAAATTAATTTGTATTAATTGAATAAATTAATTCATATTAAATCAATTCATGTCTTAATTATTAAGATACGAAATTAATTTATTCAATTAATACAAATTAATTTATTTAATTACCTATAGTTACTTAATCTCATTTATTTAAAGAAACAAATAAACATAGAAATGGAGAGTGCATATCTCACCTATAGAATGGTAGAAAAATTTAATTTTAGCCAGTGGTAACTTTTTGATTAAGTTTTATCAAAACTAGTCTAGGATTTGTGTTATATTTCCCCATCACAAAGATAATGTCAGAAAGTTATTATGTCTCAGAATATGTCCAACACATTTAGCCTTCTGCTTCTGAATTTTTTTCAGCAACCATTTTTTTTTCTCACCTCTTTAAGCACATTTTTATTCATCTTTTTTACCCTTCCTCCGAGGTCACTATTCTTGGTGACTTCAATGTCCATAATAAGGAATGGCTAGGATCTTCATAAACTGATCCACAAGGGAGAGCAGCGGAGGCCTTTGCAGTCAGCAATTCTTTAGCCAATATGGTTCAGCAACCTACTTACTTTCCTCGCATCCCAACACACAGCTCAAATCCCTTGGATCTCCTTCTTACTACAAAACCTGAATGCTATAAAATATCCGTCACCGCCCCCCTTGGTCGCTCAGACCATAGCATGGTCACTACTTCCTGCGCAATGCAACCCGAGGTCACACAGTCATCACACCCACATATCGTTTGGCACTACAACTCTGCGAACTAAGACAAAATGCGGAATTACTTTTCCTCATTTCCATGGGCGTCTGTCTGCTTCTCTCATCCTGACCCCTCTGATATCTCACAAAGTCACCGAAACTATCGAAGCTGGCATGGAGTTATTTATTCCACGTACACAGAAAACCTCTTCAGCCACTCAAAAGCCCTGGTTCTTTAAATCCTGTGACTAGGCCAGACTTGAGAAAGTCAAAGCTCACAAAACGCTTTTACACAATCCCAGTCAAGAAAACCGTCAAGCATTTAACGACACAAGAAACCGCTATGTCTGCATTCCTTCTAAGGCAAAAAACTCGTTTAATAACAACATCAAAAACAAAGTTCTCTCAAGCTCCAACGGCAGCAAACCCTCCTGGACTCTTGCTAAATCTATTGGGAATAATTTCTGCAAGAGCACGTTCCCACCTCTTGTTTCAGGGGATGAAATTGTTTGTACACCCTGGGCAAGACTGAACTTTTTGCCTTGTTCGCCTGCAATTCTACTCTCAACCCACCTCCAAATGTTCACCCAATAACAGTCCCCAATGTCACGCATAAAATGACGGATAACATTTTCAAAACTAAAAAGGTACGAAAGATGCTCTCTTCTCTTAATACCAGGAAAGCCTCTGGACTTGACGAGATCCCAGCAATTGTTATCAAAAAATGCGCACCAGAACTTGCTCCTGCCCTGACTCGTCTGTTTCAGACATCTTACAATAGAGGCATATTGCCTTGTAACTGGAAAACTGCTCTAGTACAACCCGTCCAAAGAGAAGATCCAAAGCGCTTCCTAGTAAAAATTGTTGAAAAACACAGTCTAATCCACGACAGGCAGTATGGTCAGCGCAACTGCCGACCTCCTTTCCTTTGTCACCTATTCTTGGAACAAGTCTATGGAACTACACGGTGAATCCCAGATTGTCGCTCTAGACATATCTAAAGCATTCGACCAGGTCTGGCACGCAGCACTGCTTAATAAACTTCCGGCCTATGGCCTACCACCAAAACTCTGTACCTGGACAGCAAATTTCCTCTCCAACCGGAGCATTTCTGTTGTCGTGGATAGCCATTCCTCTAAACTGTATCCAATTAATGCAGGAGTTCATCGAGGTTCAGCTTTAGCCCCTACTTTGTTTCATAAGAGATACACCAGCCCTAAACCCATCACAATGAACAACCAAGTTATTCAAAGTAATGAGTCCTTTTCATTTGTTGGCATTTCTGTGGGTCGAGGGTCCGTACTGTCCCCTGGCAGATAGGCTGACCCGACAGTAATCTCCCTCGGCCCATCCGCTCGTCCACATCGGATTTTGGTCATTGCCAGGTCCCTGGAACAGAAATTCATCAAAGGCAGAAACTCTATCCCTTCCCTGACAAAAATGCAGGCCCTCAGCTTCTCGCTTGATCTGCTGTAGATGAGCTTTCCAGCAGCTCCGCTGAGTCCCTTGATCTCTCTTTTATAGGAGAATGGTTCCTGGATGAGGGTCACATCCGTGTTCCTCAGAGCCATCAGTAGTCCGGCTGTGGCTGCCCTACTGTGTTAGAGGTTGACCTGAAGGAACCTAAGTCCCATCAACCCCTGGTTGCTTCCCCAGTAGGCGGCATGAGTGTGTAGCCAGAGCCACTCCTCAAGCCTCATTGGTTTTGGTTCCTATATATATATTTATGATCTTCATGTTGTTCCCACGAGAACGGGGGAAATACTGTTCACATCATCAGAACCCCCTGTGTGGTTACTCTGGAGGGTTGCCTGGTACTCGAGAGGTTCTGTTCACGACACCATCGCCCTGGTGCCATCCATCCCTAGGCACGGGTCACGTGACACCGTAGATTTGGGGAGTTTAGCTCGACCTCCTTGTCTAGATCCGTCATGTTTAGTTATTAGCAGGGTCACCTTGTGCATGATGAGGCTTTTCACCGCGCATGACGGTCTTGGGGAAAGCTTCATCAAAAGTTTATGTTGTTGTTTTCACTTCCTCAGCTTGCCCCCTGGAATCCTTTGGCCTGTGACTCCTTGACCCCTATGCGATGGGTTACTCGCACATTTCCTACAATGTTACCTGTTGGTGCTCCGCAAGAGACATTGAACGTGTTTTTATCATCCAAAAAAAAGGTTGCTTTATATTGTTTTTAGAATGAGTCCAAGCGAAATTTGCAGAGACATGTTTAAAAATAACAGTTTTGACTGCCATGTATATACATTTTTAAGTGTATTATGTTTGTTAAACATAATATGGATATGTTTGTGAAGAACTTAGGGTATCACAATTATAATATCAGACATGGAGATGCGTTGAGCATATCTAAACATAAAAACGCGTTTTATAAATATTCTGCTCATTATAATTGTATTCTTATGTATAACACACTGCCTGACGTTCTCAGGACCTACACATCTGTGAACAGCTTTAAGTTTCCTTGAAAGAATCATCTGTTTATGAATGCATCTTACAGTATTGGTGAATATTTGCAATTGGAATAATTGCTTTAATGCAGCCTGTTAAGAGTGTGGGGGTAATTAAGTTTACACCAGATATCTGTGGTATGATGACTGTATTTTTAATAAATTTGATGCCTGGTCCGATTTACATGGTGTATCATACCGTTTTACATTGTCTGTTTTAACAGTTATTATTGCCAATGTGCTGGCTTTGACATGTAATCATATTTCATATCCTGAATAAATCTGCATATGCTTGAGCTTTGTTTGGGTTTTATCGTAAGATAGTTTACTAAATGCTATCTTTGACATGCGATAAGTAATATTGTATCAATTGTGGCGAATAAACTTATTATTATTATTATTATTATTATAATCTTATTTCTAAGACATAAAACATAATGTTTTCCAGGTGGAACTTAAAAACTCATTTTATCCTTGAAAAAGTAATAAATAATTCTGAAAGCTCGACAATGTAATATAGTTTTATCTTGCAACAGACAGCCATCCCACAATTTTTTACGATAAATAATATTACCATCATGAAAGCTGAACATTATATATATATATATATATATATATATATATATATATATATATATATATATATATATATATATATATATAATTTGTTTGTTGTACTTTTTGTGATTTTTAATTTGTTTATGTGGATTACAGTTTCGAAACTTTCTGGTTCATCATCAGAACGCAACTGATTTTGATCATTCCTGTGTGGTCTATATCTGAAGTTGTACGTGTCGCCTGTGTGTTGAGCTTCTATTGATCGGTTTACAGTTGTTTTCAGTATTGTGGTATGATAGTTTGTGTATTTGTGCGGCTTTTATTAAGTTTTGTTTAAATGTTTGTACTTGGATTTGTTCTCAGATTAATTTTCTTATTGTTTGTTTGTTGAATGTAGTATTGTTCCCAGATTTCTATTATTTTTTTTGCGATCCTACACAAACAGACATCACTATACCTAAACACTCATTAGACCCACACACACAAAAAATGACCCATCAAAAGAAGTGAATACAACAAGAAAACAATAGAAAAACTAGTAAAGGAAATCAAAAACAAACAAATCAACAAAACCGAAAACAAAACACCAGAAATAAACAGAAAAAACACAACATTCACTTATAACCACCACATCAAAAAAAATAACACACACTCAAACAATATGACTTAAAAATGAGCTACAAAATCAATAACAAAATAGTAAACAAAATAAATAAAAAAACAAGAACACAACCCACATAAATTAAACGGAATATATCAAATAGAATGTAACAGATGCAATAAAAAATATATAGGGATGATAAAAATATCAATAGAAACAAAATTCAAGGATCATATAACATCATTAGATAAAATCCACATACCTAGCTACAAATCAGACATAGCTACACACATTCACAACGGAAAACACCAAAAACGAGATATCAACCAATTATAACTAATAAAACATTTGACATAAAAAACTCCATAGAACTAGTGCGCAAATTAGAAAACATAAACAAAAACACAAGACTTGACATAACAAATATGTACACCAATAGACCAATTAACGAAACCACAAATATAATCGAAAATAACATGCAAAATAACAACAAAAAACAATAAATCAACAAAATATTAAACATAATATTGAAACAAATTTACTTCGAATTCAACGGAGAATACTACATCCAAGAAGACGGATTACCAATAGGATCTCCACTATCAAGTATTATGGCAGAAATATACATACAGAAGTTAGAAGATAAAATCAACACCATCATAAAAGAAACAGACCAAAACAGCAACGGGATAAGATGCGTCGATGATATATTAGTAATATATGACAATAAAAAACCAACATAGACAGTATTCTCGAAACAATAAACCAAATCAAGAACAACATAAAATTCACAATAGAGAAAGAAACAAACAACACCATAAACTTCCAAGAGTTAACACTAATCAGAAAAAAAAACCAGATTGAATACAAAATATACAGAAAACTTACACAAACAAACATCACTATACCTAAACACTCAACACACACACACACACACACACACACAATGGCTGCTAGTAAACTAGTAAAAGAAATCAAAAACAAAAAAATCAACAAAACCGAAAACAACAGAAAGCACCAAAAACCAGATATCAATCAATTACAACTAATAAAACATATTAAAGACCACAAAAATGGGAAATCTGGGAACAATACTTCATTCAACAAACAAACAATAAGAAACAATTAATACCAGAACAAATCCAAGTTCAAAGATTTAAGCGAAACTTAATAAAAGCCATACAAATAGACAGATTATCATACCACAATAATGAAAACAGGAAACCGATACAATCGATACAGACTGAAAACCCAACCAATCAAACAACTGTAAACCGACCAATAGAAGCTCAACACGCAGGCGTCACATACAACTTCAGACATAGACCACACAGGAACGATCGAGAGTCAGTAAGTAGCGTGCTGATGATGAACCAGGAAGGTTCGAAACTGTAGTCCACGTAAACAAATCAAAAATAACAAAAAGTACAGCAAACAGATAAAGTGTATATTTAAAAGTGAGCACAGTGTAGTGCAATATTCCAATATATATATATATATATATATTGCATATTTTTAATAAATGTACCTGAACATGAAAAATCATTTTCAGTGTTTCAACGCAATTGTGGGCCCCAATGGAAGTGGGAAAAGTAATGTTATTGATTCCATGCTGTTTGTTTTTGGATATCGTGCTGCAAAAATTCGATCTAAAAAAGTTTCTGTGCTGCTGCATTCCTCCTCACAATACCAAAATGTACAATCTTGCACAGTAGCTGTTCATTTTGCACTAATAGTTGACAAGGTAAGCGTTATTATTATTACTTTTAACATTTAAGTTATCCTGATTTTATTGTAATGACAGAACTTTTCTTGTCAGCATTGTGTATTAGGATATATAGGATGATTCAAAGTCTTTTAGCTATTTCGAGAAAATGCATGCTACCTGAAATTTGAAAATTTGTAATTATATATGTTTTGATAGTATTCTTTTGGTTCAAAATAAGTCAAGTTAAACTATATTGTCTTTACTGGAAGGTCACATAAACTCTTAGTAAGGGTATAGAGGTAGATATATTAAAACATGTGTATTCACTAGTGCTGGGAATTTTTGAGATTTTTGTCGGTTATAGGTTATTAAAAATAATAACTGCTTTTGAAAAAACAGGTTTTCATTTATCTTCACCAAACAACAAACCACCTAACCAGCCAATTTATCAGTTGTCTGTCGGTTAAATAATGGATCGATTGAGAGTTTGCATAACTGACTGATTCAATCTTTAAAAGACCGACTGACTAAACATTAAAAATCCGATCGTTTGAATGCTTGAATGTTCAATTTTCTATAAACTGTTATCTAAAATATTCTTAATCTTCTGAATAAACAAGTGACGTTAATATATAGGGTACGCCGTTATTTCCACATTTCTGATTGTTTTATGTCATATATCAAATCCAGTCCAGCCTTCACTTCAATTTTTGACACAGAGATGCAACAGATATTATTTTAATATATTCTCCATACTATAATCTACTACGACTACAGAACCTCTCGTCGTTTACTATGATTAGAATTATAGAATTGAGGCATTCTATTGTATTATTGCATTCAATAATACATGGGCGCTAGTAGTTTCAGGGCATTTCCCTTTCTTACCAGACTTGCCCCAAACGCTATCTGTGGGCACTGTACCACAAGACAGCGTTAAACAGGCAATTTTTGCTGCTGTTTGTATATAGTATTTATATTGATAATTTATAGCGTTCTTGATTATTGTTATTGTAAAGACTATATGTTTTATTAAGAGTCTAAAGATTATCTAATTAACTGAGAGACCAAGTTTGCATATCTATAATTGCAGTTGTAGTTTGAAATTTTAACCGGTCGACTGGTTTTATACTTCTATAAGTTGACCGGTTTTTATGTGCAATGATATGCTAGTCTAAATGACTAGTTGACCAGTTTTTGCTTATCCATAGTCACGGTTTTCCGTTCAGGTTATGACTGGCTGATTGGTTTGAAGTGATTGATTTGAAAGTGCAAAAAGAAAATCGTTTTATAGCCCCATTTTAAAGTTATGCTTGCTCACTTTTGACAATGACAATTTCATTGAATTTAAATAGTTTCTGTTAGGCAGCCGATGTAACGGTCTTTTTTAATGTTACATTTTTCTGAACTGAAATTTATTTGTGTTTATAAAGAAAAATATTTAAAAAAATATGATTTTCTGTCGAGGATTCGCAAAAATGCAATGTGCCAATAATAATAATTATAAGTTTATTTAGTGTAAGCTACAATAGTTCATAAGTTTTTTTTTAAATGTTAAAGCACAGAGTCCAATATCCTAATGACCTAAAATATATCAAACAAACTCTAACTCAGCTTAAAAATCAGGGAGCATTTTGATGAACATTTGTCTTTGGCGTGCACAACTAGCATTTCTGTAGAAGAAACTTTTCTTTCCTGTGACTGAGGACGAGGTTTCGTCAATTGCTAGGAACATGAATTCGAAGGATTCGTCTGGCAGACGGTATTTCCTCAAGAGTTCTAAGACAGGCTCTTGATAGTTTGATTAGGCCTTTTGTGTATTTGATGAATAACTCTCTTAAATGTGGCATATTCCCTGATGAGCTAAAAATTGCAATAATTGTTTCACACTATAAAAAGGATGACCCCTATAGCATAGAGAATTATAGACAAATTCATTTATTGAGCGTCTTCTCAAAAATATTTGAAACAATGATTTATAAATCGCATTGTGAATTTTTTAAATAAACATGAAACATTTACCAGCGTTCAGAATTAATTTAGGTCTGGTAAATCCATCTGGTCATTTACTGAATTATATCTATCAGTGTTTGGATTCCAGTAAGCACGCCGCTTCAGTGATATTTGACCTTTGCAAGGCTTTCGATGTCATTTACTTGGAGTTTCTGGTGATTCAGTTGGAGGCGGTGGGTGTACGTGGTAGTATCCTGCAGCCGATTAAATCATACTGTAGCAACCGTACACTGATAGTCAGATGCAATGAGGCCCATTCCAATCAATTTAATCTGGATCTTGGAGTGCGGCAAGGTTTCGTCTTGGGTCCACTTCTATTTCTGTTGTTGGTAAATGATCTTTCGCTTTATATAAGTACTGGTATGCCTACCATGTTTGCTGATAATATAATGTTACGGTTATATCTGGCACTTGGGAGGAGCTTTCAGACGGGGTGGATCTCGTGACTGATGAACGGAGCGCATGATGTCAGCGAAATAAATTGATACTCAGTTGAGAAAAGACTGCTTGTTTAAGCTTTAATATTACACCCCCTAAACAGGGCCAATCAAAATTTAATATCGAAATATCTGGAAGCACCAAGTTTCTGGGAATTATTCTGGACGAGAGATTGACCTTTTTCTCAGAACACGTCCGCGGCTTTGGAGCCTCGATAGCACTGCAGCCTTTTTACTTAATATACATGCCCTTAGTCTTTTTACTCCACCCATTCCAAAATCACTGTGCCTTGAACTAGTCTGCATAGCGATTGGTAAGGTGAAGTTTTATAATGTTCTGTCTCTGGTCTAGACTGACCGTAGATCAGTTGTCTTTTGCGGTCCAGAGCTTTACACTCGCACAAGATGTGCTGGGCTGATTCCTCCCCCTCGCTGCAGAGTCTGCATGCGAGGTCCCCCTCGAACCGCCCCATTTTATGCAGGTGTTTCTTGATGGCCATGTGTCCCGTCAAGTGACCTCTTCTGTTTCGGAGCTGTCCTCTGCTAAGATTAAGCAGCTCCACAGCTCTCTTTGAACTGGGTTCGTCAATTATTGACTTCCCATGTGTAAGCCCTGGACAGTCTGCCCAGTACACCTTGTGTTGGTTTCTGACCCAGGACTTAATGGATCCCATGGCAGTGCTCTTTGTCGCACACACAACTGGTTCTGGTCCCATAAATGTTTCTGCTGACCCTCTCTTTGCGAGACTGTCAGCTTATTCATTGCCTTTGACCCCCGAGTGACCCGGCACCCAGGTGAGGGTGACCTTATTCTGCCCAGCCAGGTCGCTCGTCTCATCTCGGCACTCACTTACCAGCTAGAAATTTACCCGTGGGCTACTTAGGGCCTTAAGGGCTGTCTGTGGCTATGAGGATCCGTTTGTTGGTGTAGCCCCTCCTCTTGTTCTCCCATAGTGCAGTATGGCATACATTTCGGGCTGAAAGACCGTTGCATGGGATCCAAGGGAAATACTGTGACACCCTCGGTCCTTCCGAATAAACACCTGCCCCCGTCCCACGCTCCCCGCCGGATCCGTCCGTGAACCAAACGAGCGCGTCTCGTGGTATGCCCGGCGTCTCCTGCCGCCATGCCTCGCGGTCGGAGATTTCCACTGTAAAGTTGTTTTCCCTGCATATTTGCGGGCTCGCGAATCTGACCTCATTTCAAGCATGGGCTCCTTCACGATCTCCTGAATTTTGCAGTGGCCCCTGAAGCCTGGGTTGATCTTCAGTCTACCATTGCAGGCTAGTCTGTATAGTCCTAGCCTGGCCTCCCCCATAGTAACTAAGTGTAGGGGGGCAGATCCAGCAACACCTCCATAGCGGCTGTTGGGGTTGAAGACATGGCCTCTGTGATCAACAGGCAAGCCATTCTTTGAAAGTTGCCTAGTTTTTGTTTGGTACTGGATTGTGTCACCTTAGGCCAGCAGACCAGTGCCGCGTATGTTAATGATGGTCTGACCACCCTTGTGTACAGCCAATGGGCCATACTAGGTCTTAGTCCCCACGTTTTTCCATATAGCTGCCTAGTGACGGCTAGGGTCATGACTGCCTTACACAGTATTTTTTCAACGTGACCATTCCAGGTTAGCTTAGAGTCCAATACGACCCCAAGAGATTTTAACTCCCCGGGCATTGGAAAGTTCTTACCGTATAGAGTGAGAGTTCTGTAGCTCTCGCACTTCCTCCTCCTCGTAAATGGTATGACGGTTGCTTTCTCGGGGCTCACCCCAAGCCCTTGACCAACCGTCCACCTTTCCACCACTTTCAGTGCTGTCTGCATGCGCTCCCACACTGGCTGTGTAACCTTTCCTCGGACTATGATGACAATGCTGTCTGCTTAGCCCTGTACCTCATAGCCCCCTCCTGAAAACCTCCCTAGCAGGCCGTCCACGACTAGGCACCAGAGCAAGGGAGACAGAACGCTCCCCTGCGGACACCCCGCCAGGACCTCCTCCAGCAGAGTACCTCCTGCGAGTGAGGTGAACGTCGCCCTGTCCCTGAGCATGGAACCGATCCACCTGCAGCAGGTCTCCTCTATTCTACGCTCCCGGGCAGCTGCCAGAACCGATCCGAACGAGTGTTGCTGAAGGCCCCCCTCCATGTCTAGACAGGCCCCCAGCACCACCTCCCTGTTCTCCAGCGTATTCTCCAGCTTCAGCACCAGTTGGTGCAGTGCTGTTTCTGTTGAGACTCCTGCTCTGTATGCATATTGTCCCCAGTGTAGGGGATATGTTTCCAGTACACCGCCCCTAATGTGCCGGTCGAGCAGTTTTTCCATTGTTTTTAGCAAGGACATGAGACTTATTGGCCTCAGGGACTTTGCCCGGTCAGTTGGACGCCCAGGTTTAGGAATGAATACAACCCTGGCCAGTCTCCATGCCCTTGGAATGTACCCCAGAGCCAGGCTGGCCCTCATAATGAGGGTAAGCGCCGGCGCCAGTATATATATATATATATATATATATATATATATATATATATATATATATATATATATATATATATATATATATATATATCCCCTGTTGGAGCATGATGGGTATTATTCCATCAAATCCCGGGGATTTGTATGGCTTAAAGCTGTTAATGGCGCATCTGATTTTGCTCTAAGTAACCACCTCTTTAGCGACTGTCCAGTCTACTCTAGATGCCCGCCTATAAGGCGCCTCTATTTCTGAGTGTTCCCAGTCCGGAGGTGATTGGTTTATTATGTTACAGCCGGTGAAGTGCGCCTGGAGTAAAATTTCCATACTTTCCCCCAAGCTTGTAAAGCCTCCCCTGGATGTTCTAAGGGAGCCTATGTTGGTCTGAGTGCCCTTGGACAGGATCTTGTGTAGTCGAGCACTCTCGGTTGTGTTCTTCACTTCCTCGCAGTGCCTCCTCCACGACTCCTTCCTGGCGTCCCTCAGTCTTTTGTTATAGGTCTTTAGGGAATGTCTATATTCATTCCATGCTCCTGACCTTTTGGCCGCGTTAAACAGCTTACGAACCTGCGTCCTCCTTTGCCTGAGGTCCTCGTTCCACCACGGGACATTCCTGGTGGACGCCCTCATTTTCAGGGGGCAGTTGGCATTATAGGTCGAGGTGATTGCGTCTGGCATTTAGGCTGCCAAAATCTCGAGGTTTATTGAATTGCCTTTGGTACTCGTAACCCTCCGCAGTTCCACTGCTAGGTCTGCCCTGTAGGCTTCCCAGTCCGCGTTGTGGGGGTCCCGGTACCATACCGTTTGTCTTTCGACTTTGGCGATTTCAAACCGGATGTATCTGTGGTCTGAGCTACTCAATTCCCCAGACACAGTCCAGTTCTTAACAAAGTCACCCAGAAACTGTTAGATCTAAAACTTCCTCACGCTGTGTTGTGACAAAGGCCGGTTTATTATCTCTATTCAATATGTCTAAATTAAATTTCATAAAGCATTGTAAAAGTGCCTCACCCCTAGAGTTTGTGTCCAAGCTTCCCCACAACTCATGGTGCGCGTTCGCATCCATGCTGATGATGGTCTGCCATCCACCTGCTATGCTACCCACCACACACATATATATATATATATATATATATATATATATATATATATATATATATATATATATATATATATATATATATATATATATATATATATATATATATATATATATATATACTTTTGAAGGCCTTTAGCTGTCCTGGTTGTCTAACATTTTTTACTAATTTTAGATTCTCATTAATGTGGTGATTATTATCCCAAATATGTGGGGTGACGGAAGATCTATCTATAGTACCATATCTTAATTGTGCTAAATGTTGTTTGAGTCTAATTCCAATAGGTATTTTTGTTTGTTCGTCTCATTTAAGATCACAATCTTTACAACTTATTTCATAAATTCCCGACATTTTGGCTGTACCATCCTCGTCTTTTTGGTTACCTAGCAAGTTTTTTTAAGTTTTTTTTTGTGGAAAATGTTGGTTGCAAATTGTTTAAAAAAAGTTATCTAGACCCCTCGTGATTCGAGGTTCAAATGGTAAGCAAACAAAGCTTTTTTTGCTTTCTTTCTTCTAAAAGTCATTGATTCGACAAACATTTTCTTTGTTTTCTGTTTGTTAATTGATTTCTCGACTAGACAAGCAGTGTATTTGTTATATTCTGCCATGCTCTTAATATACTTTAATTCTTCTTCTACTTTTATTAAAGGAAAATTAATGAACCTGTTTACTAAAAAATACAGACCGGTCATTTTTTGTGTGTATGTATAATGTGAGTTATTCGGAATGTAGCTTAGAGTGGTGGTTTCCTTTGTATGGACATCGAATTCTAAAGTGTCTTTATTTTTGATAACTGGTACATCTAGAAAAGGTAATTTATTATTAATTTCTAATTCGTGGGTAAATTTTATAGAATCAAAATTATTGGTTAATTTGGCAATAAGATCTTCTATTCTGCAAATGTTTGTGTTAAACACTGTGAAAATATCATCCACGCAATGAAATCACACTCTGGGAAAATACTCACTTTCACTTTCAATATGTGTTTCAAATCTACTCATGAAAAGGTCTGCAATAAATGGCGATAGCGGGTTGCCCATGACCGTGGGTTTGTTCAAAAACTCATTGTTGAATTGAAAAATATTTAGTTCAATACAAAGGTTGGTTAAAGTTAAATATTTTTTGCAGACCTTTTCATTTGTTATTCATTTTTAACAACTCTTCTAAATACGTTAACGTTTGCTTTGTGGGAACGTTAGGAAACAATGAGGTTACATCATATGAAATCAAAACCTCACCTTCAACCAATTTAACCTCTTTAATTTTATTAATAAATTTAAGTGAATTTCTTACTGAAAAACTTTTTTGTTTGACGGGCAAGCTTTTAAGCACATTTGTCAACCACCTTGTTAGATTATGTGTGGGGAATCTGTAGCCGAAACAATAGGTCTCATTGTTTTTTCCGGTTTATGGATTTTTGGGAGACAGTACTTTTTGGGGACTTTAGGATTTGTAACATGTAACTTTCTTCCTAAGTCTTTTGATATAAGGTTGTGACGACTCTTTAGACTATTTTTAACATCCGAAATCATTTTTTGTAGCGAGTTTTTATTTAGTTTTTATACGGTCCTGTATATATGGCGTTATAAACTCTATCTTTATACTCGTTTTTTGACAAAAACAAGCAAGAAAAAAATGAGATTTTGCAAGAGCATGAAAGGTTGATATATTGTACGTAAGAAAAGGGAACTGTATGCCTATCTGTTGGAAAAAAGAATGACTGAGTTGCATGTATTATGGAATGAGTACAATGTGAAAAGTGCATAGACGGCTCTGGATGGATGGATGTGCAAAAGACACATGTGGCGAAGCGAGAATTGGATATTTTAAGAAGGATGCATGTTGGAATGGAGTAAACAAAGCTATGGATGACAAAAAGGAAGCATATAAAAAAATGGTAAATACAAAAGATGTGCGAGAGGAAGAGAGGCACCTGGTTGAGTACAGAAAAATGAGGAGTGAGTGCAAACGATTCGTTAGTTACAGTAAGCTAGAATTGGAAATGAAATAGGCTTAGAAAATGCAGAACGCCTTTGAAGGGAACAACCATTGTTTTGGAAGTGGATGAAAAGGGCAAGACAAACTGTAAGAAACACTATGATTGGGGTAAAAACATAGAATGGGGACATGGTATGAGACGAAGAAGCTGTGGAGAATGCTGGAAAGAATATTTGGAGAAACTATGGTAGCAGTAAGAAATATTAGAATAGAACCCTTTGCTTTTTGGAAGTCAGACAGAATGAGGTTGAAATATCAATATCAAACATCAATCAAGAAACTAAAGAATGATAAACCAGTGGGTGTTGATAAAATCGATGGAGAAATATTAAAGTGTGAATGCTCGAATTTGACTGTGTGGCTATGAGCTGTGTAACATGTGTATAAAAGTAATCAAGTGCCAAGGGAGTGGGAGGACGCTATCATGGTCGCTTTGTATAAAGGTAAAGGAAGCAAGAGTGAATGAAAAAATTACAGAGTGATAAGTTTGTTAAGTGTTGTGCGGGAGCTATTTGGGAGAATGCTACTGGAAAAAGTGAGGCTGAGTGTGACTGAGTGAACGATTTGGGGTGTTCAGTGCGGGTTCATGACAGGAGGAGGCTGTATTAACCAACTATTCTCACTTCAACAGGTAGTTGAGAAATGCTTGATGTGGGAAAGAAAATTTGTAGATTTGGAAAAAGCATATGATATTTGAGATAGGCAGAAGCTGTGGAGTATTTTGAAAGAATATGGTGTGAATGATTAGCTAATTCGAGGTATTAAATCGCTATATGATGGCAGTAGTGCATGTGTGAGGACTAATGGAATGCTTAGTGACTATTTTAGAACTGGACAGGGTGTCCAACAAGGATGTGTAATGTCTCCATGGTTATTCAACATATTCATGGACAAATATTTAAGAAAAGTTTGCTTGAAGACAGAACGCACAAATATAAATGCCCTCCGAGGTAAAAGTGTTACTGTATGCTGATGATGCAGTAACACTTAGTGACTCTGAAGGAAAATTGCAGCGGGTGTTAGAGAGATTGACAGTAACCAATAAAATGAAATTATGTGTGAAAGCAGAGAAGACTCAAGTTATAGTGTTCAATAAAGTGGGTGGAACGAGTAATTATTGCAGTCTCTTGATAAATGGTAATCTAGTTGAGAAAGTAAAAGAATTTGGATATTTAGGAAAACTGTCTTGAAATGACAGAAGAATAGATGATCAGATACAAAGTAGGGTAAATGCAGGCAGAAAGTTACTGAAAGCTTTGACTACTGTAGCTAGCAGTGAATGTATATCTTAAGTAGCCAAAGTGGCTGCATATAACAGCATACTGGTACCGACTGTTCTATATGGGTCTGAAAGTTGGGTGTGTCAGGCAAAGCATGTAAGAACGTTGAATGCTGTTGGAATGGACTACCTGAGACGAGTGATGAGTTAATGGGTTTTTAGCTAATGTAATGTAGTAAAGTCTATTGAAAGTAAGTATAAGAGCAGCACCCTTAGATGGTTTGGACACAGAATGAATGGATAGTGATAGAATGGCAAGTCGAATTTATAGAGAGCATGCAAATGGTAAGAGAGTCTTGGAAGACCCAGGAAAGCTTGGTCAGATGTGGTGGGCGATATATAAAAGAAAAAGGAGGTCAGAAGTTTACGTAATAGGAGAGTGTGTATGCGGAGATGTATAAATGTAGAAGTGAAAATAGCTTGTCAGGACAGAAATGGATGGAGAAACATTGTTAATAAATAGCAAAGTTTGTGGTGTGCCTACCCCTTTATGGGTATGGCAGGACTGGTAGTAGTAGTCGTAGTATTTATCTTTATATTCTTCCCAGCCTTTGTCTGGTCTTATATATGTATACCTTTTATACGATGTGTCCCCTATTTTATACTATCTTTAATTTCTTTTGTAATCCAAGGTTTTGACCTCCCTACTACTATTGTTTCCAATAATTTTCTATACTGATCTAATTCTTTTATTTCATAATTTAATTGGACTCTATGCAAACAAAATTTATGTCACTAACTATTTATCAATTCTCCAATATTTTCCAAGCGTTTCTTACTGTTTTATAATTACATATCATTCTGTTTTGCAACTTCAACGTTAACTTCAGGAAAACATATTGATTACATACAGGTTGACTGAGCACCCCACAACCTATAGCTTGACTACCATTGGTTGTTACTAGATCAACAAGAGATTCACAACCACTTCACTCAAATGAGTATTTTTTCCCACTATTTGTTTGTAACCTATAATGTTTTTCAACTTCAGTGGGTGGGAAGAATCTTCATGGACGTTGACATTGAAGTCACCAAAAATAATAACTGTTTCTTTTGCAACTCTAAAAATCCTCAATATTATGATTAACCTCCTATATGCCTACTATTAAGAGTAATCTGTGATCAGATTATAATCAATACTTCTGGAAGAGATATTTTTCATTAAAGTTTGTTACTGAAACTTGTAAGAATTGAAGATTAATTTTTAAAAATGGATTGTGATGCAATAATAAACACCAATAATAATTATAAGTATTAAAATGAAAGTGTTTTGCCTTATCTACAAAAACTCGAGTGATCACTTGTTAGTTAAAAGTTTTGATGTTGCACTTTATAAAAACAAATAAATATTCTAGGCATTGACAGCATTGACTGTAATTGCTTTTTAAGTAATATGATTTTTGCAGAACCTCTCACACAGGTTATGTGTAAAATTGATTAAAGCCTCCATTAACAGCTGGCAGTGATTTGCAACCTGCAAGTAAGCATCTAAACCGTCAAAGATTTCAACTTGTATCCCAATGCACCATTGTGATTATTTTACCCTTGGCTAGTATAAAGTGGAATTCGGTTTTGTCAAAAATAATAAACATAAAAAACAATCTTTATTCACAGACGAGCCAAAGTTTATTCTATACTCTACAATAAAACTGCAAGAGAGTACAGGTGTCCACATCAACATTGCCCCCAGTGAAACATTCAGGTCACCCATCTCTTGTGAACACTCTGCTTATTGTCTGAGGAGGTGTTGCTTTTGCAGCGTACACAGACCTCCACCTTTTTAGTGAATTTTCATTAAGGAAATTCACTCATAGAGGGGTAACGATGGAAAGATTTTCGGAAAATTGTTTCAAATGAGCGCGAATTAGGGCCCCTAGAACTCAAATCCAAGGTCTGTTTGAATTTTTATCTGTTTATATATATATATATATATATATATATATATATATATATATATATATATATTGTGTATTAATATTTAAAAATATTAACAAACAAAGCAAAATGACTTAAAACCAATTGAGTAAGTAAATACATATACGTAAATTCATGACACAAAACACACAAACAAATCACACTCGTTATTATCACCATGGAGAATGTTGAAATAGAATTGGAAAAAGAGAAGTTCAATAAATGTATCGAATAAAACATAGATATGTATGTATATCATGTATCAACCAACCATTTAAGTAGGGTTGCATGCCTTAACAATAAATACATACCAAAAATTTAAGTAAATGTTTTTTAAAACCATATATATTGGTTGTTTTAAAATTTGCATAGGAGAGTTTTTGAAGTTGCCTAATAGTATAAAATATGGTTGTAATTATTTAGGTATATTACACATTGTAAGATAATAAGTAGACTAAATTATAGTTACAGACTGCAAGACTGTGTAAACATGTAAATGCTTGTCAGAAACAATTTAAGCACAAGATGTAAAAACGATATGTGTAAACGAAGAGTTTGTGATACAAAGTCAATATTGGTTTCTATAAAGAAGTAGAACTAGGCAAAGACAGAAGTAAAGCATGTGTGGACTAATTAAAGTGAAATTAAAAATTAATTTACTTCTAAAGACAGTAAACAATGATCTAAAGACCCACAAGTAAGTAAGGACACCATCAGTGAAATAAACTCAACGGGTATAAATAAATTTTAACGTATGTATTTAAATAAATAAACAAATAAATAAATAAATGTCCTAGCAGGTGAATTAAGAATAAAGCCCATATGACGGTTTATATGAATTTAATTGGCAATTTTAGCTCAAAATTAAAATCAAAACAATGGGAAAATGAATTTTTAAACACTAAATATTCGTATATTTATATATATATATATATATATATATATATATATATATATATATATATATATATATATATATATATATATATATATATATATATACGTATTCGCTCCTTTTCGAGGACCATTTTAGCGATCTAATCATCTTTTCGGGGACTTTTGCGCTTTTCAAGGACCGTCCTGACAAATTATGCGTATATAAGCATCATTATGAGGACTGTCCCCGAATAATGCTCTATTCGACTATGCGGCTTTTAGGAGACTACAAAGTTGTGTATGTAATAATCCTTTCGGGGACGTCAAGTGTAAACAGTTTTTATGCAGGGCGTGTCTTGCTGCAATAGTGGCGCTAGTAGCGCATGCCAAGAAATTTGTTTATTAGCTACCGAATGTCTAGCGCTTGCAAAGTGCAGTATCGAAACTATTTCTAGATCATTTTTAGTAAATGCCCTAAACTTTACAAACGTATTTTTATGAAGATACTTTGCAACCTTCATATTAGTAGGTACTTAGTTTTTAAAATTGGTATTTAACTACGTTGGCAGAACTTATTTTTTTTTTCATATAATTTAAAGATGAATAAGTTACTGGAAATTAGTAAACTATTCGGTAAAAAAGTTCTAGCAAAAAAATCATATAAATACAGATGTATAGAAAGATTTTTCTGGTTTCACAAGTGCTTATTTTGGTATACAACTATACTTTCCGCATTCCTATAAAATTTTATATACAAGCGTGTTTTGGAGTGTAGATGGCGTAAATCACAAACAAAAATGAGGGCAGAAGCAAACTTTTGGAGTTATTTGGATTTTTTTGTAAGAAAAGTCCTGACATTTTCGATATGTTTTGGTGCATATCTCGCTTCACATAACCGATATAAATATACTAACTAATTTAATGCTTAAGTACCTTATTTCACTGAACATATTCACTTTTCAAGGTTTTCAGGTTTCGTTAAAAAAATATATTACCAAATAACTTTTTGTAATTAAGTCAGATGTCAAAATGTATGACATGAAGTTGATTTTATTTGTCCAATGTCAACGTCAACTTAGGATTGATTATCGATGAAAAGAAGAGAAATCTACAGACACGTAAAAACTATAAGGCGTGCACTAACTATATGAAAATGAATTATAATAGAGGATCTTTTTTAGCTTGATATAAAACGAACGATCCCCGAAAATGTGTATGTATGTATGTATGTATAGTCGAAATTGCTTGGCTGCGGCTAATTTAGCCATTCACACATTTTCAAGAAAATGTGTAAAATATGACAAAAACATGTCGCAAATGTGAGTAAAATACTTATGTTTTACAAAAACAAATCAAAATAACTTCAAAAGTTTCCTTCTGTCCTCATTTTGATTGTGATTTTCGTCATTTACACCACAAAACACATTTGGATACAAAATTTCATAAGAATCCAATACTCGGAAAGTAAACTTTTACCCTTATTTTCTTCTCTGTAACCGGTTTCGTCTTTTACGCGAATACAAATCTTTATCACAAACTCGTGTTCGTTCATTACCTCCACATCGCCAATGCATGTGGAATTATGGCATCGGCGACAACAATTTAAAAAAAAATTAACGTCGTAAAAAGTCTTGAAACATATGCAGGCTGAATAGCTCAGTTCGCGAGGTGAGTAACCTCTAGAATCGGACTAGAGGGTCGCGGGTTCGAGTCTCGTATTCGGACAGTCGGTCTTTTTCATTCAAATGTGGAAAGGACGGCTGCTGAAAAGTTATGGGTGGTGTCCTTTGATTATATGTGTATGTAAGCTCCCCCCGCACAAGTCAAAGATTTCTGGGTGCAAAGTTTATCTACTCTTGTGTTATTATTATATAGAAAACATGATAAAATTTTTGGTGTCTGCCAGTCTGTCGGTCTGTATGCCTGTCTGTTTGTTATAGCCACAATAACTTTAGAACGAATTGAGATATTGTCTTCAAATTTAGTATACAGTTATCACCCGAGAAACTAACGGTTCGGACTGTTTTTGGGTAAAATTACTCCAGGGAGTAGGGGATGAATGCATGATGATTTGGTGAAAATTGACATTTTTTCGTTAAAACTCGAGTAATATAACGTTTCAGAAGTTTATTCAGAGGTTTTTTTTTAATTAGAAAACTTTCAGTTTCATCAAACATCTGGTAGTCTGTGTTGATATTAAATTGGGGGTTGAATGTGTGGTGGTGGAATATCGGTGACAGAAATTTAAAATATTTTAAAAAAATGAAAACAGCGTATAAAGTCTCAAAACATATAGAAAACTTGATTCCGGAACGAAAATGTTTAGTCTGTTGGTCGGTCGGTTTGTCCGCCTGAACGTCTCTCTCAAATTTGGTATCCAGGACGCTTTGAATTGTTTTTGGGTAAGCTCGCTTCAGGGGGGGGGGGTATAAATAAGGGGTGATTTGCTGAAAATGAACATTTTTTTGTTAACACTCGAGTAATATAACGTTTGAGAAGTTTATGAGTACAGGGATACGAATATTTTCTTCGTGGTCAAATCATGGACCCAAAATTAATTTCGTGAGAATGCCTTTTTGAAGATAGTAGATTATCACAGCTATGTGGCAGTTATGATTCAATTTGTAGCACTATTTTAACCTGCTGTCAGAATTTTTCTGCTACCAAGATTTGTTAAATGGTTATACTGATTGTAGTTATAGTAATTTCATGAAAGCATCCCATTCTAGAAGCAAAATTGCAGTAACTGTCCCCGCTTGTTTAAAGTTTTCATTTTAGAGCGCACCATTTGACAAATAGATTTTAAACTTGTTCTTGCCAAAGACGCTACTTGACAGCTTAGATCAAGCTATATAGATACCAACATTTCCACGATGACATTGACAATTTGAAATTACTGAATTACTGTTTATTCATTCTATTTTCAACCGCAAACATTGCCTTTATTTTCTGAGAAACACACCACTTTGAAGTGTCACCTGAATTGAACCATTATTACCTCCACATCGTCAATACGTGTGGAAGTATGATATCGGCGACAAAAATTTCAATTTTTTTTGCCTAAACATCGTAAAATGTCTCAAAACATATAGAAAACACGATCTGGGAACGAAATGTTTTTGTCTGGCGGTCTGTATGTCTGTCTGTTTGATGTATCGTCTCTAAATTTTGTATACAGTTAGCACCTGACAAACAAACGGTTCGGATTGTTTTGGGGTAAAATCGCTCTAGGGGATAGGGGATGAATGGGGGTGATTTGGTGAAAATTGACATTTTTTCGTTAAAACTCGAGTAATAACAGTTTGGGGTTTGTTTATTAGAAAACTTTCAGTTTCATCAAACATCTAGTATTCTGTTTAGAGGGAATATCGGTGACAGGAATCTGGAATTTTTTTTACTAAATCGGCGAATAAAATCTCAAAACATAGAAAACTTGAGTTTGTACAATTTTTTGTCTGTGGTTCTGTCGGTCGGTCGGTCTATGGACCTGTACGTCTGTCTGCTGGTAGGCGCAATAAATTTCGAACGAATTGAGATATAAACTCCAAATTTGATATCCAGTTAGCACCCTACAAAGGAACTCTTCGAATTGTTTTTGGGTAAGATCGCTTTAGGGGCAGGGGATAAATGAGGGATGATTTGGTGAAAATTGGCATTTCCTCGTTAAAACTCGAGTAATATAACGTTTTAGAAGTTTATGAGTACAGGAATATGAATATTTTCTTTGTGATTAAGTCATGGACCTTAAATTAATTTCATGAGAATGTTTTTCTGGGGAGAGTATATCATCACAGCTATGTGGAAGTTACGTTTCAATTTACAGCACTATTTTTTGCAATCTTTAGGCAAATAAACGTATAGACTACGAATTTTTAACATCAATCAAATTATTATTTATTGTTGTTAAAACAATCACTTTGACATTACCCAAATTATAATATATGTCCAGGAATGTCCGTAGGTACTAACTTTAAATAATATTCATGTATTTTACAAATCGTGTATGTTTAATACATAATACATATTCGAATCTGGACACAGATACAGCATCGTCCAAGAAAAAGGATAAATTTTATGTAAACTCAGATTATACTCTTTGGTTGCAAATAAGCGTGAGACAAGGAAATAGATTTTAACATATCTTTTATTTTGCGATATACACTTTATCTGCTTTATTGTTACGTCACATTGACTGTACAATTATTGTTTTATCAAATGGAAAAATGACTTGAAACTTTATCCTTACTAAAAAATCTTCTATAATTGCTAGGTATATGTTGATAAATAAAACCTTCAATCAGAGTTTGCGTTCCGGACATGCAATCTCTTGTTTTTTCGAATTTACAGAAAATACATTTTTCGAAGGCAATTTTTTTTCTGAGAAAACTGATACGACTGGGGTGGCTAATGAACCATTTAAAGCTATTAACAAAAGAAAGACACGTAATAAGTTGCATCAGAAGTTATAGATTGGAAAGTTTTATTATCGATACCTCTATAAGATAATTTTCTCAATGAAAATTCGCTAAAGGGAAGCAATACCTACTATGAAATAGCGTTACCCAGTGCTAACAGGAATAGTTTAGTTCAACATTTAATCATTTTAATCAAACTGATAAATAGGAAAATATAACAGAATATAAATATGAGTTCCATCTTCCAATTAGAGAAAGGCAGAATAAAAATCAATAATCATATGACGGTAAAACAGGTAACACATCATAGTTTCACACGTGGTTGATATAAAAAGTGTATACCTATTATTATAGGACAGGTTTACTGCTATGCCGATCTTCCTGGAACGGCCAGTATAACAGCCTGTCGCTAATAAAAAAAATTCGTTTCACGTTCAACATTAATAATTGTGGGTTACATCGACCTTGCCGAATGTTATCTGGTTCACCTTTTTGAACTGATGTGAGACGATTATGCTCTAACACATATTTTTTTAAATGGCCGTCCTTTTGAACTAAAACAACTGTAAAGTATAAAGATTGACAACCAGATTATGGTCTTTTAGGATAAGCGTAATAGGTATTCCAAATAAGAAAGGTAGATTTTTTTTTCCATTTTTTTGAAGAGGACAAATACGAGAAAAGCTTCTTTAAGTATCTTAATTTTGAAAATTTGTTTTACACCAGATTTGAGGGCATGAAAAATAAACTAATCTCGCATTTGAAAAATTATCATGCATACGAAAGCGCTATACAGAAAAACGAACTATATAAAGACCACAAATCTGACACTTATTTTGAAGCCTATTGTCAAATACTTTTTAACTCAAGATTAAGTCAATTAATAAAACATTAAAAATAATCTTTTTGAAAAAAATTTCCGCCATTTGGAAATAAATTTATCTACCAAAAAATCAGATAAGACGTTATATTTGCGTTCTTTAGTTTATAACAAAACATGCAATGCAATTTGTTTTGTTAATATACCCATACCCATCCTTATAAATTAAAAGTAAAAAGTAAAAAGTAAAAAAAAAACATCTCAGTTTCTCGATCCTGCTGGTTATTTTTCTACAAGTATATTTTACGCTTACAAGAGTTGTATAGGTATGCAAAGACAAAATTTATTAACTCATGGCTTTCTGAAGTAATCATCATGTTTACACATAACTCTTCTAGGTAGACACACATTGGCCGTCATTTAAAAATTTTAAAGTTTAGCATAGAGCCTCGGTGGTTCAGGGGTAAGAACGTGTGCCTCCGAACCGAAGGGTACTGGGTTTGATCCCAGGGTTCTCCTTTCACTTTTTCAGTACAACTGTAACATTAACATCAACCGAGGTTCTGGCATTGTATTTCAGCAAGTTGAATGTCTGCACGTTCCGCCCTTCGGAGAGCGCGTAAAGCCGTCGGTCCCGTGTCCATGCGATGTTGGGCACGTTAAAAATCCCTACCCTCCTTACAGAAATGCAGGGGTTCGGCAAAATTTCCAGGATAGTGAGGTGAAACTGTTCCCTGGCGTCGGTGATTGGCCATAGTCGCGGAAATAGGCCGACGTTAAAGAAACAAAACACACACACAAAGTTTAGCAAGAAAATTAATATAGCACAAATTTGACATCTTTCAAGTCTACTCAAAAGTAGTTTTCGTCTTCAGATTCGACCAAATAATAGCAGTGTAAAAGTATTTTTTTTTGCGAAAAATGGCTGCCATTTTGAAATATGTTTATTTGGCAAAAAATCAAGCGAAGTTTTAAAGTATATATTATACTGTTTTTAAATTGATTGCAAAACACATTCATTTTTAAAAGTAATAACAAAGACCATTTTGTTAAAAAAAATAAAACAAAAACATCTCCATGTAAACCAATCCAATTGGGTTTGTAACGACTACATTTTTTATGACTATGTACTACCGACAAGGATTGCATATGCCAAGATTAAAGTTCTTAAGCTTTAAGGCTTTTTGGACGATTAACTACATTTTACCACTACCTATACAATATGGATTATGGGTATATGCCAAGATTTAATAGTTATATTAGCACTAAACAGGCTTTTTGAAGTTCATTATTTTTACAAAATCGTTCTACTTACGAATACGTTGCAGGCTGTCATTTTGACCAGCTAGGGTTTAGCGAAAAACGAATAGAGACTATAAAATTAAGGTTTTCCATGTCAACTTGAAAATATTTTTTTTCTTTAAATTATAAATATAATAAATGATAAATAAATAATAACACAAGTAATTTGATTCACAAAAAGAAATATGGTAACTAATAACAAAGCGATTTGTTTTTAATTTGAAAAAACAAAAAAGCATCTAGCACTATTCGGATCTGGTTGCATGGTTTTCTAATAACTTTATTTTAGGTCTTGAAAATACACAATAATATAAATTAAAACTGTTGATAGTTGTCACGGTCGAATATAACTGACTTTAATTTTCTCGAACCTGAAGATGCCGCACTGGGGAAAGCGGTTGATGAGAAAGCTAAAAAAGTTACTAACAAGCATACCTTAGAAGAATTGTGTGGGATGTGGAGCCAGAGTAGAGATCTCTACGTATATACTTATATTAAATAATTTTGTTGTCACATCATAGAGGTTTCTCTAAATAAAACAAATATATGTAAGTCAGCCTTCCTCAACGCATTTAACACCCCTGTGGTATCTATACAGCTAATTTGGTGAAATATGTTAATGCAATGATTAAGTACCTACATATATATAATATAAACAATTATTCTAGCACTATATGTTTTATAGAGTTAGTAAATCTTAATAAAACTCGCCCATTCTCTACGGCTAACCAAAGATATTCGCCAATCCCACTCAGTTCAGGATCGGCAAGTTTAAAACTAGATCTGATTGCTTCCCAGTTCCAACCGTAGAATTTGTTTTCATGCTCTATAGAAAAAAAAATTGCACAAAAATCAAGTTTTGATTGCAAAAATCGGATATGTATGTGTGTGTTTATTTTTAGTAAATTTATTGCGTTCCTTTGATTAAAAAAACTAGAAAACATCTCTACTGGTTTAAAGTACGGTTTAAAAAAACACCGTATTTCGAAGGTCATTTAGAGGCATAACCTTGACCGTCCGGTAACATCTAGAAGCAATCCATTTTCAGTAATAGGCGTTTTCGCCAGGCGCCTGCCAGCAGCCTCATTGATCTCTAAGTGAAGATTGGAACCTAGGTTAAACACTGGTAAGTACACTTGGAGAACCCAAATCACCACAACACATATTTTTAAAGACCTGACGATCGTTTCAGTAACAAAGTTTCTGTGTATGGTGCTTTTAATGTCGGACGAGGTCTTTGAACCTCCTTTACCACTGCACCTGACAGGTTTCGAAATGTTTATCTGCATCAAAGACAGAGCGCAAACAGAGGACTGCAAACCAGTGGCAGGGCTCGATTTAAGGAACTTTTGTTTTTTAATGTACTAGAAATATAAGTACTTTCCTACGCATCTAGCTTCGCTGGTTGTCTGACATTTTTGATAAGTTTCAGATTTTCTTTATCAATGTGGTGGTTATTATCCTAAATATGTTGTGTATAGCGAAGTGGCTGTCAAATGAGTTTAAAAGCTTACCTGTTAACGAAAAAAAGTTATTGAGTGTCAAATTGACTCGACTTCACTACTAAAATTAAAGATGTTAAATTGGTGAAAGGCGAGGTTTTGATATAATTCGATGTAAATGAATAGAGGATGATGATAAATTTTCCCTTAAGTAAAATTAGATATAGTATAGAATAAGAGTACATCAAAAACCTGGCTAAATATAACGGACATTCGGATTGATTAGCGGAAAAATTAATTAATAGACACAGTACAAAGAAAATGTTAGCGGAATGCACAACATTTAGGAAAGATAAAATAGAGAAAAAAAATGTTTGCCTACCTTTTGAACCGCGTATCACAAGGCGTCTCGAGAGCATTTTTAAGAAAGCCGATTTGCGACAGACTTTTGCGAGAAAAAATAACTTAAGAAATTTGTTATGTCGAGTATCTATAAGATAGGTTGTAAAGATTGTAATATTAAATACGTTGGGCAGACTAGGAGACACATTGAAACTAGATTTCGTGAATATCTGGCACAGCTCAGATACGGTAATGTAGACAAGTCATGCGTGGCACAACATATTTGGGATAGTAACCACCCCATTGATAAAGGAAATCTGAAACTTATGTTAAGTGCAAAAATGTTAGATACACAGCGAAGCTAGATGCGTTCGAATGTAATTATATTTCTAGGGCAATAAAAAACAAAAGTTCCTTAAATAGAGCCCCGCCACTGGGTTGCAGTCCTCTGTTTGCGCTCTGCCTTTGATGCAGATAAACATTCCAAAACCTGTCAGGTAGAGTGACAAAGGAGGTTCAAAGGCCTCGTCCGGCAATTAAAGCAGAATACACAGAAAATTTGTCTGCGATTTAATCTCGCTCGCGGTGTCGTTTTTAACCTAAAACTCAGTATAAAAGGTGATGTTTAGTAGTAAGTAGTTAGAATTTTTCATCCTCTGATGACGCTATCTTTGTAAGGGAAACGATCGTCAAGACTTTAAAAATGTGTGTTATGGTGATTTGGGTTATCCCAGTACACTCATTGTTCTGTCAAATAATGTTGACAAATGACATAACAATGCAGCTGCTGGCAGCTACTGGCGCCCACTGTTTATTGTTTATGGCAATATACCCACCTTCGTATCTATTTTTGCGCGTGCGTGTGCGTGGAACAATATTGTAAACACAATAGCTTTTGAGAGCTTTGAGCTAATAACTGCGTTTTTGTTGTATACAATTTTTGCAAATGTAAAATAAAGTTATTAGAAAACCAGCCACGTAGTGTGCAAGATTTTTGTTTGTTTTATTTTACTTCTCGTGATTTTTGACAAAGCTACTCGTTTCAAACTGGCGTCCACTTTTTTTTACATAAATATCTTACCCTCGATATTCTAATCAAATCTAAAGACGAAAAGCACTTGGTTGGCTTCAGAAATGTCAAAGTTTTGGTGTCTCCGTTATTCACTAAGCCAAATTATTTTTAAAAAACCAGTCACATGTTGGCCTTTGGTTTTGGAAACGTTTTTCCTCATACCTAATTGTTGATTGACCAATTCTCAAGATAAAAATATTTTAGAAATCTACTTCAAAGTATCAAATGCTTAGCCTTCAATCATTCTTTACTCTAGTCAAGTATTATAAAATGGTGGCCAGCGTAACTATATACTGATTTTCTAAACATCATACATTTCAAAGGTCCTGATACAATAACTTCCTTTTTGGCACATACGATTATATCCTTATGTTTCGAGATATATATTGGCAAAAAAACAATTACATTAAATTACTCCAAGATATTTTTTGTTCAATACATTTTTAAAACTTTTGGAAAAAGATCTTCGTTATTAAGGCGTAAGCGCAATGAAGGATAGGTTTTGCTTAAAAAAAAGTCAACTCTAACCTGTCCTGTGAAAGTTTGATTAACGTACGATTTTTAATGTGACGCCCATTTATTAAAAAATAGATAAATGAACACACCCACAAGAAAAAAAAAAACTGAAGTGAGACTTGATTTTAGTAAATTAGTAATATTGCTTAGAAACTCAAGTAGATAAGCACCATTCGGCAACGTTGAATGTAACCCCCATTTATTATTTTCACTTTATATGACTTATTTTCACACAAAAAACTGTTGCAATAAATTGTCATTTGCCGCTTATCTTTTTTGTAAAAATATATTTTACTGAAACTTCTTTCAAACGCTTATGCTTGTTATAATTAGCTGTCTATTAATAATAATAATAGAGAAACTTTGTATCTCTATGAGAGACTATTTTATTATTATAATTTCCTACGGTATAAATTTATACCGTATAAATTTATACTGTAAAAGTTTATACACGCTCGGCTCAGAAGATGATTGGATTGTGCTTCAAGGTATCGCTTAGTATGGGTGTGATTTCGATGTAGCATGAAAGTGCGCATGTATGTTGAGTGTGTAATCAATTTTGTAAACACGA
Source organism: Tillus elongatus (assembly GCA_964006375.1). Classification (NCBI taxonomy): domain Eukaryota; kingdom Metazoa; phylum Arthropoda; class Insecta; order Coleoptera; family Cleridae; genus Tillus; species Tillus elongatus. Next base: position 52,964,646 of record OZ023268.1, read on the forward strand.
TAACTGACCAAAGCCTTTTTTTTGTTGTTGTATGCTAGTATTGAAACAAGCGTAAAATAAGGTGATTAGAAAACGAGCCAGATCGGGATAGCGGTAAATGCTTTGTTTTTTAAAATAAAAATCTCTTTTTTGTGAGTTGAAAAAAGTGTTTATAGGAAGTCTTGAAATATAGCATCTCTTGTGATTTTTGTCTAAGCCCACTCGATCATTTCTACGTGGTGGCTGCTTTTAATAAAAGAGAAATTCTGCCCTTATGATTCGATCAAATCTGAAGATATTATTTCTAACAGACTTCAAAAAAAGGAGGAGGTTCTCAATTCGACTGTATTTTTTTATGTGTGTTACCTCATAACTTTTTTTCTAGGTGAACCAATTTTGATGATTCTTTTTTTATTTGAAAAATGGTGCTTCTCATGTAGTCCCGTATAAATTTGATCAAGATCTGAGCAGTAGTTTTTGAGTTCTCCTTAATGAAGTCAGTTTTCTTTTCTTTTTTTTTTCTTTTAGCGTCGGTCTATTTCCGCGACTATGGCCAATCACTGGCGCCAGGGAGCATTTTCACCCCACTATCCCGGAAATGTTGTTGAACCCCTGCTTTTCTGTAAGGAGAGTATGGATCTTTAAAGTGCCCAACATCGCATGGACACTGGACCGACAGCTATTTACGCCCCCTCCGACGGGCGGAAGGTGAAGACGTTCAACTTGCTCAAATATAATGCCACAACCTCGGTTGATGTTAATTGTACAGTACGTACTGCAAAAGTGAAAGGGTAACCCTGGGAACCGAACCCGGTACCCCTTGGTTCAGAGGTACACGTCCTTACCACTAAACCACCGAGGCTCTAAATCTAAAGATAAATTGTGCTGCAAATTCAATCATAAATTCCACATAGCTGTGATAATTTATTCTCATGGAATGAATATAGGGTCCATGACTTAACCACAAAGCAAATATTTGTATTTATGTACCCATAAACTTTTGAAACGTTATGTTACGCGAGTTTTATTGAAAAAATGTTAATTTTCATCCAATTGCCCCTTACTTGTCCCCTACCCCCTGAAGAGGTCTTACCCAAAAACAATTCGAAGCGTTGCTTTGTCCGGTGCTAACAGGATACCAAATTTGAAAATGATATCTCAATTCGTTCGAAAGCTATTACGCTTATCAACAGACAGACGTACATACCGACAGACCAACCGACCGACAGACAAAAAAATGTTCCTTCTAGAATCAAGTTTCTATGTGTTTTGAGACTTTTTACGCGGTTTAGCAAAAAAAAATCTAAATTTTTGTCAACAATATTCCACCCCCACATTTAATTTCAGCACAGAATACCAGATGTTTGATGAGATTAACATTATAATAAATAAATTCTAATAAATAAACCCTAAAACGTTATATTACTCGAGTTTTAACGAAAAAATATCAGTTTTCACCAAATCATCCCCATTCATCCCCTATCCACTAAAGCGATTTTACCCAAAAACAATCCGAACTGTTGGTTTGTCGAGTAATTGTGTATACTTAATTTGAAGACGATATCTCAATTCGTTCCAAAGTCATCCTGGTTACAGACAGACATACATACCGACAAAAAAAAAAAATTGTTTCCAAATCATGTTTTATATATGTTTTGATACTTTTTACGACGTTTGAGCAAAAAAAAATTTTTAAATTTTTGTCCCCGGTGCGATACTTCCACACATTGTGGCGGTGTGGAAGTAAAATCGTGTTGCAAATAGTTTTATAACTTCCACATAGCTGCGATAATTTATTCACATCAGAAAAACATTCTCATGGAATGAATTTGGGGCTCATGACTTGCCAGCAAAGAAAATATTTGTATTCCGTACCCATAAACTTTCGAAACCTTATATCACTTGAGTTTTATTTTAAAAAAATGTCAATTATCACCAAATCACTCCTTATTTATCCCCTACCCCCTGAAGCAATCTTACCGAAAAACAATTCGAAGCGTTCCCTTGTCGGATGCTAACTGTATAACATATCTTAAGATGATATCTGAATTTGTTCGAAAATTATTGCACCTATTAACAGACAGTGGTACATGCCGACAGACCGACCGACCGACAGACAAAAAAATGTCGTTCCAGAATCAAGTTTTCTATGTGTTTTGAGACCTTTACGCCGTTTTAACAAAACAACATTTCGTAATTTTTGTCAACAATATTCCACCCCCGACACATTCAACCCCTAATATAATTTTGGCACAGAATACCAGATGTTTGATGAAATTAAAAGTTTTCTAATAAATAAATCCTAAAACGTTATATTACTTGAGTTTTGACGACAAAATTTCAATTTTCACCAAATCTCCCCAATTCATCCCCTACCCCCTAAAGCGATTTTACACAAAAACAATCCGACCCGTCTTTTCTGTGTTTTGAAACTTTTTTACGCCGTTTTACCAACAGAAAAAAATCTAAATTTTTCTGAACAATATTCCACTCCCACACATTCAACCCCTTATTTAATTTTAGCACAGAATACCAGATGTGTGATGAAATTAAAAGTTTACTAATAAATAAACCCTAAAACGTTATATTACTCGAGTATTGACGAAAAAATTTCAATTTTCACCAAATCACCCCCAATTAACCCCCACCCTCTAATGCGAATTTACCCAAAAACAATCCGAACCGTTAATTTGTCGAGAGCTAAGTCTATACCAAATTGGAAGACGATATCTCAATTCGTTCTAAAGTTATCTTGGCTACAGACAGACACACAAACCGACAGACAAAAAAAAATTTGTTCCCAAATGATGTTTTCTATATGTTTTGGCCCTTTTTACGGCCTTTAAGCGAAACAAATTTTTTGACATTTTTGTCGCCGATGCGATACTTCCACACGCTGTGACGATGTGGAAGCAATTACATTTAAGTATAGTTAAATTTTTCAGATTTATGATCTTGGTTCATTTCTTCGCTAAACTCAAGCAATATAAAATTTTTGGAATTTTCCGTTAAATTTACTAATTTTAAAATGGCGGCCTTTTTTATAAAACGGTTTCTCGTACAATTATTGATTGGCCAAATTTCGAGTTAAAAGGGCGTTGGAAATAAGTTTTAACAGTGTTAAGTTAGCCTTTATTGGTTTATTCACACGGCATATAAAATAGCTATTACTCTAAAAAAAAAACATTAAATTATAATCTTTCTTGTGAATGTTTTCTTAACTCTGTCGTGGTGACGTTGAAGATTTAATAAAAATAAATAAACTTAGCCAAAACAACGTATTAGTTCACTTAATCACAAGGTATTTACAATTAGAATCATATTTACAATAATATATCTAGCTTGGCAGACTATTGAAAAACAGAAACCCTGATTACGTAGCAGAGAGAGAGGGGGGGGGGGGGTGAGCACACCACTAGTCTGTTCGCTGCTCTAAATCTAACCACAGCATAATATGATGCTGCTCTAACTTTGAATGAATCCTTTACGCCCCGTCTTGTTGACTCGTTCGCGCTAGAACGACGCAATCGCATAAGCGTTTCACTTCACGCACTCATTTTATTTAAACGATTTTTTTAAAACTTTGCCCTATTTACGCGACTAAGGCAAATCACCGACGCCAGTGAGCAGTGTCACCTCACAATCCTGGAAATTTTGCCGAACCCCTGCTTTCCGTAAGAAAGATAGGGATCTTTAACGTGCATGGACATGGGATCAACCCCCTTTGAAAGGCGGGACGTGCAGACCTTCAACTTGCTCAAATACAATGCCACAACGTCGGTTGATGTTAAATTTACAGTATGCACTAAATATGGGAATCCTGGGATTCGAACCCAATACCCCTCGGTTCAGAGGCACACCTTTATAATCATTTTTTATTGATAAAAAAAGGCACACCTTCTTACCATTGGGTGACCGCAGCTCTTACGATTTTATTTAGTTTCAAGCTTTTTATTAAAAAATAAAGGAAACTCCTACCAGGTTATATATATCTAGAGAACATTACCAACTAAAATACCCACCAAGCATTAAACTGTTTAATATATCTGGCTGTTTTAAAATTTATTTTAACTAACATAAAACCCAAAAAAGTATTCTAATTGATTTACTGGGTGTTGTTCTTTGTCGCAATCATCTTTTATGTTAGTTCATTAATATAGTTCTTAGAAGGCAACACACCTCTAAGAAATTGTAATAAATATAGATACGTTTATTCTCTGTTTTTGTGGACAAATGTTGACAGGTATCTGTAAAGAATTGTTACATTTCTCTAGTCTATTTCATCATTTGATAAAACCAACTTTATTAGCGAAACGACCGTCAGTATTTTTACTCGGACGTGGTGGATTGCGTTTCATCACTGTACCTACTTATTAGCGCTCACCAGAGGTACTTAATATCACATTGCTGTACTTATCTGAATAATCAACAGTTTTTCTACTAGCTTCTTTGCGAGAGCTACAGAAGTCTTGGGGTGACACTTAACAAAAGTTGGTGACAAAAATTGGTAGGATTGGTCGGGAGCAAAAGGCAAGAACGTTCAGAGATTTGGAGTATGCTTACTCGACGTTCTCTTGCCTTTTTTTAAAGCAAATCAGAATGTATGGATTTAAAGAATAAATGAAGGGCAACAACAATTGATGAATTGAAATGTAACATTGAACTGAAAGGGACCCGTCTGTGCTTTAAATACCGATTGTCTTAATTCTGAACCACATTTAGCATCAGTAAGATCGACAAAAATAGGGGTGATTATCTCGGCCGCACACACACAGAGATTAGGCACATTTGTAATGAGTACTATTAAATATTGCCGTAAGGTTAATGAGTAAGAAAGAGACAACAATTCCTTTTATGCCCCATCTTTTTCTCTTGAAGATTTGTCTCAACTGCCATTCATTCGGGTTCCCTTGCAATTCAAGGTTATGTTTCAATGCTTTTAAGCAACAATAATTTATACTTATTTCTGCTTATATGAGACAAGTTAAAGTTTATAAAAACTTTTTATTTTAGATCATCCAGAGACTAAACGTTATACCCTTTTAAATTGTGGCTACATGCTAACACATGTGTGTAATTAATAAAATTTGTTATATTGACCTTTGATCAGATAAAATATATTGTAATGAGTTTCATGACATTTGAATGCTTCAAAATTGTTCTAGGAGATAAGCTTAATTTTATAAAAACTTTATTTTAGATAATCCAATGACTTCTCCAAGAGTGTGTCTAAGTACTTATGTTCTTATTACAGTTTTTCAACATTTATTTTTACTTTATATGATTTTTCTTTACAAAAAGTCGTTGCAATAAATTTACGTACTTCTACCTAATTGTTTTGTAAACGTCACATCTCATTTTAACTTTTAACCTCTTTTAAAAGTTATGCTTATTATACTTGTTATTAATGAGCACCTTAATAATAAAAAAACTTTGTATCTCTATGAATTTATTTTGAAGACTTCAAAAAGCCTATTATACGATTTTCATTAGTATAAATTTATACGGTATAAATTTATATGGTACAAATTTATACGTCCTCAAAAGGGAGCGAATACTTACATATATATATATATATATATATATATATATATATATATATATATATATATATATATATATATATATATATATACACAACAACAAGATAAAACATATACTGAAATGAACATCAGGAATCATATTTTCAATATGTGGGAACTTTTTTTGAAATAAATTACATATAGTCATGAAACTCAAAAACTTGTTTGAAAATGGTAAATATCAAACATGTCAAAATCGTTGACAGATGACAGCGGAAAACCCGATAAACGCAACATGCAAGACTTTTGACATTGAAAGAATGCTATGAAAATAAAACGGCAACGAGAAAAATTTGATATAGGAGCGTCGGTTTTGATATTGAAAATCTCTCGCCTGATAAATCGAAAACAGGAAGGACGCACATTGAAATGGTCCTGTAAAATTGAGGGGTAAAAAATTACGTTTTTTGAAAGTACCTAAACAAAATAACTGTAACCAGAAAAAAGTTCGGGACGCAGCAAGTGCGTTATGGTAGTAAATTTTTATTAAATGCTTCAAACTTGAATAACTCAAATTTCTATGAACTTAGAAAGTTTAATTTTGGTATGTTGTATGGTCTTTCCTAAGGCAAGATATCCACCAAATTTCATTAAATATTTCATTTGTGTATGCGTGTGTTCGTATGCGTGTGTGTATGTATGCATGTGTGTATGTATGTATGTATGTATGTATCGTCGTTGTTAGTGCAATATCTGCTATGTGACAAATATACAATTTTACAGGAAGGAGTAAAAACTACTTATAAATCAAATGTCATATACTTTTGATTGGGTCTCTTACTTATAAATTCAATTATATATTTGTTTATTGTTATATATCTTTTGTTATTAATAAATCCATGACGTTTTCCAGCTAATATATTAATTGTAATTAACAAGACACAGCATATATCACCCAGATACGATTAAAAGAGGCAGGTAACAAAAAACTATACAATAACAAACTATCTTGGCCACAAATATCGCAAATGACTAGACGATATGGAATTAAAAATTTTCCAAGTGATTGTTTTTTAACTGGGGGATTGAATCAATTTTTAATATACACTATATTTGTAGCTTGATGAACCGCCCCAAATACAGTTTTAGACTGAAAATGTAACATAATATAGTGGATATGTAAACAAAATCAAGTCAAGTCCCTATAAAAATGATTTTAAAATAGTTTGTTCTTTTATCTTTACATTTAAACATAAGACATCATCCAAGACCGAAACAGTCTTAGAATGTGTTTCAAGTGACAATTCTATTAATTCTGTAACTAATTGTTACGTTTACTTTTAATATAATATAAAATATCCCGGGCATGAAGCCGGCGTCAAGTATCATGTAAACAAAACCTTAGTTAAAATATCCTTAGATAGCTCGGTGGTAGCGTGCTTGTCTTCTATGCAGAAGGTTCCGAGATCGATTTCTGCCCGATGAATGTATGGTTTTTTGGTTTGTTTTACTTCGACATTTGGACAAACAATTGTGTACAGATTTCATACGTTTTGAACAAGATCTCATTTTTGTTTAAAACACCTGAATAACTTTGTCAGCTTTGAGTCTGAAATTATAAATTTCACCAGACATTTTGTTATTGTTGATATTGAAAAAACCGGTTTGATTAGGTTGACTAAAATGAAGCCATTCAGGCGATTAACAAGGAAAATAACTGCCACGTTTATAATTTGGCAGATACTTTACTTTTCTAAATATAAATTAAGTTTCCTTCTGGAAAGCTTTTGTAACTTTAATGAAATTTGCAATACAAGTCTCTGTTAAAGAGGCTTACACTATCTACAGATATAGCAAAATTTATTTCTTTAGCTTCATAGAAAATTGAGTTTTGGGCATTTTCCTCAAAAGGTGTTAGAACACAAGATTTTTTTGATAATAGAGAGATATCGAGAGTAACACTTTCAACAGAATTCTTCAAATGGTGTTAGAACACAAGATTTTTTTGATAATAGAGAGATATCAACGGTAACACTTTCAACAGAATTCTTCAAATGCGCATGTACTATGACCTCTAAAATCGATCTTCAAGGTCTGTGTAAGTTTAAATTAATAAATTTTAGTAATATGCTGTATAATAATAGTGTACAATTCTTATGAACATTCACTACTATAACGCACTTGCTGCATCTCGAAATTTTATAGGTTGATTTTGTTTGACTTAACTTATATTTTTTCTTTTACAGCATGGTGATGAATATGATGTTGTACCTGGAAGTGAGTTTGTGGTTTCACGTACTGCTCATAAAGACAATTCTTCATACTATGAATTGAATAGAAAAAGAGTGCAATTTAAAGAGGTTGCTGTTTTGTTACGGAAACATGGCATTGACTTAGATCACAATCGGTTCCTAATTTTACAAGTAATATAGTTAATCATTTTATTTGCCATAATCTTATTATAATTTTACATTTCAGGGTGAAGTGGAACAGATTGCGATGATGAAAAACAAAGCTGATAATGATCATGAAACAGGAATGTTGGAATATCTAGAGGATATTATAGGTACTTCTCGATATAAGGTAGGATATTTTTGAAATAATTATCCTTGATTTAATTACATATTTTATGGCTTAGAAAAGTTATTACCTGTCGATTTTTTCCCTCTAATCTTTAACTACCTGCCCAGCTTTGAAACGAATGCCATGAGTATGGCTATTAATTTTTGCACATATTTAGAAACTAAACAATGTAGAAGTTTCATTTGTGTTTTTATTAGAAAATAAAAACTTTAAAAAAGTTTATAATTAATTTTATTCCCAAGTGAATTTACAAAAATTAAAGAACAAGTATTTGAATGAAATTACATTATTGTATTTAAATTAAAAGAAAAGAGATATTAAAAATAAATGAAGGAAATCACACATTTAAGTAAAACTTTACTTAATGTTGATGGTGATTCTGTTCTCAGCCTCAGCTATGATAATCACGCATGCTTGGAGTTTGGAGCGGAGGTAATGTTCAGAGGATGGTATCCTACTGGATTCTAGATATAGTGCTACATTTGGAGCTGGGTGCTGCCTTCTCCTGCGCTGGACATGCATGCTTAAATTGACATCATTTATCATTAAGAGATACTAGCACACTCTTCAAAGACACGATCTATTCTTCCACTAAAGATAGTGGGATGGTCTGAAAACTTCCCAGAAGTTCATTTTAGGACAATGCACAAATCTTGTAACAAGTGAAATGTTTTTGGCCATTTTGTTATTGTAATGTCAAAACTATAATTGCTGTTAAAAGGGACTGATTTTCCAATTATATCTTAATTTATACTCTATCCATAAAAAAATAATGCTTCTGCCAGCAGCAATGAAAGTTTGACACCTGATACATTGAGCCACAGAGGCAAGGAAATAACAATAAGGTCAGGTGACATCATCTATATGAATTGTTGGCATAAATGAGTAACATGTTACTTCTAATGTTACTTCCAGATATTTTCACGTTCTTGCCTTTATAAGAGACAGTTTTGTTAATTTTTCTTCCTACAGGCCAATCTGCAATATTGCTCTGGATGCATTGCAACCTTGCTTGCTCTTAGTTAAAACATTTTTCACACCTAAGCAATGAGTGGAATATCCTGTACGAATTTGTACAGGGTTGTTTTTGGTTATGAAATAAAGTTGTCCAGTATACTGAGCTCCATAATAAATGTTGTATTGTTTTCTATATGTGCACAAGATAGCTGCTTCTGCTTTCTTTTTGTATAATCTGAAATCACCCTGAAAATTTTCAAGTCACCAGCAACCAACTCTGTTATGAATAACCTTTTCAACATCAATAACAAAAAGACTGAACACAAGTGGACTTGTATGAGAGCCCTGTCACAAAGATTGGTGTCATTACAGAACTATCATTTAATACTGAATATGTGCAGTGTTGAAAATTTCTTTAAAAGTAAAATATTCGTTATTTCTAGACTCTGGTTTTTTATCAGTAGTAATTGATGGTTGACTGTCAAATGGTTTAGGAAAGTAGGTGTAGACATAGTCAACCTCATTATACATTATAATGTGTCTGTTATAAACTTATGGTAAAGTACTAAACTGGTTACTCTACTGGGGCCATGGTGTTGTGTTAAGCATGTTGTGTTAAGCATGTTGTGTCTGCATGTACTGTCCTTTGAAGAAGGCGTTAAACCCTCGCTGCCCTCTACCATGTGAGATTCGTTACATACAAGATCCCTCCACTGCTCACAAAAGGCAGGGGCTTCGCAGAATTTACAGGTTGGTGCAGTAAAACTGCTCCCTGTTGTGGTGATTGGCTATAGTTGTAGAAACAGGCACACAAAACAAATATGTGACTTTCTACAAAGTTTCCTTAATTAAAAAAATGCTAATGGTTAATTCTATTGCCATTACTCTTGTATAACTTATAGGCCATTCTTTTTAAAAACTAATGTTTTGAGATCAAGGCTGAATCATTTTTAAAGTTCTATATTTCTTCAGTGAAATCAATTTATCAATTATACTATTATCTCGTAGAAATGTTGAGTTATACCATTTAAATAATTTATATCGATACAAGAATCCCAGTCTATACTAGCTAAGGCATATTATTTCTATGTAAATCAACACATTGGTAATCATAATCCACATGGCATCTAATCTTAACATCTAACTGAAATTTTATAACAGAATGGTAATACTGTTAGGAAAAAGTAAATCTACAGGTCTGGTATTGTGATGGTTTCAGGCTTCCACTGCCGCTTCTATGTACACACAGTACAGCAAGAAGGAAGTGTGGGAACTAGCAAGCAAAAACAACTACTCCCCTGGCTAGTATCACGATGGCGATGTGATTCAACACTTGTCTTGATATTCATTCTATAAATAAAATACAATTAATTTTATCTATACACTACTTTTTTAATGATATCTACTTTAATATAATTAGTTTTAATTAATTTTCAGAAACCATTAGTGCAATTACACGAGAGGGTGGAGATACTTGCTGAGCAGCGTACAGAAAAGCTTAACAGACTAAAGCTTGTTGAGAAAGAATTAGAAGAATTAAGTGGTCCAATGGAGGAAGCTATAGGATTTTTAAAAACTGAGAATACAGTGGTGTGTAGTAAAAATTTTATATATCAGAAAAATATGTAAGTATATTAAGATATATTAACTTTACTGACATCTACAAAATTTTTGCTGTTCAAATCTGTCATTGTATTTCATCACATTCTAACACTGTGAAATTTGAAACCTGTGCTAAATACTAATAAGTGCAATTTGAAAAAAAATACTACAATCTTTTACTCGAGTTTGATGTATGAAAAGTTGAAGTTAATTCAATTGTTAAAAGTAAGTTTCTTTTACAATATTAAAATTTAATCTTAGTAATTAAAATATAGTTTGACCCAAATCAAATATTCCAGCAGACATAACTTGAAAGCTTATCATGCTGAAGATAAAGGTTGTATGCTTATGACACATGGATTTTTGTTATTGGCTTTTAAATTTTAATTATAGCATGTGCCAGTAGCAATGAAGCAATTAGTTGTTACTGTACGTAATTACTTTAAAACATTTTGATATCTAGATAGACTGATTGTATTCCCTTACTTAATTTAAAGTACTCTATGTGTGCAATTGATTTTTCTCTCAGCTATGACTTGGAACAAAAAATTAAAAGCTCTCAAGAAGAAAGGAACCAGATAGGAGAGACACAGGCTGAGCTAATTGCTAAGCTTGAGAAGTTATCCAATGAAAAGTCAGAAAAGGAGCAAAAATTAAAGCAGGAATCACAGTAAGTTATGTTACCATTTTCTTTCTAGTGAATTTTCTTATGACAAGATCCCGACTTTTAAATTTTGAAAAAATTTATTTGAATGAGTGCGAACTAGGCCTCCTAGAACCCATATTCAGGGTCAGTTTCAATTTTTATATGTTATATATATATATATATATATATATATATATATATATATATATATATATATATATATATATATATAGATATAGATATAGATATATATATATATATATATATATATATATATATATATATATATATATATATATATATATATATATATATATATATATAATCACACCAATAACCCAAAAAATAATGGGCCGATTTTGATCACATTTGGTGTGTACCTTTCGTTTGCAAGTGTTGGATAAGTTCGTTAGCCAGGAAAATCGGCGCCGGTTTTCCCGGAAAATGTTGTGTTTTCTTTAGGAAAAAAATTATATCTAAGGAAATAACAAATTAAGGGCAACCAAATTTGGTACACGTGTTTGTATTATAAAAAGGGACCTTGTACCAAAATTTAGGTCTGTAAGTTTGAAGACAAAAAAGGTAAAGAAAAAAATTTTTGAGTTTTCCTCAAAAAATCTAAGTCGCGATTTGAAACATAAAAATTCGCAACATTTAGGCAAAAAACCTTAACAAATACAGATTATAAAAAGAAAATGCTTCAAGAAGAGTGTTCTTCAAACCCTTAAATTTCAGCTTCAATCATCATTGTCTTTCATTTTACTAAAATATTTCCAGAAATTTCTTTTCACATAGACCCTTTCTCTGATGCTTTGACGGTAGTTTTAGTTACGTTTTTGGTTAATGGTCTATAATTTTTAGCTAATTTTCGTAGAAAAAATTCTTTAATGAGGAGACCGTGACTTTTGAGTTTTAAAAAGAATTCTTCAAATGAGCACAAACTATGCCGCCTAGAATCCATATCTGGGTTTAGTTTCAGTTATTATCTGTTTACATATATACAGGGTGACGCATTTCTATGGTAAAGCTCAATATAACTGTTATTAAACAAGACACGAAAAAAGTCCTATACATTAATTATAGGGTGTCCTGAGCTGCAGCTTATAAAATTAGTTTGACAACCACGGGGTGGCCCATAAGTCGTTGGTGATACCTAAAATTTTTGTTTTCGAACATATATCCTTTTATACAAACTTATATTATTGCATTTTTGCATTTTTTTTTATCGAAATGTGATGCATGTTTGTAAAAAAATAAATCGAGACGCAGTAAGTGCGTTTTGCTAGCGAATTCTCATTAAATGCTTTAAATTTTAATAACTCAATTTGCTATTAACCTAAGGTTTGTTAGCTATGAAACCAGTTTTCTTGGAAACATTTTAAGTTTATTTTTGAAAAATTTTTGTACATTTTAAAATAATAAGTTATTTTGATAAAATATAGTACATTGCTTCTACTATATAGGTTAAACCGGTAACAAGATTGATGCCTTCTTGCATTAGAGAAACATATTTACTATTAAAAACATTTTTGTGAAAATTCACTTCCGTAATGCACTTGCTGCATCCAGACTTTTTTAATTTTAATTAGGACATGTAAGATACTGATTCCTGTGATCAGTTGATATTGTGCAATATATAATGTAGGGTTGCATGAACAAAGCTTAACCTTCAGCTTAATTTTTTTTAGTAAATATGAACAATTGGAGAAAAGAAAAGAAAAATTGAAGGAATCTTTTGATAATGCTAACACAAGAGATATACAGCTTCAGGCTGACATGTCGCAAATTAATAAAAACAGAAAGAAAACCAAGGAATTACTTGTTGAAGAGAAAAAGAAGTTAGTTGATTTAGAATGTGTACCGGAAAAGAGTGCTAAGGTAAGATCAGATCCTATTTTTCAAGTGTATGAAAGTAACACCAAAACTAAATAAAAGTGAATTCACTTATGGTAAATTTTAAATTTTATGAAAAGTGTATAGTTTACCACAAACCAGACTAGTTTTGAAAATATTGCAAGACAGTATGTGACCCGTTGGAAGCAGAACATTTCTGATTAACCTTTCTAAATAAAGACCACCAAAACTTTTACTTTGGGTCAACATCTCACATGAAATGAATATTTTAACATTTATCACAGCCTCTATGAATCTAATAATTTTAATTTCAAAACAAAGTTACATCGGAATAAGGAAGGGGAAAATTAATTAAGACACTACAGCACAAATAAAGTCCCCATTCTGTAAATTCTCCACAAAAGAAGTTGGAAATGCCTGCTTCTATTATTATCAATGACAAACCTGAGATATTGAGTAAAGAAGTTCTAATCAAGTTGATGGTGTGTCACTCCCGATCAACTCTTTGCAGATCTTGGATTGATTTCATCTAACCATCAGTTGGTGCTCATGTTGAGGTCATTTAACGTGCTGAATTTAGTTTTGCAGATCCAGTGGTTTTTGAAATATTGATTTAAAACAATTTTTTGGGCAAATTTGAGCCTGTATAACTTCTTAGAGGTAAATTGGGGTAAGTCATCATATTCAGTTCCTCTTTATGTAACTGCTCTGTGTCGGTTGTTACATGGGACACCTTTATATGGTGCCATGTTCATTATGAACCTGTGATGAGTACTAATTGGAACCCGATTTACTTTAAAGCAACTGTTCCTCTGTCAAATTATTTTACTAGCAAAGCTGACTTTATGAAGGTAATTAATGACTATTTTTTAAATTTGATTAATCCATAAAGCTAATTTTACGCCTCTTTGGTGTGGTGGAATATGTGTTCTGCTGCTACACAAAGTATTTGGGTTCGATTCTGGGTGCTGGCAGTTTCTGTCACTGTGTTGGGTGTCTATCCATTGTTTTTTACTGTAGCCTCTCCTTGCACAATTTGCGTAGAGCTTTTGGATGGGAGGGTGTCATTTATGTGGTGGTTCCAAACTAAAGTCGTTGTTCACAACATACTTCGCAATTTTTTAGATCAATCTTCAAATATCCCTTGTAATTAATCCCTTTTGTTCAGGTAGTTGGAGTTGATGTGACCCAATCTCCTATGTCATGTTTGACCTGTTACAGCTTGTCCAGCTAGTAAGCATTTGTTAAAAGTGTCAAGTTTGTAAACACCATTTATCAAATGAGCTTCTGAAAGTTAACTTTCTTCTTATTGTATATTTTGTACTTCTTATCGGTAAACTCAACTGAGTTGCCCTTTTACAAAAGTTCACTGACTGATAATAGGTTTGTAGCCAATTTTGGAACATACTGTACATTCTGGATTTGTACTTCGTGAGTTTCCTCTACAGTTCGTGTGAGAATGTCAACATCACCACTTGATTTCACAAGCACTGTTTTATTGTCAGCAACCATAATAACCTTAATTAGAGGTTCCCTTTTATCTATTAACCAATCTTGTCTGCAAGTCAAGTGAACACTCGCCCCTGACTCTAAAAACCAATAAACGTTATTATAATTCATAGTGAGAAAAACAACATTAAATGTGCTTTCAGTTTGTTTTTTATAGTTTCTATCTTGATGATTTTGTGGAGATTTCGACATAAAATGTCCTTGTTGTTTACACTTAAAACATGATCTCCACCTGTTGCCTGTCATTTCCATATCTGTTTCGGTTGTCACCTCTGTTTTGACGTTTCTGGGATCCATATTTGCTTTTAACGGCTCTTCCTGTCAAACTAGTGCTGCCGTCTTCTTGTATGTCTCGTAATCCGTACAATCCGTAACTTTGACTGGATTGTGTATGTGGTAATTTCGATTCCACTATGTTCTATCACCATTACCATCGGTACAAATCTCTCCGGTAACCCCTCCAGAAGCAATGAGTCGACCAATGACCCATTGAGTTTCAACACTGCTCCCTCAAGTTTCTGTGAAGTGGCTATGATTTGACGTATTCTGCCATTGCTGAACATTTCTCTAACCTTACTGAGATAAGATGATGGAGGAGAGTTTTTCTTGTGAACCCTGTGTTCTCATAAAGATGCTTCAATCTATCCCAAACTTCCTTAGCTGTCTTAGCTGGTTTCACGTGCACATACAAGGAAGGATTGAGAGATAAGATGATTTTTGCTTTGGCCTCCTCCGATCGAGTAGCACTATCAGTACTATCACTGTCGCTTTCAGTTCCACTTATGCATTTGCTAAGTCTTTCTAGCAGTAGAAAATTTTCCATGGCAAATGACCATTCTTCGTAGTTCTCGTGACCTTGTAATTTTGGAATACTTGTGAGATAGTTCGATGCCATTTTTGACACTCTACCGACACACCAACACTAACCACGTGGTTTTTAACTTTGTAAACCTTAATTTGAGTTTTTTCCCCACGGAATGTTCTGTGCCATAACCTGTTAAGATTTAATAGTGGTTTGGAGAAAAAAGGACACGTTGCAAAATAACTGTTCACCTGTTGACAAAGACTGACTTTATTCACACAGAAAAGTCTACAAACTAATTGACAGTAGTGCATAGATGGGGTACCATTAATAATTTTTGGATATATTCTAACATAAATATAGCAATAATTCAGCATGGTCATAGGTATGTAGAGCAATACAATAAAAATCACTAATGGGGGATCCCGACTTTTGAATTTAAAAAAAATTCCTTCAAATGAGCACTAATTAGGCCCCCGAGAACACATATCCGGGGTCAGTTTGAATTTATATATATATATATATATATATATATATATATATATATATATATATATATATATATATATATATATATCAAAAAATTGTGGGAAAGCCGTCAGTTGTAAAATAAAACTTTATTATATGCCGAGCTTTCGGAAAAAATTTATTCCATTCTCAAGGAAATAACGTGAGTTTTACTAAACTAATTATTCAATAACAAACATGAAAAACCTTTTAATAAATTTGAGTGAAGTCGACTTTACTCAAATTTATTATTTTTTTTACTTGTGCAAATGTTAACTTCAGCTAGTCAAGTATAGAAAGCAACTTCAAAATAAACAGTAACTGGATGCGCACAAAACAACTGCTCCTCACTTCCTTCTTATCCATTTTCAATTAAGAATATGACAAGAGTTCTGATGTCTTTAAAAAATAGCATGTCCAAGGAGTGTAAAGTTACATCACCCTCGGTTGCTACTGTTCGTATAGACATTATATTTTTTTAAATTATCATATAACAGATTGAAATTTTTAATAGGCTGTATTTACCGAGCAAGGGCTTCAGGTTCTGACAAAGCCTTCCTTTTTTTCTTCCCTATTGCTCGTCCGCGTCTTTGCCACCCCGATAGAACCCCAGCCGTTGGCGTATGGTGCATGCCCTTTGTCTTTTCTATTCCACCCATTCCAAAATCACTGTGCCTTGAACTAGTCTGTACTGCAATTGGTAGGGTGAAATTTTGTATTGCTGTGTCTCCAGTCGAGGCTCTCCGTAGATCAGTCGTTTGCGGTCCAGAGCTTTACACTCGCACAAGATGTGCTGAGCTGATTTCTCCCGGATACGTCCCTTGATACGGCCAGGACCGGTTCCGGTCCCATAAATGGTTCTACTTATCATCTTCTTGAGACTGTCAGCTTCTTCATTGCCTTTGACCCCCGAGTGACCTGGCACCCAGATGGCGGTGACCTCATTCTAGCCAGCCAGGTCGCTCGTCTCGTCTCTGGGTTCACTTATCAGCCTGGAATTTATCCGTGGGTTACTTAGGGCCTTAAGGGCTGTCTGTGGCCATAATATTTGAATAATAATAATAATAATTTAATATTCAGTAAGGTAAGCTTCAGATTTATAATATGAGTACAGACCATTCAGTTACGCATTATCAAATATTAATGGATAATTATAGAGCTTAAAGCACTACTCAAATGTAAAGTTTTATCTAGGCAACCTAGAGAAGTAGTATAGCTAATCAATTCATTACATTTAAGAGAGAATTGTTGGAAATTTAATATATTTTAACTTCTTTTTCGATTCTTTATTCAATAATATTAATATATTAGTTTAAGTATGTTATTTTTAATTGAACGTATGTATTAATTAATTGGAAAAAAATAGATTTGGATATTTGTAACTAATTTTAGATAGCTCTCAAAATTGATAGAATTTTATTACTACTGAAAAACTTCACGAAAACTTATTTAAATCAATGCTAAACGGAGTCTTTCAATTGTAATAGTTGTGCAACTTAAAATAAATTAAATAATTATTTTATCTTATTAATTTTTTATTTGGCAGTCAGATCATATCATTTTTTGAATAAAGTACGGAATAAGCAACAAAATATAATTTTGGATAGTTATAAAAGTTTACAGTATATTTTATTTCATTTTAGGTACAGTTTTTTTACTTATCTTGAATTAGCTTCTTTGTGTATAATTAGAAAACCTACTGATAACAGTAGCCCTAAGAAAGGTCAGGTCAGGTCAAGCCAAGTATTTATTGGCACACACGCGTACGCACACACAATTAGAAAATTATCACCACACATAAGGCAGGACATATTTCATAGTCTTTGTTTATTTTTAGTGAATTTTCTTTAAAAAAATTCACTAATGAGGAGATCCCGACTTTTTAATTTTGAAAAAATTTCTTCAAATGAGCGCTAATTAGGCCCCCCAGAACACATATCCGGGCTCAGTTTTAATTTTTATGTTTATATATATATATATATATATATATATATATATATATATATATATATATATATATATATATATATATATATATATATATATATATATATATATATATATATATATATATGTATGTATGTATCACACCGATAACTCAAAAAATAATTGCCGATTTTGATTAAATTTGGCGAATAAATTCCTTCTGGAAATGGCTTGGATAAGTTTGTTAGCCAGGAAAATCTGCCCAGGTTTTCACGGAAAATTTTGTTTTCTTTCAAAAAAAAAAACTATATCTCCGAAATTAACAAAGTAAGGGCACGCGGGTTTACATCCTTATAGGCAAGTTACGTACCAAAATTTAGCTATGTAGGTCAAAAGACAAAAAAGTTGTAGGCATTTACAGAAAAACAAATTGGGGTTTTCCTTAAAACGTCAAAGTTGCGAATAAGGCAAATAACTTGAATCTAATACGGGCTATGGAAATCAAATGTCTCAAGAAGGATGTTTTACAAACCCTGAAGACTTAGTTTCAACCATCATTGTCCTTCATTTTACTAAAATGTTTCCAGAAAATTCATTTCAAATAGACCCTTTCTCTGATGCTTGCAGTAGTCTTAGCTATAGAGTTTATCGTTTAATGGTATATAATTTTTGTTGAATTTTTGTAAAAAATTAATAAAGCTCAATATATCCGTTATTATACAAGATATGAAAAAAATCTTTATACATTAATTATAGAGTGTCTTGAGCTACATCTTAAAAAATATTTCTACAATCACAGGGTAGCCCATAAGTCGTTGGTGATACAAATTTTCTTTCTTTCTTTTTTTTTTTTAATCAAACACCCTATGTTATTGCATTTTTGTATTTTACATCGAAATCTAATGCATGTTTGTAAGAAAAGAAATTCTGGATGCAGCAAGTGCGTTATGGTAGCGAATTTTTATCAAATGCTTCATATTTGAATAGCCCAATCTGCTATTAACCTATAAGGTTGACCAAGAAACGAGTTTTTCCGGGAACACTTAAAGTTTACTTTTGGAAATGTTTGTACATTTTCACACAATAAAGTTATTTTTATGAAACATGGCACATTGTTTTTACTATATAGGTTATACTGGTAACCAAAATTGATGCCTGCTTTCTTAAATAAAAAGAAAACACACATATTTGCAATAAAAACATTTTAATGAAAATTCACTACCATAACGCACTTGCTGCGTCCAGAGTTTTTAGTTTTCTGAATGTCCTAAGCAGATCACAAAAATATTTTTTTTAAATTTAACTTTGTAACTCGACCTTTTAAAGAAAAGCAAAATTTTCCTGAAAATTCGCTATCATAACGCACTTGTTGCATCTATGCATATTATTAATTTAAAGTGTTTTAACTTTTGCCTGGGATTGTATTTTAGCATATATACGGGCAGATAAGCACGTATACAACCCATAATTTTTCGTCCAAATGAGTTCCTGCTCCTTCTTCGGTGCAGCAAGTAACATTCATGTCTCTTCCTATGTTTGATAAGTTGTAGTACTTTCAGTTGTACCGGAAGTCATTGTATGTTTATTTATGTGGAAATTAGTAGTTTCAAATCCATATAGAAACCTCAAGTTTTATAAGTTCATTTGGACTAAAAAATTACAACTATTATTTGGTTTAATTGAAACTTTCTATCACTAGTTCTTTAGAGTATGCTCTTTGTACCATTTATATACTTATTTTTACTAGGATGATGAAATACCCCCGTTTATGAAAATGAGAGTGTGTTACCTTTAAACTAATTGTGTAATTTTTTAGGGTATTGAAGAATGTGAAGTCAAAGAAGCCGAGTTATTGGAAAAAAAAGAGAAATTAGAACAAGAAAAGACAAAATTACTGTCAAGTTTACGAACTGAAACAAAGGAGCTTCAAGAACGGAAAGAAGTGTTACAGACTGAGTTAGTGGAACTGAATAAAGCCGTTGATGAGACAAAGTCAGCTGTATGTAAACATTTTTTGTTATTTTCTAAAACACGTCTACTTTTCTGTATAACCTTGATGTCACATTTTTCTTGTTATTGGATATTTTGATGTAAACTATGTGCAGATTGGAACCTGTTATGAGCACTGATAAGTACACTTGGAAAACCCAAATCACAACACATTTTTTTTAAAGACCTGACAATAATTTTACTAACAAAGTTAGCGTCATCAGAGGATGAAAAATTCAAAACTACTTACAACTAAACATCACCTTTTATACTGAGTCTTAGGTAAAGACCAATATCGTGAGGGAGACGAAATCGCAGGCAAATTTTCTATGCAATGTACTTCAATTGCCGGACAAGGTTGTTCGTCTGTTATAACTTTACCTGTCAAGTTTCGGAATATTTACTATATCAAAGACAGAATGCAAACAAAGAGCTATAAATCAGTGGCGACTCTCGGTTTAAGGTACTTTTGTATTTTGTTGCCTTAGAAATATAAATAATAATATTTATTTGTCCAAAAACACAAAATACAGAAAAAATATTTTACTATTTTACAGGAGCGATAAATTATTCATGCACCATAAACCAAACTAGGTTTGTTTGTGCATATAAGTAGTAAAATAAATATAGTAACATAAGCATGAAAATAATATAAAAAAGAGAGAAAAATAAAAGTCTGGACGCAGCAAGTGCGTTATGGCAGTGAATTTTTATAAAAATGCTTTGAATAGCAAATATGTCTTTAATGCAAGCAGTCATCAAATTAGTTACCAGTATAACCTATATAGTAGAAACAGTGTGCCATATTTTATCAAAATAACTTATTGTTTGAAAATGTACAAAAATTTTCCGACAATAAACTTTAAATGTTGGTTTCCTAGCCAACAAACCTTAGATTAATAGCAAATTGAGTTATTGAATTCGAAGCATTTAATGAAAATTTGCTACCAAAACGCACTTACTTGATTTTTTTTCTTACAAACATATTTCGATAAAAAATGTAATAAAATAAGGCTGTTCGAAAAAAAAATGTAGGGATCACCAACTACTTATGGGCCAGCCTGTGATTGTCAAAATAATTTTTTAAGATGCACCTCAAGACACCCTATAATTAACTTATACAATTTTTTCTCGTCTCTTGTATAATAATAATTATATTGAGCTTTACCGTAGAAATGCGTCACCCTGTACATATGTAAACAGATAAAAACTGAACGTAAATGGATTCCAGGGGGCCTAGTTTGCGCTCATTTGAAGAAATCTTTTTAAAATTCTAAAGTCGCGGTCTCCTCACTACCAATTTTTTTGTACGAAAATTAGCTAAAAATTATGGACCGTTAAACCATAAACTTAACTAAAACTACTGCCAAAGCATCAGAGAGAAAATAACTAACCTGTTGTTTATCAGCCCTTTTTTTTTAAACTTTGATCCTTTATATGTGTTGATAAAACATAACAAACACTGTTTAGTCCACCCACTAACATTAATAAAATCATAAAGGAATAATTTGCACTTGTATATAAAAATTACCAGATAACACAAATAATGTGTGAACTGAAACAGATAAAACAATCTAATACCGTACGATAAACGTCAGTTACAGCGTGTAACAGACCTGCGCAATAATATCAAATGTTCCGTTGCCAGGCAATGCTCAGTCATACTAGATCTCATATAAGCCAGGTTTGCCATTGTCAATGAAACGCAGTGATATAAAAAATAAATGTTTCAATTTTGAATAGCTCAATTTTCTGCAAACCTAGAAAGCTGAATTTTGGTACATATTTAGGTCTTTCCCAAAGCAACATGTACACCAAATTTCATCGAAATAGCTTTGTAATTTTCAGAGAAAAAAATTTTTTCCGAAAGAAAACTCAAAATTTACCCGGAAAACCTTGTCCGATTTTCCTGGCTAACGAAGTCATCCAAGCTATTAATAAAAGAAAGGCATTTGCCGAGTTTCATCAAAATCGGTTAATTATTTTTTGAGTTATCGGTTGGATAACTATATATATATATATATATATATATATATATATATATATATATATATATATATATATATATATATATATATATATATATATATATATATATATATATATATATATATATATATATATATATATATATATATATATATATATATATAT
This sequence comes from Tillus elongatus, assembly GCA_964006375.1. NCBI lineage: Eukaryota > Metazoa > Arthropoda > Insecta > Coleoptera > Cleridae > Tillus > Tillus elongatus. Next base: position 52,986,676 of record OZ023268.1, read on the forward strand.
ATATATATATATATATATATATATATATATATATATATATATATATATATATATATATATATATATATAAACATATAAAAATCAAAACTGACCCCGGATATGGGTTCTAGGGGCCCAAATTCGCGCTCATTTGAAAATTTTTTTTGCAAAGTCTCACCATTGATACCTCTCTATTAGTGAATTTTTTTCAAAATAAAAATTCACTAAAAAGTAGAGTTAAATAGCCTAAGATAATAAAAAGCAATATACACATTATCGACTTAAAGTAGTTTTTCTCCTTTACAAAACCTTATTTACAAAAATAATCACCTATACATAAATTTACAAAAGGCAAAATTTATAATATTGTAAAAAGCATTACAGAAGTGGTTGTTATTTACAATTGATCAATATATCCAACCAAGTTTACAACCAAACAAGACAATATTCGATGAATTTACCTCTATTTTTAAGAAACCAATCTGTTAACCATCTGTTTGAATAATGTTTCCCAGTTATACAAAACTTCGACCTAAGGCGGTTTAGTAATTTAGAGCCTACAAATGTAACGTGATGTCCAAATGTAAAATATTTAAAGGGTACAATGACCTTATCACTAGACATACCACAGGTCATTTTATGATAATTAAGTCTTAGTTGAAAGCTGTCACTAGAATTCATGAACAGTACCGACAAAGCAAACAATTCCTTTATTTCGAGAATTTCGCTATTTTTATAGACCAGCTCGGAAGGGTATAGGATGTCTTTGTCAAGCATAATTTGTATTATCCATTTCTGTGTTGAATAAAGTTTAGTAAAACGTGTTTTATAAGCAGCTTCTAAGGTAAAACAGACAAGGCTATACTTCCAGATTGTATTTATTGATAATTTTTTTATCAATAAATACAGTCTGGAAGTATAGCCTTGTCTGTTTTACCTTAGAAGTATGTCTATCCCAGACGCCGTGACGTTCAGAAGTTATATTTATAAGCAGCCCCCCAAATATCCATAACATAATTTAACATAGATTCTACATTGGCCTGATAAAATATTTTTAACCATTTCCATTCAAGTTATAAGTTGTGAGAATGTTATTAACAAAAATTTTATGGATATCCCACTTAAGTAGTTGATCAATATGAACACCTAGATATTTTATAATTTCACGCTTATTGATGCAATGTAAGCTATCAAAGTGACATGTGTTATGTAACTTTTAAAATCAATTTTATTAATATTCGGCAGCATTGTTTTAGTTTTTGCAAAGGTCAAAAATTTAGTTTTAGATATATTGAGTAAAAGTAGATTCGAATCTAACCATGATTTGCTTTTTGAAAGCCCTGAGGATACAGCTCCCTGTACTTGGTCCCATGAATTATGAGGGAAAATTGCTGCTGCATCATCCACATAGCATATCATTTCTCCTCCCGTGTCTACATTCATTAGGTCATTAATATATATCAGGAACAGAATGGGGTCTAAAACTGTCCCTTGAGGGACTCAAGTTTGAACCCTAATCTGATTACTAACACTGTCACCTAGGCAGATTCTTTGGTTTCTATCATAAAGCTATGATTTCAATAATATGAGAGCAAGACTGCAGATAGGAATTTTTTCCAGTTTTATCAATAGTAACTCATGTGACACTGTATCCAATACATTTTTTGTTATTGTTAAGAGAGTCATATAACTTTTCAGTTATATTTATGACAGCATCTGTTACGTATAATTGAAGTAACTCAAATTGTTTAATAATACTTATATTAACGAATAAGGTATACACTAAAAACTCTAGAAAATTGAATGTACTATAATATATAATTTAGGTGTGTTACGAACGACGGTCACTGTGCAAGAGAGCCGTTGTTCCTTCCTTCACGTTGTCGAGGGTATATTTTCTGTCAGTCGTGCAGGGTGATCACCACACTTCTTTTTCTTTTTCTTCTTAACTCTCGTGGAGGACCGTCAAATAGTTAAGTCATAATGTCCCTAACAGCATCTTTAGTCGATACATTTTGCAAAAAGCCAAACTGATTTCTCTTTATAATAAGTCAAGTTAAAAAAATTGGTCTGTAATCACTGATATTCTCTCTATCCCCATCGTTATAGAGTGAAATTATAGTGGCAAGTTTCAAGTGTCAAGGAAAAATACTGCTCTAAAATTGTATTTACAATATGAGTTATTGGCTTGACCAGGTATACGTAAAACATTTTTACAATAGTATTGCTGATATTATCATGACCTATACTGTTTGACTTCTTTAAAGAATTTATGTGTTTTGTTATTCAGATACTAGATACGAAAAGAACGAGCGGGGATTATTATTAATTAAACTATTATCCAATTGCTCTTGATTGTTGAAATTAGTACTCTTTAACTTATTGGCTAAATAGATGCTGCAGTAGGACATACTTTTGAAATAATGCGAAGTTTTTCTCTTGTTTTCATTGAATTAATTATTCCTTGCGTTATCCACGGCTTAATTTTATTATGTTTTTTAGAAATATTTTGTATAGAGGAAGGCTTTAGAATAAAATTGTTGAATGTGTTAAAGAAAAGCTCGGACCAGTAATTAGGATGATTTGAGTCTTAAAGTTTTTGTCAATTTTCAGATTTTATAAGCTGTTTAAGTTTTTTGTAGGCGATTTTAGTGTGAGGTTTACTGTTAGTGTGCTTCTTAAAAGAAAGCCCATTGAGTGTTAAATTGAGAAATTGTTGCATGATTGGAAATGCATTCATTTATAACTATAAATTTTTTAACTAAGGAAATATTACACAACACATTATTCTAATGGTCAGAACTAGAACAGAAATTTTTAATTTGGTTTTTATCTTTTCCTAAAGAGTGCTTTTACTGTTATGGTACTGGTCTTTGGCAACTAATTAATACTAATAAATTTTTGTATGTGTTTATAATAATGAAATTGTAGGCCCTTCTTTTATTTGTCTTATTTTCAGTTCAGCTTTGCATTTAAAAATATTGTGTTTTTAAATTTTGCTTACTACAATTGACTAATTAATTGTATATCTTGATTTGTTACAGTATACACTGGCTGAATCTGAATTAAAAATATATGTAAGCAATGAAGAAAATGAACGACAGAAACTGCAAAATCTTGAGGAGGCATATGAAACTACTAAACAGACTATCAAGGAAAGAACAGAAGCTGTAGCTCAGTTACAAAAAAAAATTCCACACACTGAAAAGTCCCTAAATTCTGCATTGCAAGAATTCAATGAAGTTAAGGTTAAAGAATCGCAGATTGCAAATGATATTCGAAAGAAAAGATCATATCTGGAAGAAAAAAGGTCTTCAATGCAAGCATCAAAATCACGAGGAAGAGTTCTCGATTCTCTTATGCAACAAAAAAATACTGGAAAATGCCCAGGACTTTTTGGGCGCTTGGTAAGATAAAATATGTAATCTATATTATGTACATACATTATGTGTTACTATAGAAATTTACTAGCTAAAGCATTAAGATTTAATAGTGACATTCAATAATTTTTGTGTCGTCAATCTTTCCACAACATGTCAATGTAAATGTATTACATGAGCAATATAACTCTAATATAAAACAAATGAACAAATACGATTAAAATCCGAAATATAAATATAATTAAAACACAGATAAAAATAAAATTATAAAGAAATTTAAAAACAACATACATATAAAATCCAAATATAAAATCTCCCTTAGATGTAAGACTCACACAGACCAAACTATACAACACAGAGAGATTCTTACAATTGCCATTAAATACATGGGGTTGTGTGTTTTTGTTTCTTTACAGTCAGTCTATTTCCACGACTATGGCCAATCACAGATGCCAGGGAGCAGTTTTACCTCACTATCCTGAAAATTTTGCTGTCCCCCTGCCTTTCTATAAGGAGGGTAAGGATATTTAACGTACCCAACATCACATGGACATGGGACCGGCAGATTTACACCCTCTTTGAAGGGAGGAACGTGCAGGCATTCAACTTGCTCAAATACAATGCTGCAACCTCAATTGATGTTAATTTTACAGTATGTACTGAAAAAGTGAAAGAGGAACCTTGGGAATCGAACCCAGTACCCTTTTGTTCAGAGGCACATGTTCTTACCATTGAACCACTGTGGCTCTTAAGTACGTGGGGTTAAAATTTAAAACTTACAAGTAGCAACAATGTCAATCAACAACATGCATCTCAGTTTTTTTATCATCTTTTCAAAATATTCAGGGCGAATAAATTTTGTTGCTTAAAAGGAGACCATGAACATCTCTTTTGAATACTTTTTCTTGGCTAATATCTTTTACATGTTGTAGTTTGTCATACAACTTTACACCAATGTAGCTGACACTATATTCAGTAGTCTTGAGTTGATGGTAAGGTAACTGTTCATCATGTCTTGTTGAGTACAAATAATGGTGATTGTTTCTTGGAAAGTCATTTAAATGTCCATGAACATACAATACACAATTAAGTACATACAAGCTTACCACAGGAAGTATCTTGTGTTCTATAAATAAACTTCTGCAGCTTGTTCTGCTATCCACTCTACTGAGAGCTCTGATCACACATTTTTGTTGTTACAACACTTTATTTCATTCAAATAAACCCTGCCAAACAAGAATACCATAGATTGCCAATGATTGAAAGTTGGAAAAGTAGACAGTCCTCCCAGCATGATAAGTAGCATACAACATCAATTTCCTACTACTGAACACAGCACAAGCCAGCTTCAACGTGAGATGCTCACTTCAGAGACTGGTCTATCCATATTCCTAAGAATTTCACACTTCTGTTTCCATTCTGTTTAGTGGACAATTCCACTGTCTCCGTCTTGTCTTTGTTAAGTTTTAGTTTATTCGATCCAAATCACTTCTCCGCCTCTTCCATTGTTCTGCTTGTTTTGTTATGGATTTCTTCTAATGTTTTTTCCCTGTTCACAAACTTGTGTAGTCAGTAAAGAGATACGTACCAGAAGAGCCAACACACCCAGCAAGATCATTTTCGTAGACCAGAAATAGAAGCGGTCACAATGCCGAACCCTGAGGACACCACATAAAACAAGCACTGCTGAAGAATAACTACCATTCCACCAAACCATCTGGTACCTGTTTGAAAAATACTCTACTCGTGCAACCATAGCACCAAAGTTTATGCACGAGTAGCCCATGATCCAAAGAGTCACATGTTTTGCTGAGATTAGAAAATGTCACAGAAGTTTTTCCATTAAAAAAAAACAGATTTTTTATTACGTCAACCATCTGTTATTGTTGGTATTCAGCGCCAGTTTAATATTAATGTTACTTAATTCTTGACTGGATTTTTAAAAAAATTCAAAAATTATTAATCAATATTTTTACTTTGCTTTTAAAAAGTGGGAAAAAGTGTAAACCAAAATATGTGGAAAACTGAAATTTATAAGTAATGTTAGAAGTTACAGTCTTCATAAATAATCTTGGTGCCTAAAAATTCCAATAGTTGAGAGGAACTGGAAGTCAATTTTAGCATTCGGCAGGCTTAACAATAACTCCATATACCCAACTCTTGGGTCCACTAAACGCACCTGAAACTTTTAGAATATTTCGTTGTTTGATTTACTTACTGGAATATGGATTTAGATTACTAAAGTGTCCCTGGTTAAAATTAAAAGGCAGGTTTTCAAAACAATATCTGTGTGCCTGAAGCAACAATTTAAGTATAGGATATAGGTCAGGTCTTTATTTTTGTCAATGTATTATATTACAGTAAATATGAAGGGATAAAGCAAGCGATGGGTCTTAAGTTTGCATACAAAAGCCACAATCATCAAGCAGCACATAGTCAAAAACAATTAGAAAATAAAAATCAATATGTATGATGTGTGTTCTTGGTGTGTTTGCTGTAAATAATATAATAATAATTATTATTATTGCATCTATTTTATAGAAACTGATTAAGCACTGTAGTTAACAGCAAATCTGATATAGAAATAAAATTATTTATGACGAAATAGATTCCTTTGTACTTGCTTTAACACTACATTGTTAAAATTGGAATAATATTCTTTCTTTATATGGACTTCATTAATATATTAATCGAGGCAGATTTTTCTCTTTGAGCTACCATTTTGTTTAACTAGAACATCAATTTTATTAAAGAGCAAATAAATTGTCTGAACTTACTGTTTATTTTATCTAACCTAATAATTTGGTATGCACAAGATAGCTAATTAGGACTATGGTTACTACAGTCAGGTAAAGAAATTTAACACGTTAAATTTTTAAATTAAATTAAATTAAAACATAAGTATGTAACATAATTTTCTGCTCAGTGTTTTAAAATTACCATTTGAAGTCACATTTTAACGAAAACCTAAGAATGTTTTTATTAAATATATAATGATGTAATTTAAAGGGTGATCTTGGAGCTATAGATCAAAAATATGATGTTGCTATTTCAACTGCTTGTGGTCCTCTGGATAATATAGTTGTCGACACAGTATCTACAGCCCAGTGGTGTATTGAATTTTTAAAGAAACATGATATAGGAAGAGCAACGTTCATAGCTCTAGAAAAACAAGAACATTTGAGAAATTATGCAAATTCCCGAATAAAAACGTAAGTATTACATATATATTTTATCACATTATTTTGCACTCAGTTGTATAACTAATATACACTTAATGTAGTTGTTGTTTAAGTTTTCTGTGATTGTCATATTTTTAGGCCTGAAAATGTTCACCGATTGTTTGATTTGGTTCAAATTCAAGATGAGCGAGTGAAGACTGCGTTTTACTTTGCTCTTCGAGATACTTTGGTGGCTAACGATTTGGATCAAGCTAGCAGAATTGCATATGGAGCCCAGCGATACAGAGTAGTCACTCTTAATGGAGATCTTATTGAAACAACAGGTAAAAATTGTTAACAAAAAGTGAAATTTAGGTATATAATTGTAAGTTGTAATTTTATTGTTTGGCTCTGCATCAGATTCGGATGCTGTATTGAGGGTTGAACAACACATACACAACAGTTGATCAGTTAAGCATGCACTCCAAGTGTCAAAACAAACATATTATAGTAAATAAAGCCCGCTCAAAATATTCCGAGCATCGAATCGAATTAGTGTTCAGTGTAGTTTGAAAGTATACAAAGCATTTAATTACAATTTGTACTTTGAAATACAACAGTAATTATGTCAACATAGTTGTTAACATCTAATATTATAAATATTGTTTTTGTACTAGATATCACAAGTAAACTTTCTAATGGCATATTTTTTTTTATTGATTAGTTTAATTTGTTAAATTATATTTTTTAGGAACTATGAGCGGTGGAGGAAGGACAGTTAGTAGAGGTAGAATGGGACAAAGTGTTGCAGTTACTAACATAGAACCCAAACAGCTCGAAGCCCTAGAAACTGAATTAAGCAATCTCGAAGAAAATTTACGAGCTATGAGACAAAAACAACATACATTAGAAGCTGAAATTAATACATTACAACCTGACCTCAGAAAAATGAAGATAGATTATGAGAAATTTTCAATAGAGTTACAGGTTTGTTACGACTAATAATGTTATACTTATTTCCTAATTCTACTTTCTTACAGTCTCTGAAGCAACAAGAGCCTCTTCTGATTCAGCAGCTGAAATCTCAGGAGGCCAAATCAAAAGCCACAAAAGCAGATCCTGTACAGGTAAAGAAATTAAGTTCAAATGTACAAAAGAAGAAAATTGAATATGAAAACGCACTTGAAGCTACTAAGGAATTGCAAACAGAAGTTGATCATCTCACCAAAGAGATTAAAGAAAAGACTCAAGGCAAAATGAAAGCTATGGACAAAAACATTAATGATATTACAAAAACTGTTGACAAATGCAAAGCGGAAATTACTAGATTAAAAGTAGCTGTGAAAACAGCAGAAAGGTATATTTATTTGTTCTAGGTCAAATATAAATAACTTTGTTTTGTTTCTCTGTTATAGAAATGCGAAAAAGTCAGCTGAAAAGATAGCTACAATGGAACAAGATATCGAATCAGCTGAAAATAGATTGAGAGAAATGAAAAATGAAAGGGAGGAAATAGAAACAGATGCTACAAAACTTTTGAAATGCATTAATGAAATAACAGAACAATTGGCAGATGGGGAAGATGAATATGCTGGTATTAACAATATAATAACAGTTAATAATAATTACAAGATGGCGATCAATAAATATCCGTGTTATAAATGAAGATGCAAGATTTTTAAATTTTTTAAAATTTTTCAACGTTATATTTTGTTAGGTGATACACTTGCCCCAACGTTTCTGCCCTTTCTTTAACCCCCTCCAAAAAATACGATTTGTCAAAGTATTCAAAATACACATATCTCTCGGCGATAACCTTCTTGTTTGAATTTTTGTCCTGAGCCATGTTTTCGTGTTGGGGAACAAAAAAAAGTCGGAGGGAACCAGGTCGGGCGAGTACAGCGGCAGCAATCCGTTGCGATGAAGGTGCTGGTGTGTCATCATGGTGAAACAGCTCTTTCTTCTTAGCCAAATGTGGCTGTGTCTCCTTCAGTTTCTTATCGAGTCTGTCCAATAATTCACTGTAGTACTGACACGTGATCATTCTTTCTTTCTGCAAAAAGTCCATTAAGTTCATTCCCTTTAAATCCCCAAAAATCATGGCCATGGGACAATCTTTGTCTTCTTCGGAGCAGAATCACCTGAAAAATCCATTGTTTTGACTGTTGCTTGGTTTGTGGCGTATGGTAATGTATCCAGGTTTCATCAACACTGACGGCGCAAAAATACGTGTGATACAACTGGCTTCCAAATAAAAACACACTAATGAATCAGTCTAAAATTTAGTATGATGTCGTTTGACAGATAACAGTACATGACGGTAATGCCAACTTCCGTCAGCAACGACATCTGTCTTCAAGCACGGGTACTTAGAAAATTTTCAGAAGCATATGATCTGAATACTATAGTTTAATGTCTGGGTTTAGATTTAATTAATAGTTTTAGTTGTTGCACAGTGTTATATTATCTGAACCCTTCTACACAACTATCGTTAAAACAAATTTATTTACCGATACATTATCAGTCTCACCTGTGTGTTGTGCAGAGTTCTGGAACACATTGTGGCCAAATACTTGCTCATCTTCCCCATCCAACATGAAATCATACCTACATCACAGCCTGGCTTTACCCCCCTGGGTAGATCGTCATCACGAACCTGCTAGTCGCCATCAACAAGTGGACTCGACTTGTTGACTCTAAGCTTCCTGTTGATATTCTTAGTGAGTAGTAAGGCTTCTGACAAGAGTACCGCACCACTTACTGCTACATAAACTCAAACACGGTGGAATTTGTGGCCGACTGCTTGGGTGGATGCGGGCATTTCTGTCTGGTCACAGAGTGTTAGGGTCGGGGAGAGTCATTATGGACGGGTTCCTGTTGCTAGTGGAGTGCCTCAGGGTTCGGCACTAGGATTGATCCTGTTTTTTATTTACACTGCAGATTTACTTGCTTCACTCCACAGTACTCATGGTGCCTATGTTGACGACTGTGATCTGTTTGGGTGTCCGACCTCATCGGGTGACATGGTTCAACGAGATCTGGATGCAATCATGTCCTGGACAAGAATTTGCCAAATCCCTCTGAATGTTGCTAAGTGTAAGGTGTTGCATCTTGGTCGCAACAACCCTCAGCGTGTTTACCATCTGGGACTGGATGTCATCACCCCAGTTGAGTCGCACACTGGTTTAGGCATTGCTGTGATGTTGAAGCTGGCATGAACCGCCGAGGCAACTGCAGCTTCAAAGATGGTTAACATTATCCTATACATATTGAAGAAGTCATTTCCTCATCCATCACCTGCGTTTGCTAGACAGCTTTTCGTCATGTATATCCGCCCGCATTTGGAATACGGAATACCTGCTTGGTCTTCAGCTCTGGTTAGAGACAAGGATATCTTAGAGCGACCCCAACACGCTGCAACACAATAGCCGCAGCAGATTAGGCATCTTACCTACCAGCAAAGGCTTTCTCACTTGGAGTTGCCTTCCGCTTCTGCAAGATGCAGGAGGTCCGATCTTTTATATATGTATAAACTAAAGCATGGTCTGTGTCATGGACCTTGGTCTGAATTTGTGACCCTGGACAATGATTCAAGATTTCGAGAACACCGGTTCAAGCTAAGGAAGCAACTATTCTCTACCTTCTTTAGGTAGAGCTTCTTTGCCAGTAGGTCTTTTGATGCTTGGAACAATCTGTCAGAGGACAATACGACAGCCTCGAGTATGGTGAGCTTCAAGAATAGGCTGGATACTTAACTGGAGACTAGTGTGGGGAGACTGTGTGCTGTGTGTTTTTTCTGCGACATAATCAGTTTCACTGTACAAACGCTTTATGTTACAATATAGGCTCTACCTTCGTAAACAGTCTGAATAAACAAATAAAATAAATTATATAACAAAAATCAAGTCTTTCAAGCAGAAGACTACTTAATTAACACTAACACTGATTTATATCTCTACACAGTCATTCTTGGGTGCCTGGATAGTTCCACATGTTCGAGTTTCTTTTCCGCAAAAAAAAACTAGGAAATGACAGCTGTAGCACTATATTACCTTCCTGGACATCTTCTAAATGAAGCCAAAATGGCCGTTTATAGTTTAACTGGATTTTATTTTACGGTAACATCCTTGCTTTGCTTGTGAAATTAGCAACACCGGCTCTAGTCAGGTGATATTCTCGAGAAAGCATTTCCACAGCGGGTGTTTGGAATTTGCTATAATTCATATATTTGAAATCTTCCACTATCTCCACTGTAGCCAAAAGCTAGTTCCCTTTGTGTTAAATAGTAATTCCACCCAGTCTTACTCCATCTTGGTGTAGTATGTAACATATTTTCTTCATCTTCTTCACATTAGAGTACTGCAGATGCTTGTATTGCTTCTTGCGGCAAGGTACATGCAGAATATGATTCTTACCCTTGTGAAAATCCCAGAATACAAGCAGATAGAGGTCCTTTTTCAGTGCTTCGAAAGCTTATTGACACATCTCTGTTCAATAAAATTCTTTATCATCGTTAGTTAGGACTTGCAATGGGGGGACAGTAATCAAGAATCCTTTCACAAAGTAATGATACTATATGCAAAATCCTGAAAAATTTATAGTTTTACCTGATCCTGTGGTATTAGCCAGTTGTAAGATAAGTCAGCTCTTACACATTTTGCTGAGCTAATATTTAATTTTTTTTAATTTGACTTTAATTTGGATAGTGTGAGACTTATACATTTCTGCTGAAGTTTGGATGAATTCTTTGCCAAATGGCTTGGCAGGGACAATAACGTAACGAGGTAGGCGAAGTCTATCCTCCCGAGATATCTTTTACAGCTCACCAGTTTCTCAAAAGTGGCTAGAAAATGAAATACTTTCCTATATAGATTCATTTATTTTTTTAATTTGTTCATAATTTAACTTGTAGGCTTAACCAAGTTACCTGTTTTTGTTTTGGTTTTTTGTTTAAATATTATAAAATGTAGAAAGTAGCTGTAAACAGTTAATAATTTGCCAAAATTGACATTTATAAGTACCAACAATCTCAGGTATCTCAAACCTCTTTTATAAAGGTGTAACTTAAAACCCTTATCACTTTGCCTTTTTTTATTTTTCGTAAATATTTTTACATTTTTTAAAATTATGTTTCATTTATTTTAATAGAGCTTGTAGGGAAATAAGAGAAAAGCCCATGACTTTGAAGCATTATATCTAATAATAATAATAATAATAGTAGTAGTATAACTTTTCCTGGAGAAAGCGGTGACCAGCAGTCTACACAGAGCTTTAGTGAAAGTGGATACCAAAGGTACACCACTGCACTTGGCAGATACAAATTATGACCCCCTAAGCAAGATCTCCACAACAGAAGAACTGAAACACCAGTGGAGGATTAAACCTCTCCATGGCCGCTATATAAACAGCCTAGATGAAAATAATTTTGACGCCCAAGCTTCTCAAGTGTGGCTCCGCTATGGCAACTTGTTTGTCGAGACAGATGGCTTTGTGGCTGCGATTCAGGCTCAGGTCATCCAAACTAAAGCATATCGGAGGCATATACTTAAGGAGCAAGTAGATACAGCGATGTGCCGATTATGCAATGATAAAGAAGAAACCATTGACCATATTGTGGCAGGTTGCTCGATGTTGGCCCCTAAAATGTACCTGGATCATCATGACCACGTCGCCAAACTGGTACATCGGGCTCTAATAAATGCACATACCACCACACGGGAGATGACACCGTATTATAAGTATGAACTTCCACCAGTCTACGATGACGACCAGGCCAAGATATACTGGAATGGGAAAATCATTACTGACCGACCAATAAAGGACAACATTCCACATATTGTACTCAAGCTAAGAGGCTCAAAAACTGTTTTTATAATTGACATCGCAGTTCCTTTAGCCCCAAACACAAAAAGAACAAATGCAGAAAAAATCAATAAATACTTACCACTGTCAGACGAAATTAAGATAATGTGGAACATGGACAAGGTTATCATAGTACCAATGGTCCTGGGTACGAACGGCGAGATTCCAAGGAAGCTGTATACTGGTCTACAAACGTTACAACTTGGGAGCAACCTTTATTTACCTATGCAAAAGGCAGTCCTCCTGGATACATGCAGCATAGTTTGGCATTTTATGGGTGGCCAACTAGATCGGTAATCAACACTGTTGCTTGCTGAAAGGCCGCAACAATGGAGACAAGGTGCCGGCAAAAACAAAGCTGTGAAATGTGAATAACATAAGAAGAAGAAGAAGAATGACGACAACAACAACGAAGACAACAACAACATTTATTGCACACATAGTACAAAGGGACATGTTCAGTGAACTGTTTTCAACATATCCAGCTACAGACAAAATTTTAAAACAGGGTAATATCAACTTCATGTGTCCCCGCTAATATACTCTGTCCCAAATTATACTTTACAGCCCTTCCAACCTACAACGAGGGCCTTGGTGGTCCAGGGGTAAGAACATGTCCAGGGGTAAGAAAATGTGCCTCTGAACCGAAGGATACTGTGTTCGATTCCTATGGTTCCCCTTTCACTTTTTCAGTACATACTGTAAAATTAACATCAACCGAGGTTGTGGCATTGAATTCCATGCAATTTGAATGTTTGCCCGTTCCGTCGTTCAGAGGGGGTGTAAAGCCGACGGTCCCGTGTCCATGCGATGCTGGGCATGTTAAAGATCCCTACCCTCCTTACAAACAGGCAGGGGTTTGGCAAAATTTCCGACAAAGTGAGGTGAAACTGGCGTCGGTGATTGGCCACAGTCACGGACTAAAGCCGACGTTAAAGTACAAAAAAAAACAATGTACCAGGAATGAATAGTGGAGTTAATATTCATGACTTGTATTAATCATTATTCAAAGGTTTTCAAGTTTTTGTAACTTGATCAAACATCCTTTAGAGTTAGGCATTTATTATGCAAGTTTTAAAATAGCTTTATGAAAGGCTGGGCTACTGTGTCAAACTTAATACTTATAACGGGCTATATTTCTAAATCATTTGATCAGAGTAATCAGACTTGTGTTATTTATGGTGATGTCTAAGGCTTTTGACACTGTGGGCCATGATATTTCTCCCCAAACATGACATTGTTTTGACTAGACTTTATTTCTCTTCATCTCTTTAGATCATATTCAACTAATGCGAGGTATTATGTTTGGTTTTGTGGTGGCAGATTTTTTAAAGTTTGTGTCACAGTGGAGTCCATTTGTTTTGGGTCCACTATTTTTCTTCACTATTTTTCTATTTTTATTAGTTATATTGCTTATTTATATTGATGGTTTGAAGATGTTCTATCAGATTCAGAATATGGATGACCGTGTGGGTTCTAAAAGAGCTCATTGTTCGTGGGTAAAGAATATGTTGACAATAAACTGTTTCTAAATCCTGACGACAAGTGTGCAGTTCTGAAGTCTTCTTTTAGGCATAATGAACAGTATATTATTTGATAAGTATATAATAATCACTTAAAATTTTAACTATCTCCTGATTGTGAATATTTAACTGTTTTTGTCTCAATGTGTCCCATCAACTGTCAGAAACATGCACGAGTGAAATCGGAAATTACTCTACCAACTTAATGGACTCTCTGCACACCTCTTAGTAAAAAGCATTAATAGTTCAAAAAAATATGTACTATTTCTGCTTAAATTCTCCAGGACATGACATTACAACTGAAAAACGTCAATTTGTTATATATTATCGTGTGTATAATGTCAAACTACTAACCAGTACACTTTAAACTTAGCCACAGAATACAATGTATATTCGCGAACAGTGGTGTATTGTTCACTCTTGACTAACATAATCGGCAACTTTCAGAGACAATAGGGATTATGGGTCACCCTTTTAATTATGTAGCCATGCTATATCAATGAGTATACGTGGTGATGCACAGTGACTGCGTATTAGAAATATCTAGTGAAGTACTAAAGTGATCAACCATTTTTGTGTCCAGAAATCATGAGCAAAATATACAGGAAGTTATGCTACTCAAAAAATTTGTGCCACAAGTTCCTATAGCATGTTTTTGAAAACTCAAAAATGATGAGTTACGGGGTCTCAAAAATTATTATTATTATTATTGTTCATCTTATTTTATAATTAACCTGGACTATTTCGCAAGTAAAATCACAACAAACTATTATCTGCCAAAACTGATGCCACATTATCCTGTTTATTGAGTATGTTTTCAAAGCACCCTCCATTAATATTGAAAATGAGATTAGGTGATTTCATATTTACCAGCAAATCACTAAGAACTTTTTCTAGAAAACAGTTTTATCGTGCTGCAGCAACAGGATTTTTTTTAAGAATTTATCATTCATTCCTGTATTGTCAGATTTGAGATAAAAATTCAAGCAAAAAAGTTATGAATCATTATCTGTCGGCCAAGTGCAGTTTCGGCCTTTAGATTCCAAGGGATCCGCATAAAATTCGTAAACTAAACTCATAATTACATTATATACGAGTGCACCAAATTTGAAGAGAATGGATTCACGACAAAAAAACGTTAACTACAAAAAAAATATTTTTTGGGACTCTGTTATTTTTGAGCTTTATATATATGTGTGTATATATATATATATATATATATATATATATATATATATATATATATATATATATATATATATATATATATATATATAAAGCCCTTATGATGTATCTTTCTAAAATAATTTCACATATTTGTCATCTTTAATGGGCCTTTCTTAGTACCAAAGATAATTTTCTTAAACTTGATACAGGAAGCCAGATATATAGATATTTATATCTTCACAACTACACAGGCTCTGAAAATGAGTTTTGGTATAAATGTTAACATTATATTAGCCTAACTTACTGTTATTAAACTCAAAAAATAATTATGCAGAATATCCAAACAATCAGCCTAATTTTAAAATTAACAAACAATTGATATCTCAAGTAGCAGTGTTTATTCATCTAAATTATTCTTTATATATAAAAAAAGTTAAAATATACACCGTGTCCAATATAAGGATGCACTGTATAGGGTTCTCGAAAACCATGATAAATGGATTGACGGTTAATCAGGGGAAAACTTGCGCAATGGTGAGAGCTCATAAACAGCGTTTCCAGAATTGAATTACCTTTTTTCGATATTTCAGAAAAATCGCTTTTTTCGGTTTTCATTTGTATTTATTTCTGAAGTTATTTGAAGAGCTATTAAGAAACGGGTAGTACTTTCTCATGGCACTTTTTCAAGCTCTTCCAAAAAATCATCATCACGGTTTTAGAAATCCCTATGCAGAGCATCCCTTATACTGGACATGTATACATCACCTAAACCCAACTGTTTCTAAGATATGGAAAAATTAAGATTACATGTTTTTTATTAATTTATTAGCTGAAGGTGGCTTTGACTTTTTTCACTATTAGGGTGTTCGATGAAATTGACACTTAAGTAATACATTTTTTTCATCTTTAAGGCTCTTTGTGGGTTCCTGAACACCAATCTTTCCCCACTTATTTCAACTAAGCTTCAACCCCCATATGCGAGGTGACGCCATTAAACTGAAAAAAAAGAGTCCTCCGAATGCCTTTTCGGAGCATGTTTTTCTCTAATAGAGTCTTTGCGAGCTGGAATTATCTCACAGAAACTCATATCACCCAAAGTATTAACTCATTTAAGAATCACTTATATTCTCTCATCTCATCCTAGTAATCATGTAATGTAACCTCGATGACCACTCTGACAGCGACTCTCAAGAAGGAAAAAGAGAAAGATATAAAACGTATAATAAATCTGAATTTATATCTTTATCTTCTTCTTCCTTGTTCTCAGTATGCGATTTAGCTATAATTTTATTTTTAAGTTATTTGTATTAGTGAATTTTCTTTTTAAAAAAATTCACTTATGAGGAGATCCCGACTTTTGAATTTTGAAAAAATTTCTTCAAATGAGCGCTATTTAGGACCCCTGGAACCCAAATCCGAGGTTGGTTTCAGACTTTATATGTTGTTTTACAAAGCCTGAAGTCTTAGTTTCAATCGTCATTGTCCTTCATTTTACAAAAATATTCCCAGAAAATTAATTTCAAATAGACCCTTTCCCTGATGCTTTGGCAGTAGTGTTGGCTATGGAGTTTATCGGTTAATGGTATATAATTTTTGTCGAATTTTCGTAAAAAATTTTTAAAGCTCAATATATCCGATATTATGCAAGATACGAAAAAAAATGTATATATTAATTGTAGGGTGTCTTGAGCTACATCTTAAAAAAATATTTCTACAATTAGAGGATGGCCCATAAGTCTTTGGTGATTCAAATGTTCTTTTTTAGCGTATTTTCTTAAAAAATTCACTAATGGGGAGATCCGTTTTTAATATATATATATATATATATATATATATATATATATATATATATATATATATATATATATATATATATCGTACCGATAACTCAAAAAATAATTGACCGATCTTGATCAAATTTGGTGAGTACCTTCCTTTTGCAAGTGGCTTGGATAAGTTCGTTAGCCAGGAAAATCTAACCAGGTTTTCCTGAAAATTTTTGTGGTTTCTTTCTAAAAAAAAAATTATATCTCCAGAAATAACAAAGTGAGGGCAACCAAATTTGGTACGTGTATTTGTATTATACAGAGTGAACCATGTACCAACATTTAGGTCCCTAAGTTTAAGGACAAAAAAGTTACAGGCAGCTAAAGAAACAAATTTTGGAGTTTTCCTCAACTCGCAATTTAAAACGTCAAAACTGGCAATGTTTAGGCAAAGAACGTGAAATAAATATGGATTGTGAAAAGAAGAGTGTTCTGCAAACCCTTAAGTTTCAGCTTCAACCGTCTTTGCCCTTCATTTTACTAAAATATTTACAGAAAATTCATTTCAAATAGACCCTTTCTCTGATACTTTGGCTGTCGGTTTAGTTCGGTTGATGCTTTCGCTGTAGGTTTAGTGAAGTTTATAGTTTAACAGTCTATAATTTTTAGCTAATTTTCTTAAAACAAATTCGTTACTGCATTTTAGCATTTTTTATAGAAATATGATGCATGTTTGTAAGAAAAAATCTGAATGCAGTAAGTGCGTTTCAGTAGCGAATTTTCATTAAATCCTTCAAATTTCAATAGTTCAGTTTGCTATTAACGCAAGTTTTGTTGGTTAGGAAACCAACATTTAACTTTATTTTCAGAAAAATTTTGTATGAACGCAGCAAGGGCGTTTTGTTTGCGAATTTTCATTAAATGTTTCAAATTGCAATAACTCAATTTGCTATTAATGTAAAGTTCATTGGCTAGGAGACCAGTTTTCTCGGAAACATTTAAAGT
This sequence comes from Tillus elongatus, assembly GCA_964006375.1. Lineage (NCBI taxonomy): Eukaryota > Metazoa > Arthropoda > Insecta > Coleoptera > Cleridae > Tillus > Tillus elongatus. Next base: position 53,004,519 of record OZ023268.1, read on the forward strand.
TTATTTCCAGAAAATTTTTCTACATTTTCAAATAATTATTTTGATAAAATATGGTACATTATTCCTACTATATAGGTTATACTGGTAACCAAATTGATGCCGGCTTGCATTAGAGCGATATATTTGTAATTAAAAACATTTTACTGAAAATTCACTTCCATAATGCACTTGCTGCGTCCAGACTTTTTTTTTACTCTTATTATGTTGTAATAATAATAATAGTAATTTGATGGTCATCTATTAAATTCGTTTGTCACATTCTTATAAGAGGTCAGTTCCTTCTGATATTGGTTATACATGCTGGCACTTGAATGGCGTTGGACTATCTAACTTTCAGCCTTGCAACCTAAAAGCAACAATCTTCAGCCATCATGGACAAGAAATTTGGCTATTCAAGATTTTAAATAGTCACACCAGCTGTGCTCTCAAGCTTCACATATTCAAGCTGTCATGAAAAAAAAATTGCCAGGAGTCATTATATGGCATCCCGATCACCAGATAGGTTTAATTTTTTATTTAAACAAGAGATTTGACAAATCTCCTTTACATGTTCATTTTGATTGATGTGTGTGCTTTAGAGTGAATAGCATAATTTAAGAATCATATTAAATGATGGGACGTACATATTTAATATAAAAAAGTATTAGCGATACAGAAAAGCTGATAACCATCCTACAAAAAAGAAGTTCAAAATTTGGTTGTAAATTTATTAACAATTTTTGTTGGGTTCAAAGTTCAAACTGACATATTCATAGGTGCGTTTATAGTTCTGTTTGAAAAAAATATGGGTTCGCACCAAGGGCGTGCTGTGGGGTTTCAAATACCTAGGGTAAGCAATTGATTGATTAGTTGTCTAACATGTGATCTATACGAACTAAGCCAAAACATTTTAGCTTAAAACACGATTTCAAGTGACACTTGCTGTTGCTGTCTTTTAACATTTTTGTGCAAATTGTTCAAGTCCGAAAACTCCCATGTATTCTACGAATCTTTCCTTTTTGTGCAGACGTCAGTGAAAACAGAAGACAGTGCCAGCAGAAGAATTTGGTAATTGTTTTACAAGCCGTTAACCACTGATATGTTTGGTAAACACTGCTATTAAGGTGGCGTTTAAAACTTTTCAATTGCTACGTTAATTTTAATTGAGGTGTTGGTCGACTGTCATTTATTATTTTCTGTTTTTCCTCGAAAGGATGCACCAAAAAATTTCTGTTTCTTAACTTATATATAACACAAACACATTAATAATAATAATAATAATAATAATAATAATAATAATAATAATGTTTATTGTTCAAGATAACAGTTTCTGATAAAATACAAGGTGTCTTAACATATAAAGCTTAAATAAGATAAAATGAACATATGAATAATTAATTAATTAATGTATTAAGTTAATGAGTGTACTGTAAATCCGTAGGATTTGTGTGTACACCTTCTTCATTTCTGTTTTACGTTTTAGATGTAAATTAACATAATATAATATTGACATACTAACCAAATATATTAACATTCCTAAAGTTCTTAAATTAGCCTAAATAAACCTTAATATCTACAACACTAAAACTTTAAAAGTATATGTACTGCATGACGTGACTGACCGCGGTTACAATTCAAGAACGATATTGATTGTTTACAATTTATTAATTTTCTTTTTAACAAGTGTTTTATGCATTTTATACCAATTTTTTAGGGTTTTATTGAAATTTTTAGTTTTATTATGTAAGATTATTAATGGAATCTCATTGTATATCAAAGGACCAAAGTATGAGATATGTTGCTGTGTGAGGTTTAGTGCCTTAAAGGGCACTGATAGTTTGTCGTTGCTTATTGACCTAGTAGTTATTTTATGAGACAGCGGCGTCCGATAAATGGGAAACTTTTTCATAAACTTGGCAACCGATAATATGTACAGGTCTGTTAAGTTAGCCAAATCACTATCCTGGAATACTTGTGTACTTGGGTATAATATAGGTTTGTTTAACATTGTTTTTATTATCCATTTTTGTGTAACTCTAAGGCATTTTAAGTGAGTTTCGTATGCGTTTCCCCATGCCGTAATAGCATAGTTTAAGATAGATTCGACAATGCAACTATAAACGCACTTTAACCACTTCCAGGATAGAATTTCACGTAACTGTTTAAATTTATATACAGTTTTTCGAATTTTGTTGTTTATATATTCTATATGTACATTCCATTTTAGGTGCTGGTCAATGAAAACGCCCAAATATCTAACACTGCTATCTTGTCTTATGTTGTTGCATGTGCAATAATTTCCCGGGACACAATCATAATCATGCACGACAATACTGTTTATATTTGGTGTATGTGATGCCAATGGGGTGAATGTTAAAAATTTTGTTTTGTTCAAGTTTATTGTCAACATGTTTTTGTCAAGCCATGTCTTGACTTTTCTGACACCCTCGGAGGCGACATTTGCTACACTGTGCCAGTTGGAATCGTTGAAAAGCAAAACAGTATCGTCTGCAAAGCATACAATCTTGCCACATATATTAACATCGAGTAATTCATTTATGTACAGCAAAAACAAAATAGGTCCGAGGACCGTGCCTTGAGGCACACCGCATGTTACATCCTTGTAGTTACTGAACGAGTCATTTATTTTAACTCTCTGTCTTCGTTTGTATATATATATGATTTAAATAGCTCTAAAGTAGTGCCTCTGATGCCAATGTTTTCGAGTTTTTGGATGAGAATATCATGTGCAATGGTATCAAAAGCCTTGGCAAGATCGAGAAAAACTCCAATGCATTTGTCACCTTTATCTATACTGTTACTAATATATTGTGTGACCTCGGCTATTGCTTTTTCCGTGCTAGATCCCTGTCGAAAGCCATGCTGATTCGTGCTGAGTACATTGTTTTTTTCCACGTAGGAAAGAAGTCTAGATTTGATGCACTGCTCGATGAGTTTACCTATCACACTTGTCAAAGAGATAGGGCGATAGTTTGACGGTAGCGTTGGGTCTCCGGATTTAAAAAGTGGTATGACTGTAGAGGATTTATAGATGTCTGGAAATATCCCGGTTGTTATGACTAGATTAATTATGTACATAAGAGGAGGGATCAAGTATGAATAAAACATCTTAATTATTTGGTTAGAAATCAGGTCATGAGTAGCAGATGAAGAATTTTTTAGTTTGTTAATGTATGATAGTAGTTCTGATTCTGTAACTGGTTTAAGAAAAAGTGAAGTTGAATTACTTGGTTTGGATGTTATATTCAATTTTATAGGTGCATTTATCTTATTATGATTTGCGACCCTGTTAGCAAGTTCTTTCCCAATGTTACTGAAATAAGTATTAAAACCATTGGCAATTTCTGTGTTATTTTCTATAAGCTGGTTTTCAACATTGAGTGATTTCACTTTAGAATTTACTTGCTTGTTTATATTATTGTTTGTTATCACATTAATTGCTTTCCAAGTATTTTTTGGGTTATTATCCGCCGTTCTTATTAAGTTTTTATTGTATTCACGTTTAGTTTTGACAATGACTTTATTCAGTGCATTTCTGTATATTTTGTATTGTTCTAGGGCTCCTGTATCCTGTGGGTTTAGAGTGGCGTGAACTCGTAATCTATTTCGAGTAACCATGGAATTTATTACACCAGATGTGATCCATGGTTTCCTACCCAGTGGCTTCTTATTAGGAAGTGTTACTTTATTATGCATTTCGGTACTATTCGAGATATGGGACAGCAGACGGTTTGTGAACAATTCAGCGCTGTAACTGGGATTATCCGTGTCATAAACATCTTCCCACGTTTCACTTAGAAGGTGTTGCTGTAACTTGTTAAAATTTATTTTATGACGGTAGCTCTTTTGTATACTTTCCTTCGGTGCGCTAGAGCGGTCAGCTTCAATAGACAATACAATAGGCAGATGGTCCGTTATGGGAGATGTCAAGATAGCCGAATTGCATTTTATATTAGCATCTTGGCATTTGAAAAAGAAATGATCTATACACGACCCCGTTAAATTGCCCAGTCTAGTATGCTTGTTGATTCTAGGTCTGTATCCATTCTCAGCTAAGATATTTAGATACGTGTTGCTAATGTCGTCCGGTCTGGAAATGTCGATATTAATATCACCACAAAATATCTCAATACGTTGGTCCCGATGTGACCTGCTCAACAATAAATCATCCAGATCAGTCAAAAAGTCATGAGTCTTAAATGATGGCGGCCTGTAGTAAGCAATTAAGCCCATATTTACATTGTTTTTATTGAATATCAGTCGTAGAAATTTGGTTTGTCCTGAGCACAGAACTACACCTTGAGGCTTTAGTGTACTTTTTACATATACTATTGAGCCGTCACATTTATTTAATCTGCTTTCATTATAAAAAATATCGTAATCTGGAATATGAAAATCATTCAAATCGGTGATACAATGAGACTCTGATAATACTATTATTTCAAAGTTAGTTTTCAGGGATTCTATATAGACTAGAAACTCCTCATAGTTTTTGCGTATACTACGGATATTTAAATGAATAATATTTACATTAGAAGAGGCATTTAGGTTTTGAAGGCTGTCTAGATTATTTTCGTAATTACAGTTATAACCGTCATGATCATCTAGAAAGGAGTTGAGATAGTGAGTCATTTACTATTAAGGTAAGTGTATTCTATGGCACCAAGAACGGAATATATCAGTTAGTAGATATTCTATATAATGCAGTACTTACGTAAGTTTCGCATGAGAATTGGGTACACTGCTATATTAATAGGAAGTTATAAGGAGTATATTTTTAGATGATAAAATTTTGAGAATTTTGAGTCATATTGTACACTAAGGAATAAGCAGAAAATTTGCTCTAACTTGCACTATTTAGTTACGATGGGAAGTAAGATTAGCCACTATTCACTGCACTAAATAACCCGTGTTGATAACCATCACATTTCTTGACCTATGTAGTTAACACGGTGGACGATAGCTTATTCCAGGAGCAGAGATTGTAAAGTTTGTGAATTCTTGATTTATGTTTTATAAATATTGTTCCACCTATACTCCAGACGTTTTTATAGCCGAAACGATCAGTAACTTCTTTCATAATCTGTAATCTTTCTTTTGTCAGATCTTCTTTTATAGTTACCTTTGAACCTTTAAGTAATTTCTTTTGTTTAAAGACTGCGCTTTTCTCTTTGTGACTTGAGAATTGCACATAAATTGGTCGGCATGAATCTTCTTGATATTTGCCTATTCTGTAACAGGCTTCAACGTTTACTATTTTTGTACCGAGTTGATGTTCTAACATAGTTTTAACGCAGTTTTCTGTGTTTTCAATGGGGGAGTCCGCCATACCAAATATGCGGATATTATTATTCCTTTTAGCTTGCTCCATTTCATCAATTTGCGACTTTAATTCAGCAATTTTAGAGTTGTGGTGATTTAGAAGGTCCTTCATTGATTGAATTTGTTCTAGATACTTTTCGAAAAGTTTGTTGATTTTTTCATTCAGCTTAATCTCGAAACTGGCTGTTAGTTTGTCGCAAAACATCTCGATCATTCTATCAGAGTTAAGAGCTTTATCTATACATCTAAGTATTAATGATTCATTGAAGTTATCATTACCCCTCGGGGTTGTGGGCTGCTGTTTGGAATTGTTTCTAGTTGATCTGTCACTTCCACCACCAGCCATTGTGCACTAATTTGCGTTTAACAACACTAGAGTTGAAATCTTATACCTGCTGGCCGTTCTACACAGACAAACTACACAGAGTAAGCAGAGACCCTAATAAACGCGTCTACTCCGGGCGAGACCACATTTCGAATTGAAACTTGTATGGAACCACTTGGAGACAATATAAACTGCATAGATAGAACAACGACTTTTGCACAGACCTGTACAGTAAACGGTAGGAAAATAAGCAATCCTCACCCCAGATTATCGGATCTAGCTGCTTGTGCCTGTGGCACATTATTCAGCGTCGTCGCGTCTGTTTGAGGCGTGCGACATTGTCAAACTAAATAAATGTTCTAAATATCTATTAACAACTAGATTCAAACTCAAAGGAAAAATACAGTTTTACTAGGAATATTAGGGGAGATGGACTGTACGGCCCTGGTTTGCACAGCACTAATCTCTTTTTAATACTAACATGTTAAAAACAATGTTTATTAGAAAAAGTTTTTGTCACCACCTATTAAAATGAGTTGAGTGTTTTTGAAAGGAGATTTTTTTCTAATCTTAGTTAACTCTCAATTATGTTAATGTTTTATGTTTTTTTATGATCAACTTACAAAAATGAAATTTATTTCAGAAATCAAGCAAGAGGTTGCAAAATTAACTAAAGATGAAAATAAGCTGAAGTCAGAAAAAGTTGATGTTGATCAAAAAGTTAAGACAATTGATAAGAAACTGAATGATCATAATGCTATAATCCATCAGTGGCATGCTAAAGTGAGTATTTAATTTTGGTCCTATTTTTACAATAAAACATTAATATAGCCTGTATAATGAATGTTTCCTTGTGCGTCATGATCAACAACCATACGAATCAATCAGTTCAAGGTCACTATTTTCTTTAGCGGTGGCATATGAGAAAAATGATAAATGTTTTTCAACTTTCACTCATCACCTGACAACCAATCCAAAATTAGAGAAAAATATTTTTTTCGTAGATATTTATTAAATGACTCTTTATTTCATACAATAATAAGACATTTTATTTACCACTGATTATGGTTAAAAGAATTAAGATCAGAAATCTATTTTCATAAAATAATTTGCTGTAAATGGCTATTTTTAAATCTAGTATATTGACGATACATTTATTGTCAAACATCTGCGATTTGACAATCCACTGAGGTTACATTAAAAATATTCGCTAATCTATCTACTGACGAAATACGGTGTATATGATACTACTTGATAGTCCTTTAATACATTTTACATATTTTATGTTACATGTTGATTTACATTATAAGAATGTTGTTTAGTGGACCACAAATATTTTGAGGTGAAATATTTTTGATTGCTCACAGCTAATATACAACTAAACATAAACATCTATAACTAAAATTAAACATAGTGCTAATACATAATACAAAAAATAACTATTACTGTCCAAACTGCCATCGGAATGTTCACTATCCGAATCACTCTAATCATCATTAATGTTAATAATTATTTGAGGTATATTATATAATATGTGTTCCCTATTGTACAATTCTTGAATTACTATTTCAGTGTGTTTTAGAGGATAAGAGGTATTTGTTGAGTCAAGTGATGGGGCACTTAAACTGTCTATTGAAGTAATTATTTTGTGTGTTTGTAACAGACAGTACAACTGTTCCAATACCTGACTCAACAAATACCTCTAATCCTCTTAATATTTTAAGTACTGTTACAAAATCACCTGCCTTGAAAGATCTTCGATCTAGACAAAATGTTATAAATAATACAAGACTTACAACGAATGGTCAGATCTCTCTTAGGTCTAGGATTGAACACACTGAGACCTTAGAGACGATCTCCAGCAAGATTTGGGGGTAGGCAGATCGACGCCCAATGATCGAGCTGCAACAACAACCCAACCTACCCCTATCGACTGCTCTAAGGAGTAGGCAGATTGTGGCCTTAGAGTTGATTTTCTTTCACATTTCCTTAATCTTTTGAAAATGGCTCCAAAACAGGAGCTGAAACATCGAGTTTTTATAATTGTGGACGCGGTTCAACCGGAGAACCAAGTATATCTCATACTAATGGTCCGTAAACCCTTTCGAACATTTGTCATTTATATATATATATATATATATATATATATATATATATATATATATATATATATATATATATATATATATATATATATATATATATAACTGTTTAAGTGTCCGACTACATCAGGTGATGTGCTCCAGCGGGATCTGAATGCTGTCATGGCCTCGATAGAAGTTTGGTAAATCCCTCTGAATGTTGCTAAGTGTACAGGTGATGCATGTTGGTCGCAACAACCCTCGGCATGTTTACCATCTGGGACTGGGTGTCGTCGCCCCAGTTGAGTCACACACCAACTTGGGTGTTGCCGTGACATCGGAGCTGGCATGGACCGCCCAGGCGACCGCAGCGGCAAAAAAGGCTAACAGTATCCTGTACATTACTTCAAGAAGTAATTTCCTCGTCCATCACCTGAATTTGCTACACAGCTTTATGTCATGGGATACCTGCTTGGTCTCCAGCTCTGGTTAGGCACAGGAATATCTTAGAACAATCTCACCAGGCAGCAATTTGATGGCCGCAGCAGATTAGGCATCTCACCTACCAGCAAAGGCTTTCTTACCTGGAGTAACCGTTGCTTTGTGCCAGAAGCAGGAGGTCTGATCTTGTGTATATGTATAAGCTAATGCATGGTCTATGGCATGGACCTAGTTCTGCATTTGTGACTCTGGACAGTGATTCAACACTGAGGACACCGGTTCAAGCTGGTGAAGGAACTGTTTCGTACCTCCTATAGGCAGAGCTTCTTTGCCAATTGGTCTTTTGATGCTTGTACATATAAAAAAAAAAATAGAAATGATATAATGTCCATTGCTTCTGGTTGGAGAACAACATATAGACAAAAGTCTGTCACTTTGTCACATAGTAAAAGACTGGCCCGTTTTAATTAAACTGAAATTATTTTTGATTCTTATGATTAGTCACGGGATTGCAATAAGGATAAGGATTGCAACTTCTAAAATCAGTTAACATATTTACTGTCTGTAATTTCTTTCATTTTTATTTTTATTTTTATCCACAGATTTCACAACTAAAGCTGCAAGATATACCGAATGAAACAGTGGAGCCGCTAAGAAAATACACTGATGAAGAACTTCAACAAGGGAATGTTGAATCTGTGGAGCGAGAACTGCTTAATGCAGAAGGTCAGCTTAAAGCGGCCAAACCAAACCTAAATGCAATTCATGTATGTTTTATCCTCCAACTCATGTGGGCCACCAATTATAAAAGTATCTTTAATTGCAGGAGTATCAGAAAAAACAAAATGTATTTGTAGAAAGAACCAAAGAATTGGAAGCAATTTCCACAAAAAGGGCTGAAATGAGAGCAGTATATGATGGACTCCGAAATCAAAGGAAAGAAGAATTCTTGATTGGATACAACATCATTAAAATAAAACTCAAAGAGATGTACCAAATGATAACACTTGGAGGTGATGCTGATTTTGAAATGCCTGATAGTTTTGACCCATTCACTGAAGGAGTTCAATTTAAGTAAGTGTAGATATTTTTTCAGATCATGTTATTAATTAAAAAAATAGTTATGGAGTGGGCTATGAACCAGCATACTCAACAATCGAATGTCAAAATCCATTGAATGAGGATTTAATACAATTTCCATTGGTGAAGTCACTTGTATCATGTTTAATAAAATCAAGAACTTTTAATGAAGGACCGACTATCATATTAAAGATAGGTTTAAACATAAGACTGTTGTCCATTAAAACATCTAAATCATTTGAGTTACTCCTAGAATTTTTCAGTAAATGATGAGTAAAGATAAGAAAAACATTTGGTAAACTTTACACATATAATGGTCAAGTAATTTTTACCACATAAATACGTTTACCACATAAAAGTATATATAAGTACCTTCCCTCTGCCTTATTAGACAGCGCCCTTAAAATGCTTAAAGTAATGACGTCATAAAATATAAAAAATTTCATATATGGAGACAAAGGCAGCAGCATTAGAGTCTAGGGGCTATGTTGCCTTGTAACAACCATGGCTGTCCTCCAGCCGTTTTTTGTTGTTGTTGCTTCCGCACTTAAATCAGTTAAGCCAAGTTTTTAAAGAATCTTGTTCATTGGTCTGCCTCTTTTTCCACGTGTGGCCTCCAAAGAGTGTCAATCAAATTTTGCCTTCTTTTAGAAGCATCTTTCTTCCACTTCTTAAATCACCCATTTATGTGTACCTTTTCTTTGTTGTTTTATTGTATGTTTATATTTCAAAAACTTATTCACTTCATACACTGTTTATCCAAAATCCAGCTTTCCACCTTATGCATTACAACATTCTGTACATATGACTTGCTAAATCTCTTTCTCAAGTTCAAGTTAAAATGTTTATTAGTAGGTTGTTATATTTTCCAGCATCCATAATATTATTACCAAGGTACATGAACATTTCTCATTGTTCAAGTTGTTGGCCTAGAACAGCCATTACTTTATTTTGATTTCTCCTTTGGGCTATTTACTGTGTAATGTTTTTGTTCGATGTTATCATACACTGGTTGAGTAAATGTAACGAGTCTTTATTGAATTACACTTACCATTTGATTCTATAAATGTAGTGAACTACAAGTTAATTGGCAATTAGCAACAACAGGAACTTGGGATGTCAGCTGACACAAAGTTAATGGCATGACGACTGCCACTGAGACCTTGTTGCCAATCAACCTGTTTGTGACAATTAAGTTACTAAATGGTACCCTACAATATTACGAGCTGTTGGTGACAATTATGCTACTAAAAAGTCACCATACATAACTCACTCCCCTTTGACAAAACAAGTAAAATAAGAACCACTGACAAAACAAACAAATGATCAAACACCATGTTCGATTTCAGCAATTGGTTTCTTTACAATACGGCCACTTCTGTTTCTCACCGCACTGTTCATTCCGAAATTCTCCAAACCTGTTTCGTGTGATATGACAGCACTGTCCATTTTGGAACTCCGCAAGCCTGTTTCGTCTGTTATGACACTCTTCCTCCAACTAGAAAACATACACAGGGGGCCCGGTGAACTCACTTCAGAGTCTCGTTCACTCATCTGGAAGTCATTGATGTTAGGCTTTAAAAACTGGCTATTACGTCTCTATTCAGCATCTTCCACCCTCACAGAATTGTCACCTGGTCTGCTCTGGGATACAAGGAGACAACCACACCCAGTTTCCACTTCTTTTTTCTCTCCTGCTACAAAATGTGCTGACGAACCTCTAATTCTGCAAGTCTTCTAGCTGAACGGTAATAATACAGTTTCTGTTTCTTCGTATTCAATTCTAATGCAGATGTAACACCTTTCGTCTAATATCGAGGTTTTAATAGTTCAGTTTTAACTGGGACACGTTCTAAACTTTCTTGCCATCAATAATACAGACAGTTTGCGGTTGTTGTTCCGAGCAAGTGCATGTGTGCCGGCAGCCAATAATCTTTTCGCTTGCTGATAACTGACTGCAAAATAATATAGTGAAATCAAGTAAGAATATTAATTTATTAGATATATAGATATATACCTTTATTTCACAGATACCAGTTACACAATTATTATGTTCCTAGTTCGTGAAATTCCCAAAAAAAATTGCATGACTCAATTAATACACAAAATTCTAAATTATAACACACAAGGTATAAATACAAAATATATCATCAAATAAATTAAACTCATCAAGGAAAAACCATCCATTCTGAAGAAGGTAATGTTTCAAAGATTTTTTAAAAACACTAAATGTGTTTAATCATCTAATTTCACTGGGCAGGGCATTATAGAAATGACAACCCTTATAAAAAAAAACATTTTTCTGGTAAAAGGCAGTTGAGTGAGCATCAGGTACCAAAACCTGGCATCTTGTATCATAAGCATGTATCACTCTATTCCGAGAAAATGTCGCATGATTCCTATAAACAAGCAACACAACTCGTAGACGTATGTATCGTAAACAGTTAGAATATTAAGACGCCTGAATAAAGTTTTACAAGAATCACGAAATGCAGCACCAGCCAAAATCTAACAATAAACTTTTGCATGCGAAAAACATGCTCTGCCCCCAAAACACCTCCCCAAAACAAAATGCCATACCATGCATGGTACACACTGCTCACCGATTTTGTGGCATAACAATATTTTTAGTTTCCCACAAAAACTCAACATGTGAAGGCCATTGTATATCACAGTCAAGGACCACACCCAACATCTTTACACTCATGGAAAAATCTTCTGGTAAATCACAAATACTTGCTGAGCGTCCTGACCCAAAGAGTAGTCTCACAGTTTTGTCTGTATTCAAATCTAGTTTATTTTTATGAGCACATAAAATTACCCTATTATGCACCAAATCAGCAGTAGCAATAATTTCTTCAAAGGTTTTTGATTTAATTAGAATACTAGTACCATCCGCATAACAAGTAGTAGTTATATTATTAATACATTTAAGAAAGGGGGAACAGGTCATTTGCATACACCGTTAAAGCAGTAGGCCCAAAATAGAACCCTGCAGAACTCCCAAGCTTGTACGCATTGCTTCACTGACTGCATCATTTGACAACTTACTCTTTGAGTTCTACCTTGCAAATATGATTAAATTAGCCTTAACGGCAATCCTCTAACACTACATCGATATAACTCATGTAGCAAGATTTTGTGCACTACACAGTCGAAAGCTCTAGAGAAATCACTAAACAACCCCATACAATAATTCTTTCTGTCTACAGCACCTACAATTTGGCACACAAAATCACAGAGAGCAGTGCCTCTACCCCTAATAAAGCCATGCTGCGACGACGTAAAAATATTATTTTTATTGAAGAATGCAACAAATTGGATCTTAATAGCCTGCTCAAAAATGTTTGAAAAAAAAATGACAGAGGGCTGATACAACGATAGTTTAAAAATATATCGTCCTTTTTATAAAGTAATAATACCAAAACCTCTTTGAGTCTTGTCGAAAATATTCCATGTTCAAAACACAAATTAATAACAAAAGCAAACGGCATACAAACAACACACACTCTTCAGCAAGTCTGTTGGCACCTCATCGCAGCCAGATGACTTTGAACTCTTTAGAACTATTTCTACGCAGAATCAATATATTATATTAAATTAATCGAATCACCCCTAATAACTGACTGCTGATTAAACCAAAAATCATCACATAAAATATCTACAGATGTAGGCCTTATCAAAAATCACCAAATACTGCAACGAATCATACAACAATGTTAACGATTACCAGTGACAACTTGCAACCAGGTATTGATTATCACAATATGATTGACCAAAGAGACAGCGCTCCTCCATCAGCCCATTCGTGGCAAGAATTGAAAAAAGAGTCTGCAACTAACTTGAGCAAACTCCAAAAAAGGCCACTATTTCCAAAAACTTACAACAGATTCTCATCTCTAGTTACAGCAGATGAAATAAACGTTAATAACTACAACTCTACAGGCATGCTAAAACAGCCCAAACCTCCACCTATTTTTATCTATGGTGTAACGGATTATAATAACATGAGTAACTTTCTAGCCGTCATTATAGCAGAAGAGCAATATTACTTCAAGACACTAACAAACAATATTTGCAAAATAAATGTCATCTGAAACATATAGCAGACTTCTGAGATACCTTAGAGATGAGAATATCGTATTCCATACTTACCAGCCCAAAGAAGAAAGAGCCTATAGAGTAGTAGTAATATACTTACATCAAACGACTCCAATTAACGAAATAAAGTTAGATATAAAAAAAACTGGCCACAGAGTGAGAAATATTGTGAACGTTAGGCATCATATTTCCAAAGATCCATTACCTCTTTTTTTCGTAGATCTAGAGCCACAAGATAATAATAAAAGTATATATGATTTGCAATCCATATGTAACACAATAGTCAGTATAGAACCTCCAAGGAAAAGACACGAAATAGTGCAATGTGCAAGGTGCCAAGAGTACGGGCATTCGAATACTTACGGTAACAAACCTTTCATTTATGTAAAGTGCAGCGAACAACACGACAGCAAAGTGTGCATGAAAAAAAAAAGAGAAACTCCAGCGAAATGTGCTCCATGTGAAGGTAGCCATGCAGCAAATTACAAAGGTTACACCGTATACAGGGACCTCATGAAAACCAAAAACCCAAATCTGACTAGAAGATACCACCAGAAGCAACAGAATCTAACACAAGACCACCAAAACATACATGTTGCAGCTAACATAAACACAGAAGTATTTAGCAACTACACCGAACCCTGCCCAAGCAAATTGCTATATAATCAAGTATGCAAACAAAAACAACCCGTTTACACAGATGACCATCAAAATACCCTTGAAAACATGATTACTACTACCCTGGGCGAATTTAAATCGCTATTCACACAACTGATGAAGCAAAACCAGATTATGCTTAATCTGTTATGAACACTTGTTAATAATTTCAACTGAAATGGCAACGTTCATACGCATTGCAACATGAGATGCCAACAGACTAACTAGTCGCAAACAAGAACTAACAACATCTGTCAACATTAACAAAATAGATATAATGCTGGTCTCTGAAGCCCACTTCACAAATAAGTCAGTATTCCGCATACCGCTCTTCTCTACATACGCTACAAATCACCCAGATGGCACTGCACACGGACATACAAGCTCCTTGTTATGACCTTACCACAAAAAAACTTCTTTAACACTTCTTGAAAAAGCAATTTCTTTGCTGGCCACAATCGTATGATGAACCTATCCTATTTCCGAGCCTTATGGAAATACTCCTTGATTACTATGATAGCTAAGCAAGACAAACCTGAATATGAGATTGTATCTTATAGACCTATAAGCTTGCTATCCATACTAGGAAAAATAGCTGAAAGGCTATTGCTGAAGATGCTAAGGAAAGATGCTAACCTGCATAATATAATACCAAGACACCAACTAGGCTTTAGTGAACATCACTCCACACTCCAGCAAGTTCACCAAATAGTCAACAAAATATCAACCAGCCTTGAAAACAACGAATTTTGTAGTGCAGTGTTTTTAGATTCCTCTCAAGCATTTGATAAAGTATGGCACATTGGACTCTTATACAAGCATCTTCACAGCTGTACTATTTGCTACTAAAATCGTACTTGTCAGATCACTACTTTTCTGTGAAACACAATGATGCAGTATCAAGTCTCATAGAATATGGCATACCACAGGGGAGCATGTTGGGACCACTACTGTACTTAATCAGCACATCAGATATACGAGTCAGGGAACACAACACTTGCTACTTTTGCTCATGATATTGCAATACTATCATCACATCGAAAAGACGAGGTAGCTTCACAAAACTTACAACAACACTTGGACGAGATCAGTAAATGGTTTGAGAAATGCCGTTTCAGTGTAAATGAAAGCAAATCAGTTCAAGTAACATTTACTAATAAAAATACGATCTGGCCAAGAGTAACTATTTAACAACCACATATCTGTTAACACTGAAGCAAAATATCTTGGTATACATCTTAATCAATGTTTAACGTGGAAAAGGCATGTACAGTCAAAAAAAGCACAAATAAATTTTAAGTTTCGTCAGATGCACTGGCTCCTAGGAAGAAAATCAAAGCTCACCATCAGCAACAAGATCTTGATCTACAAGGCCTTTTTAAAACCAATCTGGACCTACGGAATGCAGTTTTGAGGAGGCACTAAACCAACAAATATCCAAATTATACAAAGTCTGCAATTTAAAATACTTCGCTCAATAGTAAATGCTCGATAGTAGTTAGGCATTATAATTACGTGGTCGAAATTCGATGCATGGTCAGCTCAGAACTGGAACAGATCGGGGAATCCGACTGTCTAATTAAAACAAAGCATGGTTTAATATATTTGGATTGAGCAGATTTTAATTAAAATCCGCTACCATAACGCACTTGCTGCGTCTCGAATTTATTTTCTTACAAACATGTATTATAATTAACGTGGTCGAAATTAGATACATTAAAAGTCAGCTTAGAACTGGCATGGACGAGGGAATCCATCTGTGTAATTAAAACAAAGCAATGTTTAATATATTTGGACTGGGCAGATTTTCCTGGCTAATGAACTTATCCAAGCCGCTTGCACATGGAAGGTATTCACTAAATTTGATCTTCATCGGCGTGACACATAAATATATACATATTTATGTATTATATATATATATATATATATATATATATATATATATATATATATATATATATATATATATATATATATATATATATATATATATATATGAACCGACCTCGGATTTGGGTTCCAGGGGTCCTAAATAGCGCTCATTTGTGGACATTTTTTCAAAATTCAAAAGTCGCAATCTCCTCCTTTAGTGGATTTTTTTAAAAAGAAAATTCACTAAAAACAAGGGCAAACTTCAACTTATTTGTATCTTGTCTGTTTTACTGGAGAAAAAGTGAGGAAACAGTTATAGTTTTTTCTAAATAATCTTTAGGAATTTGATGTTTACTAATATGTTAATTTGATGATTAGTTAAATTTAATTGTGACAAATGTATTTTTTGAAAACTATTTTTTACAAATTTGCATAATGCACAGTAGCCTAACTACCACAAACGGCCAACAAGAATATCCATTCCCTACTGGGAATAGTATTAAGTTTCACCTACGCTAAATATAAGTAGTTAAACACCTAGTCAAAATGCATCATGAGCTCTTGGATTAATAAGCTTGTGTTTATACAAGATACAATTTAAAATGTGAAAAATCTAAACACTAATGTGAAACAGTGAGATGTACGACAGGGTCGCCATCTCGGTGCGGAACCAGGTGGTATGTTGTCACGACAGCTCTAGTTAACACAAAATGTTATAGATAGAGACTGTGTACAACCAACAATTTTGTAAATTGACAGCCCTGGCCCATTTCTTCCCTAATAGACAGACAATGTATGTAAGGCTAGATGTATTCTCACCGTAAATAGCTGACTGGTTTCACTCTAATTAGAGCTCCTCAATGCGCTATATTAATCACAACGAGAACATCCCTATAAAGTAATACGGCTATGGTAGCCAGCCTCGTAAAACATTGTGAGATGCACTAGATGTAGACCGAGATGGCCTCCTACAACATCTCACAATGTTGTAGGAGGCTGGCTACCATAGCTGTGATTAGTATAGCGTACTGACGAGCTCTAAAATTAGAGCGAAACTGGTCTGCATTTCTAATTACGGTGAGACTTACTAATGTGAAAACAATTATTTGAAATGTCACTATTAGTTTGTTTGCTTCAATCTTTATAAATACACGATTTTACTCCCTACCAATACTTCTGTGTAAGTACACCTTTAATGTAATTCTCCATTTTGTAAAAAAACTCTTCTCTACTGATTGCTTAATTTCACAAAAATATTTATCTGAAATCTTCACAAACATTTTTGACAAGTTGGACAATTGATAGTCCCTTTATTAATCTTATTTTTAAAGGGGTAGACATTGATCCAATCCAATCCATAGCAGGTGGTAGTGGAATTTTCCTTTGCGTAATAATAAAGGATTTTTTCACGCCCGAGGAGGTACCACCCGATACATCAAGGGGCCGGTGAAGTCCCAACGGACGTTTCCGATTCTGCTGTATGAATCGGTTTCCCGTATAAGCAAAAATGATGATGACTCCTCCTTGTACAAAATATTCCGGAGGCAAAATACCCCTCCATTCGGATCTCTGGGAGAGGGGTGTACAGGGGGCGCCAACATCAAGATTTAACATATCCTTTTTGAATATATGTGGCCTAAATTCTAACCTGAACTCCGTCCACCATTTCCTCCAGGCTAACAGGCCCCAACTCCTCTTCCTCACCGAAACCCAAATCAGTGCCAAAACAGCCACTAATCACCTTAATTTCCCGGGGTATGAGCTCCTTACTTCCTTTAGATTGCATGGAGGCGTGTGTGCATACGTCCGTAGCAATCTACCCCGCACCAGACTCCCCAATTTAGAAGCTGGAAGAAAAGACATACTATGGTTAAAACTCTCTCTCAGGGCTGCAACTAAATTCATCTGTTGCATTTACCGGTCACCTTCTGACAGCAACTTTGTCCAGCTCTTTGACTACCTTTCTGAAAAAACCAACTACCTGATTTCTGAATATCCTTCCTCCGAGGTCACTATTCTTGGTGACTTCAATGTCCATAATAAGGAATGGCTAGAATCTTCAAAAACCGATCCACAAGGGAGAGCAGCGGAGGCCTTTGCAGTCAGCAATTCTTTAGCCAATATGGTTCAGCAACCTACTTACTTTCCTCGTATCCCAACACACAGCTCAAATCCCTTGGATCTTCTTCTTACTACACAACCTGAATGCTATAAGATATCAGTCACCGCCCCCCTTGGTCGCTCAGACCACGGCATGGTCACTGCTTCCTGCGCAATGCAACCCGAGGTCACACAGTCATCACACCCACGTATCGTTTGGCACTACAACTCCGCAAACTGGGACGAAATGCGGGATTACTTTTCCTCATCTCCATGGGCGTCTGTCTGCTTCTCTCATCCTGACCCCTCTGATATCTCACAAAACGTCACCGAAATTATCCAAGCTGGCATGGAATTATTTATCCCACTTACACAGAAAACCTCTTCAGCCACTCAAAAGTCCTGGTTCTCTAAATCCTGTGACAAGGCCAGACTTGAAAAGGTCAAAGCTCACAAAACGCTTCTACACAATCCCAGTCAAGAAAATCGTCAAGCATTTAACGACGCAAGAAACCGCTATGTCTGCATTCTTTCTGAGGCAAAAAACTCGTTTAATAACCACATCAAAAACAAAGTCCTCTTAAGCTCCAACGGCGGCAAACCCTTCTGGACTCTTGCTAAATCTATTGGGAATAATTTCTGCAAAAGCACGTTCCCACCTCTTGTCTCAGGGGATGAAATTGTTTCTACCGCCCTGGGCAAGGCTGAACTTTTTGCTTCGTTGTTCGCCGGCAATTCTACTCTCAACCCACCTCCAAATGTTCAACCACCAACAGTCCCCAATGTCGCGCATAAAATGACGGATATCATTTTCAAAACTAAAAAGGTACGAAAGTTGCTCTCTTCTCTTAATACCAGGAAAGCCTCTGGCCTTGACGGGATCCCAGCAATTGTTCTCAAAAAATGTGCACCAGAGCTTGCTCCTGTCCTGTCTCGTCTGTTTCAGATATCTTATAATAAAGGCATATTCCCTAGTAACTGGAAAACTGCTCGAGTACAACCCATCCCCAAGAAAGGATCCAAAGCGCTTCCTAGCAACTACAGGCCTATTTCTCTCCTTTCAGTCGTCTCTAAAGTGATGGAAAAGTATATAAACACCGAATTACTAAAATTTCTTGAAAAACACAGTCTAATCCACGACAGGCAGTATGGATTCCGTCAGCGCAGATCGACTGCCGACCTCCTTTCCTTTGTCACCCATTCTTGGAACAAGTCTATGGAACAACACGGTGAATCCCAGATTGTTGCTCTAGACATATCCAAAGCATTCGACCAGGTCTGGCACGCAGCGCTGCTTAATAAACTTCCGGCCTATGGCCTACCACCAAAACTCTGTATGTGGACAGCAAATTTCCTCTCTAACAGGAGCATATCTGTTGTTGTGGATGGCTTTCCTCTAAACTGTATCCAATTAATGCAGGAGTTCCTCAAGGTTCAGCTTTAGCCCCTACTTTGCTTCTTCTCCACATCAATGACCTCCTCTCGAGCACATCCAACCCAGTTCACAGCTACGCGGATGACAGCACCCTCCATTCAAATATACAATATTCTAAGCCTGTCTCTTTAGCCCAATTAGATGAGGATCGCAGACTCATGGAGGGTTCTGTCTCCGTAGATCTCCAAAAAATATTAGACTGGGGAAGTAGAAATCTTGTACAATTCAACCCCACCAAAACTAAGTCTTGCTTTCTTTCTCACAAGAGATACACCAGCCCTAGACCCATCACAATGAACAACCAAGTTATTCAAAGTAATGAGTCCTTTTCTCTTGTTGGCATTTCTGTGGATCGAAATCTTAATTGGCACCAACATGTCACATCAATTGCAGAAGCGGCTGCTAAGAAATTAGGTTTCCTCTTCCGGGCTCGCAAATACTTTTCACCAGCTAATCTCTATACCTTATATACTGCACAAATAAGGCCAAACCTCGAATACTGCTTCCACATCTGGGGTGCCGCTGCCGCTTCTACACTCGCTATCCTGGACTCCATTCAAAAGAGAGCTATACGTCTCATCGGTGACCCTACCCTCACCCAAAGGCTGCCATCCCTTGCCCAGCGACGTGCCGTTGGTGACCTCTCTCTCTTTTATAGATATCTGCACGGGCACTGCTCAGAGGAGCTTTCCTCCATAGTTCCCCCACCTGCTGCCCCCAACAGATCTACCAGGGGAACAGAGCGAATGCACCCTTTTACTGTCCAGGTCACCAGACTTGGAACATCTTGTTATGCCCGCTCTTTTGTCCCGAGGACTTCCAAGTTGTGGAATTCCTTGCCGGCACATGTGTTTCCTTGTCCTCCGAACCTCCAAACCTTCAAGTCCAGAATTAACGAGCTGCCTCTTTCCTCCTTGTCAACACCCACAGTACGATAGTATTTAGGCTGTAAGCCCTCGTGGTGTGTTGTTGAAATTAAAATAAAAAAAAGTTGACAAATATATTTTTCTCATAAATATTTGATTACTTATGTTTTATTTACCTGTCGATTGATACTTGATTGTACATTGTTTGTCTCTAATTTTATGTGTTAGTGAACTATTTTTTAAAGCATGCCTAAAGAAATATTTCTGTTTTTTTAGTGTCAGACCACCAAAGAAATCGTGGAAAAAAATATCAAATTTGTCAGGAGGTGAAAAAACCTTATCATCACTAGCTTTAGTTTTTGCTTTGCATTATTACAAACCTTCCCCATTGTATGTTATGGATGAAATTGATGCTGCTTTAGATTTCAAAAATGTGTCAATAGTGGGCCACTATATAAAGGTATTATGTTTAATCAGATTATTATTGTTCACTTTAAAGACTTTTAATGTTTCAGGAACGTACAAAAAATGCCCAATTTATTATTATTTCATTAAGATCTAACATGTTTGAACTGTGTGACAATTTAATTGGAATTTACAAAACATATAACTGCACAAAAACCATTACAATTGACCCCAGAATATATGATAGAGAAAATGAAGATAATAGAGCATGTGACAAAGAAAACGAAGATGCTAATGCTACTACTAGACAGGTATAGAAGTCTCTCTAGTATATTTGTTGTTTTGTTTAAGAATAAAAACGAATTCACAATTTTGTACCAAGATAATACAAAACAATGTATATTTATAGTAAACGAAATAATTAAATATATATCAATTCAGTATACTGTTTTGTGGATGTTTTGCACCTGGCTTTTCTCACAACTCACAGTATTTTTTACACACTTTAAGGGAAACACATAATTTAACATTTTGACATGTACTATATATGTGCGTTGTTTTGAATAAGGTTGTTTTGATCAGAATTATTCGGACAACATTAGCAAAGGAAATCACATATGGTCAACTGAGCCACCTACTTGTGCTGTTTCAAACACTTCGGAAGTCAGCTAATAATGGGCCTTGTCTTTTAGGTGGTGTCGATCAAACATCTATCCTTACAAACAAAATGTTTCACTAGTTAAAGCAATGTTTACCTGTGATGTTATCGGTGGTGTTTAGATTTTAATTAAAAAATATTAATTCCTTTAATTAATGAATGAAATCGGGCATACTGGGTTAATCATATTAAAGTATTTAGCATTTTTCAGATGTGTGACAAAAAGGTATTTTTTTTTTTCGTGTGATACTTTTGATTCTACATGTTAAAATTGTGCCTATGACATGAAAATATGGAAAAAATTAAGTCGTTTTTCAGTTCAAATTATTTCCAAAAATTTTTGAAGCATCATCTGGGTGGACTTTAGTTTATCAGTAAATTTCTCTAAATATTTTTTAGAAACAATAGCTGAATTTCAGTGGCATTTTATGTAAATACAAAACATGTCCAATTTTTCTCCAATACTAAACCATTGTCTCATTTTGCTAATTATGAGATCCACACTGCAATTTATAGAAAACCACTGCTGTAGGCTAGGCACCACAATGACAGGTTTTTTTTTGCACCAACAGATTGTTTATTTCTAAGGTTAGAAATAAATTATATATATATATATATATATATATATATATATATATATATATATATATATATATATATATATATATATGTGTGTGTGTGTGTGTGTGTGTGTGTGTGTGTGTGTGTGTGTGTGTGTGTGTGTGTGTGTGTGTGTGTATGTATGTATGTATGTATGTATGTATGTATGTATGTATGTATGTATGTATGTATGTATGTATGTATGTATGTATGTATGTATGTATGTATGTATGTATGTATGTATGTATGTATGTATGTATGTATGTATGTATGTATGTATGTATGTATGTATGTATGTATGTATGTATGTATGTATGTATGTATGTATGTATGTATGTATGTATGTATGTATGTATGTATGTATGTATGTATGTATGTATGTATGTATGTATGTATGTATGTATGTATGTATAAGTACACTTGGAGAACCCAAATCACCACAACACATAGTTTAAAGACATTACGATCGTTTCGCTGACAACGTCAATGTCATCGGAGGATGTAAAAATTCAGAATTTTTCATCTTCTGATGAAGCTGACGTTGTAAGCGAAACAATCGTAAGGTCTTTAAAATATGTGTTGTGGTTTGGGTTCTCCAAGTGTTCTTATCAGTGCTCATCACAGGTTCCAGTTTTCACATAGTTGATAATTTACAAATAAAATTAAATGTGTATGTGAATATAAACTTAACATCAATGTATTTTCTAAAAATTTGCGTTATCAAAAATCGGATAAACAGGAAAGTTGTAAGAAAACTTAAATAACCTTTTCCACTCCGAATGTGCTTGTTTTTGAGCGATTGTCAAATTGTGTGGGACCCAACGTAAACAAATTTTTGTTTGCTGCCAAATGTTCATGTAATATTGAATATATGCTGGTCCCACTAATGTCCAAGGATACGTCAATCTCATGATAAGTCATGTGACGATTTTGTAGTATCAGTTTATGCACTGCACCAATGTTTTTCTGAACAACTGATTTTGGACGACCTTCACGAAATTCGTCCTTGATCAAAATACGGCCACGATTGAATTCGGTAAAACATCGATAAACACTGTTCCTTGGTGGTCCTTCATTCTCAAAATTCGAAGTACGATGGACTGTTGTTGAGTTAATCCACGTCGAAAGTTGTAAAAAGAAAATTGAACGAAAACATTCACGATTTAATTCCATTTTCTTGATAAGTAGAATTTGGGGAACCCAATTCATGACAATGCAGTTTTTAAACCTAACGTTCGTTTCGCCAACAAAGCTGGCGTCATCAGAGGGATGAAAATGCTAAACAAATAAAAACGTGAACTACTATTTATATGTTCGTTGTGAACAGCGTCCTCTATGAAGGTATACAGACAGACCCCCACTGTTGAGTCTTAAATCCCTGTAAATGAAATAAGGTACTGTTACAAAGCACTTCAATAGATGTAGGTGCGGTGTTGCCACATCTCCAGAACTTCCCCAACATCTGGGAATTTTTGCACAATCTGGCAACACTGCCTCCCAACCCCCCTGGAGGTGCCTGGGGTGACCCCCCACAGGCGAAGTCTCAACCCTCTAGGACCAAAAATAACGAAGTTACCAACTTGTGCCCCGTCGGAACCGATAACTGAGGTCTGCGCATTCCGAACACCCTGTATCTAGACCCCGTATACGCAGAGACCACTTACACCTTGTATACGCAGAGAGATCTTATAGTACGAGCAACACCTCTTGTGTAACATAGGAGTGATGACCACATTTGGATCATCCTGTATATACATCCCCCTGTATACACACGGGGCCGATCTGTATTCACAGAACCTTCTAGCAAAAGAAGGTCCTGGAATATTCTGGAATGGAAGGCTCGTGAAACAAGGTAGAAGGTAAGACGTGTATATAAAGACGAAAGCAAGCCAGGGCTGTTCAGTTCAGTTAGAGAATGTGGAAGTGACTCGAAGAAGCAGTAACTAGTGTGAAGTGTTATAGAGTAGCGACTGTAGTTTCAGTGTATTAGTGACTTTTGTCCAAATTAGTGATTGTAAGGCCAGATAAACTAAGTGTTTTGTGAGAGAGACATTCTAGAACTTTTATTGTATCCATATTTAGAGAGTAAATAAAGTTTTGTTAAAATTAAAAGTCTCACTTATCCAGAACCTGGAGAAAACGCAACAATTTGGTGTCAGAAGTGTGGGATAAGTGAGTGAAGAAGTGAACAAGTAAGCTAGCTGTAAATGGTAAACACCAGATCGACTGACTACGACGAGATGGCTGAAATCAAAGAGTTGATGGACTTACTGAAAAGACAACACGAAGAAGACGACAAGAGGAAGAACAGAGGCATCTTGAAGATAAAGCAAAACTCAAGAAGCAACACGAAAAAGACAAAGAAGACCTCAAGAAGCAACGCGAAGAAGACGACAAGAGGAGGAACAGAGGCGTCTTGAAGATAAAGAAGAACTCAAGAAGCAACGCGAAGAAGACAAAGAAGACCTCCGAAGTATGTTCCGCAATATGAGAGTCGATGTAAAAGAAGAAATTGAACAGATCAACGAACAAATAGAAAATGTGGACAAGAAAGTAGAAAATGTGGAGAAGAAAGTAGAAAATGTGGACAAGAAAGTAGAAGATGTGGAAAATACAATAGGAGTGGTAAACAGGAAAGTAGAAAATGTAACAGAGGATTTGAACAAACGATGGGAAGAAGTGGAGGGGTTGAAAGAACAAATGAAGATGATGATGAAAGGCACAGAAGTCAGACATAGAGAACTGACAGAACAGGTAATGGGCCAGACTGATAGAACTCAACCAAGAGGAGTTACTGGAATGTCCCCAGTTCAAAATCGTCCGGAAGAAGATATGCCAATCGTGCAGCAGCCTCATGGAACCTTGAAGCCGCCGACTTTTAACGGAGAAACATCGTGGCCCATGTACAGGAGGCAGTTTGAGGTGGCAGCTCTCAGCAATGGGTGGAGCGAACAACAGGCAGCAACTGCTCTAATTCTATCGCTTCGAGGTAAAGCCCTAGAAATATTCCAGAACATCCCGGAGTCGAAACAGCAAAACTACTTAACAGTTATATAGGCCCTAGATTTGAGATATGGTAACAAGTACATGAGCCAGGTCTACCAGATACAACTAAAGTCAAGCGTCCAGAAGCCAAATGAGACTCTGCAAGAATTTAGTGCCGAAGTGGAGAAACTTGTGCGACTGGCATATCCCCAAGCCCCAGAAGAATTTGTCAACCAGATCACCGTCCAGACCTTCATCGATGGGGTACTTGACAATGAAATGCAACAAGCTTTAAGGCTCGGAAGGTTAAAAACACTTACAGACTGCGTCATTTATGGCTTGGAATTTGAAGCAGCGAAGAATGCATCTCAACCTCGCCGCAACAGGCTGCGCGAAGTTAAGGAGATAGAGGACTTTGCAGACACGACAGCGGAACTAACGCAAGAAATGAAGTTGATAAAAGAAGCCATAAGCAAGCTCACTGCACCGGTTGGGGCACGTAGGACGAAAGCAGATTGGTCAGACATAGAATGCTACAAGTGTGGTAGGAAAGGGCACATAAGCAGGCAGTGCTCACAAACCCAACAGGTGGCTCGCAGAAGACAAGAATATACCAACAGTGAGCGCCGTCAGGGAAACGACATGACGCCAGCGTAAGGGGGCGGCAGCTCGCGTGCGAGTCCCAAGGCCCCAAAGTCAAGGTCTCCACTATCCGACGCTACCGCGAGAGCCTCGTTCTACCTGGCAGCCTAGGCGGAAGACGATGCAGCTTCACCATCGATACTGGTGCCACTAGATCCGTTGTACGCCCAGACATCTTGCCAAACATGTCAGCACTCATGACCAACAAACAGCCTGTGTTGGAGACGGCAAAAGGAGATAGGATACCCGTGCATGGAGAGGCCACTGTTTACATTAGGCTGGGCAGTACTGAGTTGCAGGTAAAGGCTGTTGTCGCAGAAATCGTCGACGAATTTATTCTGGGCTTGGATATAATAGAAGAGTTTGATGTCTTTTCAGTAGACTTCCAAAATAAGATCTTGAGAATCGGCAACGAAGAGTTGTATTTATCTCCACCAGCAGGCGAAGCTAATCCCAGGGTGAGACTTATTGTCGACGAAGATACACGGATTCCTGGTAACAGTGAGAAGATTGTCAGAGCCAGGCTAGAGAAGAAACTTGATGGTATGTCTGCTCTCATAGCGGAGCCCCTAAAAGATAGACATGATGGTGCCCTCGTCGCACGATGCTTAGTAGACCTGAAGAAGACAATACCCATAAGAGTGGCTAACGTGCAAACTAACAGAGTCACATTGAAGAAAGGTGAGGTTATCGCCACTTGCGAGCCCATTGACCGAGTGACGTTGTCAAGAAACGTGACACCCACTGCATTAGACAGAAGACTGCCAGTAGAAATAGTAGATGCGGTTCAAGAATTCATGGGGCCAATTGAACAACATGGAGATGGAAATGGCCCTGAAGTTTATATTGGAGGAGGCCGATATTTTCGCTCAAGATAAAATCACAGATCGTACGAGTCTAGTGCAACACAGAATTAATACTGGCGACGCAAGACCAATTAGACAGCCGCCGAGGAGACTGCCTTTTGCCAAGCAATCAGAAATCAAGGCGATGGTTAACGAAATGCTGGAAGATGGGGTGATCGAGGAGTCTAATAGTTCTTGGTCGTCCCCAGTAGTTTTGGTCACCAAGAAAGACGGCACTATGAGATTTTGCGTGGACTATAGGAAGCTGAATGATGTCACCAAGAAAGACAGTTATCCCCTGCCCCGGATCAACGACACTTTGAACACTTTGGCCGGATCAAAGTGGTTCTCTACATTAGACTTGAAAAGTGGTTACTGGCAAGTAGAACTCCATAAAGACGATAAGGAGAAGTCTGCTTTTTCAACTGGGAATGGATTGTTCCAATTCAAGGTCATGCCATTCGGCTTGTGTAATGCTCCTGCCACCTTCGAGCGACTAATGGAGTTAGTGCTGAGAGGACTGACATGGGAAACATGCCTGGTGTATCTCGATGATGTCATGGTGATTGGAAGGACTTTCGATGAACACCTGTCGAATCTGAAACAAGTTTTCTCCAGGCTGAGAGGTGCCAATCTGCAACTCAATCCCAAGAAATGCGTCCTCTTCCAGAAGAAAGTGAGTTTCCTTGGACATGTCGTTTCTGAGAAAGGGATACAAACCGATCCAGAGAAAATAAAGGCAGTAAGAGACTGGCCTGTGCCGAAGAACAAACATGAGGTCAGAAGTTTTCTGGGACTTTGCAGCTACTACCGACGCTTTGTGAAGTACTTCAGCAGCATTGCGAAACCTCTACATAGCCTAACTGAAAATAAGGCCGAGTTCATCTGGTCACCAGATTGCCAACAGTCTTTTAGAGAACTCAAACATCGTCTTCTCACTGCTCCTGTACTGGCTTATCCTCAGGATGAAGGACTGTTTATACTGGACACTGATGCTTCCCAGTATGGCATTGGGCCAGTACTCTCACAGCTCCAAGCCGGAGAAGAAGTTGTGATAGGCTACTTCAGCAAAACGTTCGGAAAAGCAGAAAGAAATTACTGTGTAACCCGGAAAGAACTGCTGGCAGTTGTAAGATCCATCGAATATTTCCACAGCTTCCTGTACGGAAGAACATTCCGCGTGAGGTCGGATCACTCTGCTCTGCAATGGCTTCTGAACTTTAGAAAACCCGAAGGACAGATAGCACGATGGATAGAGAAACTGCAGAGCTACGACTTCCGGATTGAACATCGAAGAGGAAGAAGTCACGCCAATGCAGACAGCCTGTCGAGAAGACCATGTTCAGTGCATGAATGTAAATTTTGCGAGAGACAAGAGAAAAAAGAGATCGACAAAGTAACTGATCAGATCAAACAACTGGTGACGGAACAGGAGAATAACACCGATCTAGACGTAAATCTTGAATACATCAGAGACGCACAGAAGGCAGATCCAGACTTGAAAAATATTAGAGAATGGCTCGAAAAGGGGAAAAGACCTGAGTGGCACGATGTGTCCTGGCTTGGGGCAGAGGTTAAAGGCTATTGGCTACAGTGGGACTCCTTGTGCCTAAAGAATGACTTGATCACTCGAAAATGGGAAACTGTCGATGGTAGAGACTGTATAAACCAGACTGTTGTGCCAAGTGAGTGCATAGACAGTGTTCTTCATGAGTTACACAATAGTAGAAGTGGAGGCCACTTTGGGGTCAACAGGACTCTCGCCAGAGTCAGGGACCGCTTCTATTGGATAAATTGCCGAAGAAGCGTGGAAGAATGGTGCAAACGGTGTGACCAGTGTGCTTCAAAGAAAGGACCAAAGACCCGATCCAGAGGAAAAATGATGCAGTACATCTCAGGTACACCGTGGGAAAGAGTTGCCGTAGACATCGCAGGACCTTTTCCAATCACAGAGTCTGGGAACAGATACATAATGGTGGCGATGGACTACTTCTCAAAATGGCCTGAAGTTGCGCCGATCCCCAACCAAGAGGCAACGACCGTAGCAGAAGCCCTGTTGGAAAATGTCATATCGCGACATGGCGTACCATTGGAGATTCACACCGACCAGGGCCGGAATTTCGAATCAGAAGTCTGGAAGAGCCTAATGGACTTGCTAGGCATAAAGAAAACACGAACAACGCCACTCCACCCTCAATCAGACAGCATGGTAGAACGGCATAACAGGACCATCAACCAGTATCTTGCTATGTTTGTCGATGAGAATCAGAAAAACTGGGACAAGCTGATACCTCTGTTCCTCCTAGCTTACAGAAGCTCTCAGCATGAATCTACCGGCTACACCCCATCCATGATGTTGACCGGCAGAGAGATGCGGTTATCAATCGACATGACGTGACCACCACCAAACGAGGACATAGCGGAGCACTATACACAGATGCGTCAGAGATAGGCTCCTCTTAAGCAGTGACCGGATGAAGATGCGCTTGGATCGCAGAGCAACACCCCATACATTCAAGGAAGGTAATGCAGTGTAGCTGTACCAACCAACAAGGAGAAAGGGCCTCAGTCCCAAACTTCAGAAACCATGGGAAGGGCCATATTTGGTGACTAAGAAAATTAACGACCTAGTCTACAGAATCCAGCTGTCTCCAAGAACTAAACCCAAAGTTATTCACATAGAGAGCAACCTCTCTATGTGAATAACTTTCCCTATCGAGGCCACGAACCCCCAAGTTGGCGGCCGGTAAATACTGTTCGGGACGAACAGTCTTAAGGAGGGGGGCAGTGTTACAAAGCACTTCAATAGATGTAGGTGCGGTGTTGCCACATCTCCAGAACTTCCCCAACATCTGGGAATTTTTGCACAATCTGGCAACACCGCCTCCCTACCCCCTGGGGGTGCCTGGGGTGACCCCCCACAGGCGAAGTCTCAACCCTCTAGGACCAAAAATAACGAAGTTACCAACTTGTGCCCCGTCGGAACCGATAACTGAGGTCTGCGCATTCCGAACATCCTGTATATAGACCCTGTATACACAGAGACCACTTACACCTTGTATACGCAGAGAGATCTTATAGTACGAGAAACACCTCTTGTGTAACATAGGAGTGATGACCACATTTGGATCATCCTGTATATACATCCCCCTGTATACACATGTGGCCGATCTGTATTCACAGAACTCGGTTATTTGAAAAACTCAAATTCGGTTACCAGTTCGACTTTCAGATTATGAGTGATTACGTAACATCGGTTAATAATAATGTGACTGCCACTGCCGCTTGACAATATATCATGATGATCAGTCGTACCTGTGGTGAGTAGGGTTTCTGGTTTCTCAACCTTTATTATTTCTCGAGACACAAGAATTCTCGACCAGGATTTCTCAAGCATCTCAAGAAATTTTTTAAATTTTGAATAAAACACGATGTTATTTTCAAATTTTTGCTTTATTACAAATTAGACTGATAGATGAGATCAATTAAATCAAATGGTAAATTTTTATTTACCATAAATTGCACTTATTAATTAACAAATCTACAACAAACAATAAATTAAACTATACTCTGCTGGTCTATATAAAAAGCAAAAAGTAGGGTAGTACTTAACTTTTTATAATTATTGGGTCCCTACCAGTTCCCAAATGTACAACAGTCTTTAATTAAATAAAAAATAATTAGCAAAATAAATCAACAAAATTACTAGTACATATTTAGATAACTATAAAAACTTGTTTAACAAACCAAACATTTTCCTACCAACAAACTAAAAATGCCCTTTATATTTATAAACTATTATGTTAATAACATCACAGTTTTTTGATTAAATGAATCATAAATAACTTTTAATACTATTTTTTTAATTTGAACATAGTATGCCAACTAAAACTAAGCCAGTAACCCGCAAAATAATCAACAAAGAAATTAAATTTTAATTCAACGCGTTTTCCTTATAAAATAGGCTTTCAGAAATACAAGAACATTAATAGCATCATCTGATAGGCGGTTTCTTGTTTTACTGACAATGTTTCCCGCTAACGAGAAAACACGCTCATTCTCTGTCGATGTTGGCTTAATAGTCATTACAGCTTTGTACATTTTTTCAAGAGTAGGCGTTCGTTGCCCAGTAGACTTAAATAACTTAAATTCTTTTTTATTATTTATTATCAACGTGTCTAAAAAAAGCACCTCGTAGTTTTATTAATTTTTTGTAAACATCTATTAGATGACCATAATAAATAACCCTTTATAGTGACGCAATTTAAAGTTTTTTTGAAAGGTTATTATAAGAATGCGGAAGAACTCGGGTGAATTTTAACATACCACAATTCTGAATGTCAGATCTGCCATTTTATGACTGCTGGGTAGTTCTATTTCATGCTTAAAATGTTTTAAAGTCTTGTTGATGCTATTGAGTGCGCTTGGCAGTTGAAGTGAATTAAATCGGATAAAATAGCTGCGTTTTGTTCATGGATTTATGGGGATGCTCAATAATGTAGATTATAAAATGGTGATAACAAGAATGAAGGTAGTGGACTTTCATAGCATGGCTCTGGACTTGCTTGGGTCATATTTAAGTTATAGGAAACAAGGCGTTTCAGCTGCTGATAGGAAGCCAGGCAAGCAAGTGTTTTCAAATTGAAGATTTTTTAACAGGGAAATACCTCAAGGCGTCCATATTCTATGTACATAAATAAAGTCTCCACTGTTCAGAGTGCTTACCAGATGTACTTACTATGCTGACGCTCATGGCGGAGAATTTTGGAGTAGGTACTTCTTATACTTTTATTGCACCCATGTGCCTGGATACGTGTTTTGGTTTTTGATTGATTTTGCAACTTATAAGTTATATACAGAGTGCTGATGATATTTCAAGAGTAATAATAGTCTTATTACTCTTGAAATATGAGAGATGTCTGCCTGAATTATATTGAGGATATGATGGTAGTACATTAGGGGGAACTAATGAGTGGTTTGAAAATAGCAACTTCTTCAAACCAAAAAAAAATGTTTGGGATGCAGCAAGTGCATATATATATATATATATATATATATATATATATATATATATATATATATATATATATATATATATATATATATATATATATATATATATATATATATATATATATATATATATACCGGGTGTCAACTAATTTATTAGACAAGCCATAATTTCTATAGTATTAGGTGTATCAAAATGAGATTAGGTACAGGCAAATGGTACGTGAAGAGGATAGTTTTAGCATATTTTTCACTTTCCGCTCACTTCCGGTTTTACCGGAAATGGTCCAGGTTTTGAATTTTTAAATAGAACACCCTGTATATTTTCACATTTTCGGATTTCTGAGACAATTCTTAATCAGAATGTGACATTTTCAAAAGTTTTTACGCCTACTTGATTTTTTTATAGCCACTTAATATTGCATATATCTATATTTTGCCGTTGTTTTCATCGAGACTTCCTTGGTAACCAAAACACTGATTTTCACAATGACAGTGACATACGCTTTTTGAACAGACATAGAAGTTACTTAAGTTTAGTTAAATTTCAGTTTAATTTCTTGTCACAATTATGTATACTCAAAGTGAGAAAGTGGACATGTTATTAATATTTGGAGAGTGTCATAGAAATTCAAGGAATGCTGCCGAGTTGTATGCTCACAGATATCCCAATCGGCAACATCCATCCCATCAATATTTTCCGTATGTTGAGAATCGTTTCAGACAAGGAGGAAATCGAGATGCGGAACAGAGGTTTATCATAAATGAAGACACTGAGATTGACGTTCTTGCCATGGTTGAGGTTGATAAAACGGTTTCTTTAAGAGAAATTAGTCGAGAACTGCAGATAAGTCATGAATCGGCAAGAAAAATACTGAAAAACCACGGGTATCGAGCATTTAAGTATCAGATACATCAACATTTGTATGGTGACGATGGCGATAGACGGGTATTGTTTTGTGATTGGCTGCTTCAAAATCAAAGAGTTAATCCAAATTTTATCAACTTCATTCTATTTTCCGACGAATCCCGATTTACAAATAATGGTATGTTCAATAAGCAAAATACTCGGTACTGGGCCCAACAAAATCAACACCAAATGAGAGAGGGCAATTTTCAAGAAAGGTTTGGCGTCAATGTCTGGGCTGGTATCATTCGAAACAGAATAATTGGGCCAATATTGTTTCAAGGTCAGTTAACAGGGGTTAGGTACTTAGGTTTTCTTCAAAATGAAATCGAAGATCATCTTGATAATCTACCTTTAGCAGTTTTACGGCGAATTTACTTCCAACAAGATGGAGCACCGCCTCACAATGCCAGGGAAGTTCTTAATTACTTAACAGAACATTTTAATAATCAAGTCATTGCAACCAATGGTCCCGTACGGTGGCCTGCACGCTCACCGGATCTCACTGTGCTCGATTTCTTTATTTGGGGGTATGTTAAAGAAAGGGTATACTATGCAACTGCTCCAGCCACTCTTGAAATCTTAGAAGAAAGAATTCTACACGCATTTAGAAGTATAACGCCTCAAATGTTAGAAAACGTGTGTAGAGAAACAATTGAACGGGCTGAAATGTGTCGTGAACAAGAAGGAATGCAGTTTGAACAATTACTGCAGTGAAAATTTTAATAAAATCGGATATTGTAATTTCAAATAATTTAAGTTCGTCGTTGAAGTTATTAGTTAATGTTGCTATTTTTTGTTAACTTTGTTAGTTCTCTTGATTTTTCTTTTCTTAACTTGTTAGTTTGTTAAATTTGTTTATCCAATCGCAAATAAATTATCATCGTTATATTCGTCAAAAATCCTTTTTTCGGAAAATGCTTGTCAAAAAAGTGTCGCCATTTGATAAATAATAATAAAAACGAAAATGTAATTTTGCCAACTTGTCTTATTCATATCTATCATACTAGTCACTAAAACTTTGCGATTGTAGTTTTCTGAGATCACCTAAGGTACTTAGATTAGTTTTGGTCCGATCATGTCCACCTAGATGCAATATTAAAAGTGTCTCAAAATCAAGTAGGCGTAAAAACTTTTGAAAATGTCACATTCTGATTAAGAATTGTCTCAGAAATCCGAAAATGTGAAAATATACAGGGTGTTCTATTTAAAAATTCAAAACCTGGACCATTTCCGGTAAAACCGGAAGTGAGCGGAAAGTGAAAAATATGCTAAAACTATCCTCTTCACGTACCATTTGCCTGTACCGAATCTCATTTTGATACACCTAATACTATAGAAATTATGGCTTGTCTAATAAATTCGTTGACACCCGGTATATATATATATATATATATATATATATATATATATATATATATATATATATATATATATATATATATATATATATATATATATATATATATATATATATATATATATATATATATATATATATATATATATATATATATATATATATATATACATATAAAAATTGAAACTGAACCCGGATATGGGTTCTAGCGGTCCTAGTTCGCGCGCATTCGAAAAAATGTTTGCAAAGTCTCACCATCGATACCTCTCTATTAGTGAATTTCTAATAAGTAAAACCAAATCTGCCAGCTTTAATGAAATGCCAAGTTGTGTGCATGTTGTGTTTACTGGCTGCGGACGTCAAACCATTCACACATTTTTTTATAAAATGCCAATTTTTCAAGTAACATTCCATAACCAGACTAGAAGTGAGAGTGCAGAAATCCTTGCCATCAAGATGGAAGTTAAAATGAACTGGAAACTTCTTCAATTATGTGACATTAATTGTATATCAAACCACTTATGCATTACTTATTATCTTGTCTTCAGTGAAAATCTTGGCCAGTTTGTAGGATTATCTTATGTTGTTTGAGTCACAAATCAGGTATGGAATTATTTTTTTGTGGAAACTCAGTGGACATAGATAGAATATTTATTTTGCAGAAGGCATGTGTTCGGGTACCACAAACTCTTATTTTTGCCAGGCTGGTCATTTATAAGGATTTAGAAATGTAAAGAATCATATTATCAAATGCTCTGTAAAGTAAGAGGTATGAATATGAAATAATTCAAAGAAATTGTAAAAGATCATTAACTGAAAAAAAAGTCTATGCATTAAATAATTATTATTGTGAAATGTGGCAGGCACAATTGTTTTATATTTTTTATTTTGTTTTCGTTTTGTTACAAATTTTACTATATGACAAACATTGTATTTTTGGCTTTTATGTTGTTTAGTTTTTTATATTAATTTACTTTATGATTCACTTTAAAGTTCTTGTGATGCATTTGTAACATTTTTTTGAGTAAATAAAGATTATTTTTATTATTTCTTGCATTTGCTTATTATATGTCCTTTAATTTTGGTCAAATAAAATTTAAACTTAGAGTGATGTTCCATTCTTCCATAATAGTGCACTACAATACAATGTTATAAGTCACCAAACTTATCTGTCAAACAAATTGTAATTGAGTGCTGTTTATGATGCAAAGACAGTTTTATGATATATTCTGTTATACAGGGTGACAATTTTATATTGTTACAAGGCAATATTGAAAAAATGGTTTGGAATATTTTAATAAAAAATTGGCGTGGTAATTGAGAGGCTAGGGGGCAGGTTGGTTGTAAGAGACCTTTGATTTTCCGTTTTCCATATGTTTGAATAGCGGATGACAAGTTTGAAATGTCACATGGTAAGACTAATTTTTTTGGAAAATTCGATACAAGTTACTTTAGTAGTTTGCTAATTGAATTGCTTAAGAACAATAAAACCTAGTATTATATACTTTATATTCAATGAGGGTCCTACTTTAGAAGGTGGCCTCCATCTACTTCTAAACATTTTAATATTATTTGTTGACATTTCAGGGGTTATTAATGCACACTCCTGTTGAATACAGTTCTTTATATTTTCTGTGTTTGTTGGTACTATTGCTGTTACTTTTTTTTATAAATCCCCACAAGAAAAAAATATGTGGTGGTCAGATCAGGAGATCTGGCAGGCCAATTTACAGGACCACCACATCCAATACATCTATTTCCAAACATGCCATTGAAAGTGTCTGACTTGTCGCACACTGTAGCAGAGCACCACCATGTTTATCGAGATTATCATCTAATAATAAAAGTTCTTTATGTGTTTTTTCAATCTATCATCAAGATCATCACATCGATTTGAAGAAGCATGGGTGAAGTAGCGTAGTTTTTTTTTTCTTGATTTTTTGTGTTTTACAAATAAGCATAAGCATATGCTTGTAACGGGCAACATTTACAAAATGTTAAAACAGAAAAAAATAATAACAAAAAATCTACAAAAGTGTGCTAAGCTTTGTGGAAACAGCTAAGTAATTTCACAAGTAAAAAAAAGCATGTTAAGAAGTTTAGGTTGACCAGACAGTCAAAATAGTCAATAACGAAAAGTTTTATACTAAAAATAAATTGTTCTGATTAACAATTTTCAAATTCCAGAACAAGCTAATAAAATATTGATTTTCTCTGTGAAAAACTTCCAGTGATAAAACCTTTAATGACCAAACATATTGACCAGGAGAGTCAACTAATAAAACAGTATGTATATCAGGGCAATAAACTCAGCCGTTATGGGGGTAGTTGCTCTTATGAGGGCGGAGGTGTCTGGTACCGGTTACAAGCCCAGAAAAAAAGAGTAAAGTCTCTTGTAAGCATTTCTTTATTTTAACTAGTATGGGAGCATATACTTTTTTTAATCTTTTCTGCGTGATCAATATTTCTAACCTTGTATTATCGGCCAATTTTTTTTATTTTTTTTAATTTACGTAAAAAGCTATGCTAGGATGTAATGCGAATGGTTGAATTAGGATTATAAGTAAAAGACGTTTATTTGAGGACAGCAGACATATCCTCTATCCAGGCCCCCAGAAAAGAAGCTCCAGCATGGTCAGGATAAGAACCAAAAAGTAATACCAGACCACCTGATGAGATTTCTAAGAGGTAAAACTAAGGCCCAAGGGGAAACAGGTGGCAGACAAAGAAGACAGGAGAGAAGGCCAAAAAGGAGCAAACCTCAGCACTGGAGGGGTTGTGGTACAGAGGCTGCATACATGGACTGTCTACATCCCAGAGGGACTAGAAGCCAATAGAGTACTGACCAGATTATGATTAGCAACAGAGGTCTTCAGACAGGTCTGGAGGCATTATCATAAAAACTAGGTTGCAGGAATTACCTGTCGACTTCCACCATGGACAAAAAATACATGAGGAACTACAGATGGTATAATGGTGTTCCTTCTTCAAAAGCTGAAGCTAAACGAAGGAGCCATTGTTGAGGCTGTGAATTTTAATAAAAGAGATTAAGCTGTACAGAGTGCTCTAAAGATTTACATCATTGGAGTGTATATATTTTAAGGTCACAGTGGCAAATGTCGATTGGCCAGCCCTTTTCAAATCTAATTAAGAGACTAAAGTGAGTCTTTTAATCCCAGAAGTGGGATTTGTAGCAGGTACAATAACCATTCAAGCAATTTGAAGACTCTTAAGTCCTGGACTAGATTTAGATTAAATTCAATGTGGGTGGGCTATTCCAGTCCCTCCACTGTGACCTTAGGTCTATTGTGGCTTATGTGTAATTGCTTAAATTTCACCCATCAAATTCAGCTTCCAGCGGGAGTTGATCTTTTTTGAGGGTGAAAGTTGGTTTGATAGGTGTACTTCGATCTCTTACCTGTCTCAAAGCTTGTATGGAGATAAGCTCTCTCTGAGGTTGTCTGGACCCATCTGTCTGTGTGTGACTCGAGGCTGTATCACAGAGTCCCATTTCTCAAGCAGCATCCAGTCTGGGTCGTTTGCCCGTTTCGAAGCGCACAGATTAGGCCTCAATCTCCGAATGTAATTCACCCCTGGAGATCTCAGCTATTCTTCGGGTTTATATAGACCTGATATCTGCCAGTGTTTGCTTAAAATTCACCCTACAAAGCAAAAAAAAAGAACTAACCAGTTTGGAAAAGATATTATGAAAAGATCTGTAAATTAAAAAAAAAATGAAGTGCTTTAAATAAATCATGTAACTGCAACAGTACCTGCATAGTTACCTATATTAGTAACTAAGGTAAGTGGAAATCAAATCAGCCATTTTATCAGTTATATAATTTAATTAGTTTGAAGCATAGATGCACAATCAGAGAGGTAATAATAATGATTGATTGTCCAACATAAAAAACGACCAATTACAGGACAATTAAAAGATGCTAGAGAAAGTTAACATACCAGATACGAGCCAGAAGAAGAAAAAAAAAGAACAAAGAAAAAACAACTATAATAATTCCCTAACTGTGAATACAACTGTTTTTAAAAACTACCATAAAACACATCACAAAGAGATTTTGTGTTGTCACAGCTACACATTGTATAAATAGGTTACTTTTAGATACGGTTAGTTGGAGCCTGATTATTATAAATTAACATGGTTCTCTCATTTACTCTAGGTACATAAATATTGATCCGTAATAGTAATTCTGGGCAGTCAAATCTTATATAGAAAATTCCCAGAGTCAAGTAGTCGTTGGTTGTATAAACGTAACAAAATTAAAATGATTGAGCAAGACAGATTGACTATATCCTTGCTCCGGATACCCGTCTCCTTAAACATTAAAAAATATTTAAAGAACTTTTTCTGAATAAATTCAGGGAACCCTTGTGTATACGAGTTCCAAATATATGAGTTCCAAATCAATGATGTATAGCTCAGCTTCGATAGAACAAAAGCATTGTAGAGCACCCTGAGTGCAATAGACGATTTGCATGGATTTCCCATTATATGACGTTAACATTTACCTAATAGTTTTTCATACATAGAATATTATTACAAGCATGAAAATACCCAAAAACATATATAGTCGACAGAAAAATTATTTTAAAATCAAAAAATTTCGAATCATCATGTGACCGCGAACGTTCTGCTATTTGTCACAACGTAGTTTATTACAGTCACTTTTTTTATCACAACCTTAACCTTTCTACTGACACAAAAAATTCTTAAAGGAAGCCTGGATAATCGTTAAGTTGCTTTAATATTGAACAGCAAATTGACACCTGGATTTAAAAAGATTATAAGGAAATTCACTTTTATCATTGCTATCCTGGCGCCTTTACTGAATTCATCTGATTTTGTGTCGAATATTAAAAAAATATCTAGAACAAGAGAATATCATTACAGAGATGAACATTTACTGAAATAAATAACTCCGTAATGACGCAATAATATCATCTAGAATATTAGAAGCTAGAGGCGGAAATATTAACACGGAATATTCGAGAGTCATAAAGTCAAAAATTAATGAGACAAGTTAACAACTGAAAGAAAAGCCAACAAAGCGTTAAGCAATAAAGTATACTTAACAAATACTCATCGAACAACCGTTAGGACTGCAAAGCTTCGACTGTGTCTCTGCAGAAACTGGCGCGAAAAAGATGCATGTCTGCATCTCTCTGACACACATAGAGGGAAATGGGCAACTAAAGGACAAAGAATATCGTCACTCGAGGCGTCGACGGTGCGAACAAACCCAGCCGGGTACTTAAACAGGTGCAAAGCTTGGTTCTCTCTCAGTCGGCTGATAGCCACTAGTCGAGCAACAACTGCGTGATCTCTCATGTTCAGTGCTTACCTAGTGCATCTCTTCGGGGACTAACTGTCGCATTACCTCAGCCTTTTCGGTACTTACCTAGAGCACATCTTCGGCGAAGTACCGCGTTACTTTAAGATTATCGGTGCTCTAAAAGAGACAACTAATTATCGCACTATCTTAGTTTTTCGGTGCTGGTGTGCAGCAAATAACTACCTAAGACAAGTTTTACATTAGGTAACAGATCGGTATGTGGTATACCTAGTGCAGAAAGAATAGTGTTTACGTGGACGATTTTAGTGCCCAATAACAGTTATTCCTTGTCAACGCAACAATTTTAGTTTCGTTCTGCTAAGTTTCGCGGCCGTCATAGTAATTTTCACTGTCATTGTGATGAGTTTTCAATAACCTCTAAGTCAAATGGTGTACTTGAGAGTTAAAGTGTATGGCTGGTATGTAGCTTTGTTGTTTAGTATCCATAGGAAGCCCAGATTCGTCTCAACCTTCCAAATCTTATGTCACACTAGCTTCAGGTGTGCCCTTCATCTAGTCCACGTCCAGTTTAGGGCTTTGATAGGCCTTAATCCAGTGTGTCTGGCACAAGACTGTTGGGTGGTCATGCTGTCTGGAAGCAAGGGTTCCTCTTCTAGCTTATACGAGTGAGTCGAAACTTTACATCCTTACAGACAGTTCTTATAAGTTTTTTCTTTATCATGATACAAAGAACATTCAATGAAATTCATTTAGAGCAGTAAGTTTGTTCAAAATTACCAGTAAACAGTGACGTTATTAGGGCCGTATCTTCATATGAATTACATGCTGTAGCTTACATATTTAACTTAATTAATTACCAATGTAAAATTAAGCATATATATATATATATATATATATATATATATATATATATATATATATATATATATATATATATATATATATATATAATTGATATCAGATTTTGTTCTTATTTAGTATCAATCCATTCATTAAATTTCACAACACAAATACTTTTATGTATAAGTTTCAGTATTAAGCTCAGATAAACAAAAGTCATTTTCCAAACAGGCATGCTATTCATACAAAATTAAGAATTCTACTGGCCAGAGGAAATAGTTAAATAGAACAATACACGTTTATTTAGATTTAAGAGCATTTTTGATTTATCAATATTGTTTCTTACTTGTCCATTTTCTTATATATATTTTTAGAATTTACTATCTTCAATTTTATAAAACAATGCATACAATGCCATGCCAAATTCATCAATGATTAACAAAAATTGTATATTTGTATTTTACTTTGCTTTTTGATTTAATATCAGTTCCTCAAGTAGGTTCCCATAGGTACAATTTCCGTATTTTGAAGAAAAGAATTTTTAAACCTATCTAGATTCCTTTATCAGCAAACATTCATCGAGAACCAGCATCTTCTACTGAAAGTCTTAAAAATACAAGATTTTTGGTTAAGACTAACATCACCGTAAGTATGTAGTATGGTATCTGTAACCAATACAGTGCTTCTTTAATTTATATTTGTGTAATTGTTACGATTAACCTTGCCTTTGCTGAGTTCTTTACATAAAAATTTGTCTCATCTCTGGCGGGTTAAATCCTTGATAAAGTTTGAGCTTACATTAATTGGGTTGCTGGCTTATCTTAAATCTTGCTACCACTACAACTACTGCATGTTATCGTTGCCTAAAAATAATTATTTTGTCGGGACGGTTCAAGTTGGATAGTAAATAAATATCGTTACATTTGCCTTATTGTATGATAAGTATGGTCGCTCGTTTCTCAACATACTGGTGAATTTTATTCGTTTATTGTGTTCCTTCTAGTGGAATAGTGTAAATAGTGTAAAGTGTCCTTAATAAAATGGGAGACAATGGTTTTCAACAGGCGCAATCGGATAATTTGCCAAGAATTGACTCATTTATGTTGACATCTTTCTTTTTGATAGAACAATGTCATCTGAATTCATTATAGATAATTAATAGAAGCAAACCCAATAATTTCGTTAATTAATAACTATGATTTTTGCTGGTTGTTAATACTAAGAGTAATATCTAAAGTTAATACTTAATATGTACAAATAAACATACCCTGACCACATGGAAAGTACAACCTAACTTAATAACGTATGATAAGAATTTTAACCTTATATCACTAATATTCATTTTAAAACTGAAGAAGTACTTCCATTAAAATCTTCACAACAATGTAAGGCGGTTTTCTCAGATAACTGTGAATTTTTCCTTTCATCCCGCTTTATAACTTTGCACCATTGCTTTCTAATTGGAACAATAAAAAAAGTTTCTCTAGGATTTTTATAGTCATATTTGTAGACATTGGTGCTATACAGTATTTATATAAGCTTTATTTTCTATATTATCAAATAAAATCACATGCAGAGGCCAAGATTCAATTAATAACTTGCAGCACAGGATGTAAACTCGGAGAAGCAAGTTCATTGTTGACTATTGTACTGTCCCGTGACGTCACAGATCATGGCGGCAAAATAGTGGTGTTTGAAATTAATTATGAAATTCGCATTTTCAAATATTTTTTTGCATCGTTATTTTTGTAGTATGTGAAATGAAAAAACCATTAAAAATCATCTTTGAGGGATGTCTATCAGATGTGATCAGAAGAAAAAAAAACATGCAAATTGTCTATTACGAACAATAAAACCCAGGCCTCTGTTGCAAACATTTAAAACACTTATCAATGTGAATATTAAAAGACAAAGGCCGTAGGACGATAAGCATAGTGAATCGGCCGCAGAGAGATATCTGGATCATCTTTTGAGGGTATGTTGGTACTAATGAGATACATTGATTCCGCAAGTTTAAGACCTCTTATCTATTTTGTTTTTTGAATAAATGGAAATTCCGAAAATATTTCTTTCTCAAAAACGGCTTTTTCAGTATTCTTTATTTACGAACGCAAAACAGTACATTTGCACTGATAACAAGTTTTACAATTAATAACATAAAATTACTTATGCTTTTTGAGGTTAACTTAAATTATATCAATCTCAAGTAGGTATTTTCGAAACTACTATAACTGGAAACTGTTTTGTCCATGTCTTTGAGGTTCCTTGTGCATATGAGTTCTTCTGTAATCACACTGTTGAGTTTTATATTTGTTCTTGATGCTACCATAGTGGGTCTGCCCGTTGGCTTGTCGAATACGTATGTACTTCTCCACTCTTTGCCACTTTAATGTTTGTTTTTAGTTTATTATTCCATATTTTATACATTAATTTACATTCTTTTAGATTTGTAAGGTTATGAATTTGTAAGAAGTTTAATGTTTGATACAAACATTTAGTGGGATAAAACCAGT
The DNA here is from genome assembly GCA_964006375.1 of Tillus elongatus. Classification (NCBI taxonomy): domain Eukaryota; kingdom Metazoa; phylum Arthropoda; class Insecta; order Coleoptera; family Cleridae; genus Tillus; species Tillus elongatus. The sequence continues at coordinate 53,046,876 of OZ023268.1, forward strand.
TTAGACCATGTAATATTGTTGGTACCTGGTTTTGTGTTTTCTGCAATTGTTGTAATTTCACCTTTGGCACAGAAGCCCAAAGAGCCATCATATGTGGTTCTATTAATGAATTATATATTAGTCTCTTCAATCTCTCTGTTAAATAATATTCACACCTTCTAAAAGCTCCAGTCAGGCTAGTTATTTTTTTCGTTATATTATTTTAAGTGTGTTCACCAAAATCCAAAAGTTTATTTTCAATATATTAGTAAGTTTTTAGACCCTACCTTGATTATTCAAAAGACGACGACAGTAGCATTAATTAATCTAAACTTCAAATTTAAATATTAATGATTTAACCCGATAGAGATGAGACAAATTTTTTGTATAACTAACTCAGCAAAGACAAGGTTAAAAAGTTACGTCAGTTCATAAATCTAATCAAACTAATACTGTTCGGTTAGTCTTGATAAAAAGCTCATATTTGTAAATCCTTCAATACAAGACTCTGGCACTTGATAATGTTCGTTGATAAGATATCTAGATAACGTCAAGTTTTATAACGCAGCTGAACTTGATGGGAAATTAATAAAGGAATTGGATGTTAAATTAAAAAGCAGGAGTAAAACACAATTACAAGTATTTATTAAACATTAAAATGGTTTGATGTGGTATGCGGTGTTATGTAAAATATAAATCACCTAATCATTGGCAGTAAAAATACAAGAAAGTGAGATAAATCTTATTGGTAAATAATGAGTTTCTTATGTATAATTAATATCTGCTTAATTACTCTTTCTGGCCAGATAGATCTGCATTAAATTGTTAGAGTTGCTTGCCCTGTTGCAAGATACATTTCAAATCTGAACTTAAGGCTCCTTGACTTACTTCAAACTGCTAAAAAGATATTATATATTTAATTTAAATGGCTAAAGAAATGTTACGATATTTTTAATCTGTTTCAATAATTATTTAGTAATCAAACAAAAATTGTTAAAAGAGAGCAATCATTTATATATTAAAAAAAAGTGTGACCAATTAAACAAATTTTAGTACAATGTTACAGCTAAAAAAATTAAAAGATTTCATTCCACTAAAGGTAATACTAACAGCAATATCACTATTTAAGATTGTGAAAGAATTTGACTGATCTTAATCTGAATTTTTTCTAAGATTTTGAGTAATAGTTTTCTGACAAAAAGATTAAAGTCAAACAGGACTCACTTGTTACACGAACACTTCCAATCAGTTAAGTAGGCCAGTCAAGCCCCAGATGAAACTCTGCCACCCAACCTGATAATCCATGCAGCAGGTGGATTATGTGTTGCACTAAGGTAGATGACAACCTCAACAGGATCCAGATTTGCTGGAAGGTAGACTCAAGTTTAGAGATAGATTAGATGTTACGATACCAATTATCAGAGCTCAACATCAGCACTTGATTTTCGATTCTGAGTTCGAATTTATTTTCTAGATTAGACTAGGAATTATGGTAGTGACCATGGACTACAAACTATGAACCACAAAGTACGAACCAGGAAATACGACTAGGGATTACAGGCCAGGAAGTACAGCCCTGTAATATAATAGAAGAATTGTGCAATTAATTTCAAAGAGTCAGATTAAACACCATCCATCCAATGGGCTTTCACAAATTTTTAACACTTCAATCAACGAACCATACAATGCCAGTAATAACTCATTTCTGCATTTACAGACAATAGATAATTTTGAGATGTTACTTCTAACACGTTACTGAACAGATTCCACTGGCGCGATGGTTACATTCAGTTGAATAAGACGTTTCTGTCCGCTCATGTTTCTTTATTCCTATTGATCCACGTACATAAGACCGTTGGAAACTGCCACATGCTTATGATTCTGCAATGCATTTCCTAGACGCAAAATATTGATTTTTCCTCATTTTCAGTTCTCGAGTTACTCATAGAAAAAACTAGATAGGCTTCAAATCGACGTTACTTCATCCTGACTTAAGGTTGGTAGTTCATTGGTCAAAGCCGTTGAAATGTATTACTACCTTGCATGTCGCATCCAAAACAAATGCACCTTTAAAATTAAATCAAAAATATTTTAGAAGGTATTGAAGTCTACAATAGTTGATATTGTGATTAAAACATTCAAATTTGATATACATCAGTTTGGATTTCAAAAAAGTAGTAGTTCACAAATGGCAACTTTGAAGTCATAGAGTTTACCACTACTAATATTGACGAGAAAAAATATTTGCTGGCAATGTTTATAGATTTAAAAATAAGCATTTAACACAGCTAATCATAGCATTATATTAAACAAAGGTATAATATGAGAATATGTCGCATTGCACATAAACTTATAACTAGTTATGTATTTGGCAAAAGGTAAAGAAGGGTTGTAAATAGTAAAAGAAGCACCTCCAAAATTGTTAATAGCTGGTGTTCCACATCCACAGGGATCTGTACCTAGGCTAATCTTGTATTTATTGTATATGTAGATTATCGAAATTAAAAGCTGCCCAAATATCTTTCACAGATGACACAGTGCTGTTGTATTCGCACGGCTCCCAGGGTTCATTGTAAAAAATGGTAAATAATAATGTGGATATATATTATAGGTGGTTATTAATTAATAATTCGAAAAACTATGATAAAACAGTGTACCTACATAATGTTTGCATAAAAGGTAAATGTCAAAAAGATATGAATATTCATATAAACAATAAAAAAAATAGAACCTGTAAATAACTATTGGATTAACAATAGACAAGCAGCTGAATTTTAGCAACCCCTTAAATACTGTAAGGAAAAAACATCTAGTCTTACTGAACCTTTACAAGGTGTGAATATTATTTAACAGAAAGATTGAAGAGGTTATTATATAATTAATTAATAGAACCACACATAAGATATATTATGGTTATTTGGGCTTCTGTGGCAAAGGTTAGATTACAATTGCAGAGAATACAAAACCAGGTACTAAAAATATTACATGGTTTAAACTGGTTTGACCCCCTAAATATTTGTGTAAAACTGTTGCACGTTTTACAAGTTCATAACATTATAAAACTGAAAAAATGTAAATTAATGTATAAAATATGTAATAAACAAATAAAAACGATTATTAAAGTGGCAAGAAGTATGTATATTAGGATCAAGAACAAATATAAAACTCAACAGTGTGATTACAAGGAGCATAAGATCATTTAGGACTATTCCAGAAGAATTCAGAAAACACACATCAGATGCAAAGATTCACAATGTACCTAAAAAGACATTTATTAAGTGGACAAGACAGTTTCCAGTTATATAAATATGGAGTATATAGTTTCTAAAGTACTTGACAATGAAAATATTTAAGTTAACCTCATAATCATATGTATTTTTATGTTATTAATTGTAGAACTTGTTACCAGTACAAATGTACTGTTTTGAGTTCGTAAATAAAGGATATTGAAAAAACACAAACTTAGTATTTCTTGTAATTTTTTCCTAATCCCACTCATTTCAAAAAGCGTCTGTTTGTTCTTGAAAAACGTTTTCGTCATTATTTACAATTTTCTAGATATAAAGTATTTCGAAATGGACTTGAGAAATACCAAATTTGTCTCTTCAATTCAGTTTCCTGTAAACTCAAGCATGTCAATATGGTGGAACAGTTTCGTAAACATAATTTTAGAAACCTTTAAGTTAATGACTTTAGTTTTGACACATATGATACTTATAGGTGTAAAATATAGTGGCTAAAAAAACAGTCACATCAGTTCAATTACCTTCAATATGCTTTTTTATTATTTTTTCAATTATTTTCAAAAAGTAAACGGTATGTTTCATACTGGTTTAATAGATCGTATGAGATATGAGTTATTATATCTTAAAAAGGCTTAAATATAACCCTTTTGTGATTTTTTGCTAAACGCACTAATTTAAAAAATGGCGGTACTCTTTTGAAAAATGATGTATTCTTGTCGTAACTGATTGACCAAATCCAAAGATAAAAGTTTTAGAAACTAGGCTTTTTAAATAGGTATTCAATTTATAGGCTTTCACCAGTGGCGGCTGGTGATAAGAGGCATGTGCCCAGCCCAAATTTCCATAGAAAAAATATATTTGTTTTGTTTTAATTTACTATAAATGTCTGTTACAATAATATCAATTAATTATATATGACAAACTATCCATATTCTAATTATTATTCCTTTTATACCACAAATAATGATTTTAACTTTTGACTCAGCATCGTGTCACCATACTCTGAATTCTAGAGTAGACTTTGACTTGCATCCTGAAACTGCCGTCGCATAACGCGTGCTTGGGCCTTTGCATAATCATTCAACGGCGTGGGCACATAGTTATCTAACCCTCGTTTGTAAAACGGCGTCTAGTCGACTTCAAAATGGGCTGAAGGGGTCACACATGTTAGGTGACCGTGTTAAGTGAGCCCAGCTACGAATTGAGTTTGGTAGCTTCAATATCCGGCCGTCGGCACGTGCGCGGCTCTGTCAATAAGACACGAAGTTGCCTGCTAACTGTGTGATTTCAAGGGAGATTTACGAAAATGACCTTTATTATTGCCCGGCTGTCAATAAAGCACCAAGTCGCTTGCTAACTGATTTCAAAGGCGATTTACAAAAATTACCTTTATGTCATGCCACATGTTGATGTTTTGTGTAATCAACTTCAAGAACGAACGACTACTGACGTCATATAAAACATTTTGTGGCTTCATTTGAAACAGAAATTGTAAAAGTAAGGTCGGAATTATCGGAAACTGATTATGTGCCAGTAGAAACTAGCTCCAAAAAACCGAGATATGCTGAAGGCACAGGTGATAATCATAGAAGTGCTGCAATAGAAGTATGTGACGCTATTATAACACAATTAAAAGATAGATTTTCTTTCACAGACAATTCGCCTCTTTCAAATTTGTTGTCAACACCCAGTTATAATTCTTACAAAGTAAACTTCCCAGAAAATGATTTTCAAACTAGTATTCAGTGCTATAATTTTGTTGACACACTGAAACTTAGAACAGAATTAATTACTTTATACAACCGAGAAGATATGAGATCTATGGAAGGCGATAGTGCTTTCTTAAATTTTCTAAAGGAAAATAACCATAACGAAGCATTTTTCGAATTTTATAAACTATGTAATATTCAGAGCTGGGCAGTACCCGGGTAAAAATACCCAAAAATGTACCCGCGTACATTTTTTCAGTACTCGATACCCGGTACCCAGTACATTGGAATCAATTGTACTCGGTACCCGATTCCTCAAATACTCTCTATTAGTACCCGATACCCGCATCGCTTGTTCGAGTACATTATTCTCGGGTACTTGAACAAGATCAAGCTCGTCTGAATTTGCAGAGTTTGTCGTAATAGTTTTATTAGTTACTGAACAATTACACGACAACGTTCGGGTTCGGCGGACGAGATCACCACTAGTGAGAAGGTTACACATACGGGGTGGTTTTACGTAACTATTATTATTGTGTTGAACGCGGTCATTGATTGATTGTATCGTATCTTATTGTAAATTTGTTTTTTTGAAGTCAAAGGCGTTACTACAGTTTAAGGTAAGTAAGAGATTTATCTAATATGGGTATCAAATGAAAAGACTTGACTAGTATGATACTGTATGACTGTATTGTACAGGGTGTTTCGCTATTTGACCAATGGACATCTTCGTTAATAATGGGTTTACAGAGACGTTTAAATTAGCAAAGTTTCCGTATTTTTCCTGAACCATCATCAAAATGAAATCAGAAAAAAACAACTGAGCATCAACAGTGATATTTTTAGCCGTTCAAACCATAGATATACCGTATAGGAAGGCTATTAGAATCGTCAAAAAAAAAAGTTTTTCTATTTTTACGGAAAATGATTTATTTGGGTCAAAAATAACCTAACTACAAAATATTATATTGGTGTCTGTCTGTCGGTCTGCATGTCGGAAGCACGATATCTCAAAAACTGCTTAACCAATTTTAACCAAATTTGGCACAAAAATTCTGTGGCACCCGCAGTTTTCAAATTTAGATAGGCAATGAAATTCCAACGGGGTTCCAAACTTGATTATAAATTCATATAAACACAAAAATAAGTTATGACAACCAACTTTAGTTTTCAAAACACCTATTTTCTTATTTCATTTTTGAGATGAATTCTAAACATAAAACATATGTGATCGTGTAACAGGGTGACCCCAGCTATGACAATCAACTTTATTTTTTTCACATGGAAACAACTCTGTTTTTGAAACTTTTGCCTTTGAAAATTGAGATTTTTCAACTTAACACACTGTTGGTCTTGTAGATTCTGAATTTTGAACGGATTGAACAGGGTTCTCAGCAATTTTTTAATACTAAATTCCCTGACATTTCTAGGTTTTTCCTGACACATTTTTTTAAAATTCCCTGACATTTCCAGGTTTTTCAGGTTTTCCCTGACGCTGAGAACCCTGTTGAAATAGGCAAAAACGGCTTACGAGTTCCTATCTTATTACTTTTCGATTTAAGCTTAATTTTAGCCTTATCCAAAAATGTTTGACTGTTCCTATGTCGAAATTGATAGTAATGGATTTCATTAAAATAGGTTCAAATGAAAGCTTATCAAAAAGTAACATGAGGACACGTAAGCCGTTCAGAATCTACAGTGTGTTAAAGTTGAAAAATCCCTATTTTCAAACGACAGTATTTCAAAAACAGTTGCAATTAGGTATAGAACATCCTACATGAAATGTGTTTAAAATTTACCGGGTGAACTATTTAAAAAACTGTCTCCACTTACTTAATATTACTTCTGCTGATGCTGATGTTCAGTTGTTTTTTTCTGATTTAATTTTATGATGGTTCAGGAAAATACTGAAACTTTGCTAATTTAAACTTTTCTCTAAACCCATTGATAACGAAGATATGAATTGGTCAAAATATAGCAGGACACCCTGTACACTATGACAAATTTCAAATCTAAAATGGCCTAAGATAAAACAAACTGTTTAATGAGAAATATAAATTAGGGAAATAAAAACTAAAAACTTGGAAAATAATGAGTAAAAAAAATTTCATGATCTTCAGCTAGTGCATGCCTTGTTTTGTTAACTTCTAATTCTTGGGATTCTTCTCTAACCGAGAATTATTTTTTTTCTGTGTTTTTTTTGGCAACATTTTAATATTGTATTTTATTGTAATAATTACAAAAAAGAAATACGATTATTGTATTTCTTTACTTATAGGACCTGGACCATGGAGATTTTAAGTGATGCAGAACCAGATCCTTTCCATAATTCATCAGAAAGTGATGAAGACTATGTCCCTAAGACTAAAAAGCCATCCATATCAACCAAAATATCAGACTATTTTAAAAATCTTCAGCCATCGACTTCGACTTCTAGGTACACTGAAAGCATGCATTTCAATGTTTCCGATGTAGAAATAGTTGCTGGTCCGACTAGCCCCACTTCTGCTACGGCATCCACAATATCCACATCCACATCTTTATCAACTACGACTGAAGTTAGTAACATTGGAAAGTGCAAGAACACCCCAATGCTGGACGGAACATTTTTCTTGGTTGAAACGTGTGACAAGAATTCGCATGTCGAAGCTGTTTGCCAGTTATGTCTTCCTTCAAAAAAAATTATTAAGGGCTCTGCGGAAAGTACGACAAATTTTGTTAAGCATCTAAAAAGAGTGCATGGAAACAAATCCTATGATGACTATCTCAAACACAAAGAGAAATTAAAACACAGCAAAAGCAAGTTGAAGGGTACTAATTCGAGAATTGGTCTAGCAGGTACAAAATCCAAGCAAGCAAAATTGAGTATCATAAATTCAAAAAGTGTGGTCACGCTGGTCACGCAGAAGGAGTTTGAAAAAAGAATAGTGTATTTCATTGTTAACACTATGTCCGCTGTGTCAATCATCGAAAATGAAAGTTTTCTAAGGTTGTTCGATGGAATGAACGTTAATGTCCCCCGAAGAAAAGCGGCAATGAGACTTATTAATGAGATGTATAATTCTCATACAGAGAATCTTAAAAAAGAAATTCAAAAGCAGGACTATGTTTGCAGCACCGCTGACATATGGTCCACCAAAACAAGAAGTTTCATGGGGGTTACATTGCATTGGATAGACGCAAACTTGGAGAGAAAGTCAGTAGCTTTGGCTTGCAAAAGATTCACTGGCACCCATGACTACAAGAACATTGGAGAAATGCTTGAAAACATCAATTTGAATTTTAATATTAGATCAGCCCAAATAGTCGCGACAGTAACGGACAATGGTTCGAATTTTGTTAAAGCCTTCCGTGAATTCTCGGTTACAGAAGAATCCCAAAGATTAGAAGTTAACAAAACCAGACATGGACTAGATGAAGATAATGAAGATAATGAAGAAGAAGAAGAAGAAGATCAGATGAATGAAATTGAATATGATGAAGAAGAAGTTACAGTCCATGAAATCGAAGTTTCAAATACACTTGATAATGACAATAGAACAATAATGCTACCAGCGCATATTCGTTGTGCCAGTCATACGTTAAATTTAATTGCCACGACCGATTGCAAAAATGCAATTCAATCAAATCTTACACTAAGAACGCGACATACACAAGTTTTTTCAAAATGTAATATCTTATGGGCAAAAGCAGGCAGACCCAAAAGTGCTGAAATAATCAAAGTGGTTTTGGGACATACTCTAAGTTATCCAGGAATAACAAGATGGAATTCCTATTTTGATTCGGTTTCCCAGATCTTGAACGTAAAAGCAAAACTTCCGGCTCTTTGTCAGCGGCTAAATATTAAACATTTTAAGGAAACCGAATTGCAGTTTCTCGAAGAGTACTGTATAGTATTGAAACCTCTTGCTTTAACACTCGACGTTTTGCAAGGACAGGATTGTGTTTATTATGGATACTTGCTGCCCAGTCTTCTTTCTCTAAGAAATAAATGGGAAAAATTAAAGCTCCAGTGTATGAGTTCCAATGGTGAATTACTTTTAAGAACATGTATGGATAGTTTAAATAGAAGGTTTTCCGACATACTTAATTTGACTTCAGAGTCTGCAATTATTTCTGCAGTTGTTCATCCCAAATTTAAGTTGCGATGGTTTAATGTTTTAAAAACCCCAAAATATTCTCTGGACGCTATAAAGAAGTTGGTAATCGGAGCCGCGGAACAACTATATATTGACGATGACGATAATGGCAGCGAAAGTGCAGGTTCTAGCGATACAACACCTGATGACTTCTTTGATTTTAATGAACCCGAACCCGAAACATCTAAACACGTTATGTTTACGAATACCTCTCAACCTGCCACTGAAAAGGAAGCGGTGAAAACATCAAAAATTGAGCTACAGCTATACAAATATCTTGATGACAAAAGAAGCGGAATAAATAGCTTGAACGATTACCCAATAATAAAAAAAATATTTTTGAGGTATAATACTTGTTTACCTTCGTCTGCACCAGTGGAACGATTATTTTCTTTTGCGTCAATAGTGAATAGTCCACGGCGAAACGCTCTCAGCGATTCGAGTTTCGAAAAATTGGTGATAATGAAGGCCAATAAAGTAACGCAATAAAATAACAGCTGGTATTTTTAGGATTCCTTTTTGTTTTGTTTTTCAAGTTATTTTACAATATTAAAAACACTTTAGTAGAATATTTTGTTTATTTTAGGATTCTCTTTTTTGTTTTGTTTTTCAAGTTATTCCTTAATATTAAAAACACTTTTTGTAGAAAATTTTGTTTATTTTGCTTTTGCATAAGCATAACCCAAACATAAATTTTTGCCAAATGTACTCTAAAATAAGTACCCGAAAAGTTCGGGTACTTGTACTCCGGGTACTGTACTCTGAGTACTTTTTAGCAGGTAAAGTACTCGGTACTTTGTACTCTTTCCTTAATTATGACATGTACCCGGTACCCGGTACTCGAGTACATTTTCTCAGTACCCAGCACAGCTCTGGTAATATTGCAGCAGCAATTCAAATGACTACTTCAGAAAGCGAAAGGTGCTTTTCTACTTTAAAACGCGTTAAGACATTTTTAAGAAATACCATGAGGCAAGACAGACTTATAGTATTGGCCATGTTGTCCATCGAGAAAAAACAAATCCGGGACTTTAATGAAAAAATGCTTAACATTTTTGTGAACAATAAGGACAGGCGAGCTGATTTTCTCTACAAGTAACGGTAAGATACCTATATCAAATTTTTCACATGTTGCCACCCATTATTTTAATTTCTTTATGCCCTCGATATTCGTGATTAAATATTATTTCAAATAGCTACCAATTTCCAATAAATATTCTTGTGAAATTCTATAGTTTTGTGTAAAAGAATTATTCATTGAAATTCTGGAGTGTCAGGAAAACACGTAACCTTGAAATTTTTCATTTTCATTCCACTGGTTACTGATAGGCAATCCTACTCACGAACCCTGTGCCCACCCATGTAAGGCACCCACGAGTCGCCACTGGCTGTCACATACTAAGATAATTCAAGATTCCTTTTTATATTTATTTAATCGTCATTTAACACATGTCTCTCTAAAAAACTTAAATATTACCTTCTGTTTTTTAGTATATTTAAGTATTTATGATTGGTTGAGGAATAATAGATTAAATATGGACACAAAACACATTTTTAAACTTAGTGGGTGTAAACATATCAGCTTTAAATGACAGACAGTTATAATACTCACTTAAATTTTTATTTTTAAATTGTAAAAGAAAAACAGATTAATTAAATCATTTTAATATAAGAAATATAACAAATAATTTAAAAAACTTATGATTATCAAGTATTATTATTATTATTAGGAAAATAAATGATTAGTTACTTAAATATTGCACAACCAATGTTCATAATGGCGAAGAAGAGATTATAGTATTCCTTAATTTCTAAACAAATTGACAGTTTTTACAATTATTCTACCATAATTTTTACCGGGTGTTTATTGTGTCACTGTAGACAACTGATTTAAGGAGCCCCAAAGAAAAAAAGTCTAGTGGGTCAAAATCTTGGATACGAGCTGGCCAAGTGATTGAGCTGCCATACTGTCTATTTTTCGGGATACCATTCATTTAGGTAATTTTGCACTTGGACCGAGAAGTCTGTCTTGCATAAAATATTCTGTCATGAATTTAAGGCTAAATTATCAATGAGGTCACTGAACCCATTTTGTATAAATTTAGGTAGGAATTTCCATTCAGTTTTGGTGGTAATTTATATGGACCTAAGATGTGATTTCCGATTATTCCACATCAAATATTAATCGTCAATTCATGTTGGAAATGACCTTCTGTTGTAACATGAGGGGTTTCATTATCCCACATATGTTTCTTTCTAAAGTTGAATACACTCTGGAGAGTAAAGGTAGTGTCATCTGTAAATAGTAGGTTATAACCTACTATTAACAGATGAAGTTACCTTTACTATACATATATATATATATATATATATATATATATATATATATATATATATATATATATATATATATATATATATAATTATGTTTTTTCATAAGGGATTCTCTGAAAAAATTAATTTATTTATTTAAGTGGTACAATTATTACAGTCTAAAATCTATTATAAAACTATGTGATTCAAAACAACATGTGAACAAGTAAAGTTACAGCGATTGAATGACATAATGTTCTAGAGAATTAACATAAATGCAAACGTGTTAATCAGCACTCTTGCACAAGTCACTAAACATGATTATGCATGGCTTCCTGGTTCGTCGTATTATGTATGTTGTTGAGAATATACAGGGATGTAACTCATCCACCCTTCAATCTTTAACATGTCCTCGTGTTGGGACACTTCTTCGGTTTGGACTTTCTGGTTGGATTTGTATAGGATGCTCTGAATTTTTCTTCTTAAAAGAAAAACAAGTACAATGGTAACAACAATGGTTATACCAATGGTAATGGCTAAGTGGGAATACTGGATGGACGGTCGGAGATGCAATGGATGCTGTTGTATTTGAGACAATGATTCTTTTATCTTCTTGTTTTCTTTCAAATGAATTGGTTTGAAATGGATATGATGTTGAGGTGTCGGTTGCAATTCTTCGACTTCTATTGGTTGTAGCGTCAAATTGGTAACAACGTCTTCATACGTTTCCTCATTGATCTTGATTTTGCAGGAATTGAGGGAAGTCACTAGACATTCGTTTCCCTGGAAGATTGTTTCGCAATTTTTAGCAATAGTGGTTACTGAGCTAGTGGATCTGACCATTCTGCAGCTGAGTTGATATTTCATAGGGGTTCATTACTTTGGCATATATGCAATTTTGTAAGGTGCCAAGCTGACAATGGTCTTCTCGTGGGCGATTATTGCATATAACCACGTCTTCTATAGAGGGGCATCGTTCCTGGGTCCATAAATTTAAAGAGGGTGTTTCTAAATAGTATGAGCTGGGTGGTACCAGGAGAGTATAATTTTGTGGTATGGGATAAACACGAAAATAAGAGCCAAGATTGGGATGTAGGATAGGAACTTTTAAAAGGCATACAATCGTATCCTTAACCGATAAGATATGAAATTTGGTGAATTCTACCACTTTCAAAGCATGATTTTTGTCAAAGTCGATCAATTCCTTTCTGTCATGACTTAACTTTAAGTAATCAATAATATTTAGCAGATCACTAGTGGTAAAGAGCTCTATATTAGTAATTTCGTTAAAACTTAAAGAAATAGTTCTTTGAATTATCTCTATATTATGGAGCAATTTAACAGCTACGTGAATTTGAAAATAAATTTTACTCAACAATTCTCTTTCGCTATCTAAGGTGGAAAAAGTCTGATAAATATGATCTAGATTTTGATTAATAATTTTTTGGTCCTTTTCGTACTTTTGTGCAATTATATTAGCAAATGAATTTAAATTATCAATTTGGGTAATTATATCTTCTTGATTTTGGAAAAGGTTACCTAAATTTTAATTGAAGAGCCTGCTCCATTTATTAATCCGCGTTTAGTTCTGTGCATTTTATTGTTTGTAAAGGGTAGTTTCAAGTGTAACTGTTAGTAAATCGTCGTAGGGGCCGTATAGTAATGTAAAAGGTGAATAACCAGTTGTCGAACAAGTAGACTGGTTGTAAATTAGGGTTTCTGTTATCATTAGGGTTGCAGGCCTCTCTTGTGGGTTTTGTAATTTAAGAATTCGCAATTTTTCTACGAGAGTTGAGTGCAGTCGCTCTATTGGTGAATTGGAGTTAGGATTTTGGGTGGTTGTTATGTGAAGATTAATATTAAATAAATTACAGTATTCTTTAAGGGTGGTGCGGGACACTGTGGCGTAGCGGGGAATGAGGTGGCGAATAATCTCGCAAGACTCGGTTCCCGGCGGCCGTTCTGTGGCCCAGAGCCTGCGATAGGCAAGGAAGACAGTCTCTGTCGCCTTAGACAGGTGGACCGAGGAAGCAATGGAGAGGCACTGGGGGTCGGTTGGTGGCTGCAGGCAGGCGAGGGACTTCGTGGAGGGGCCGGACAGAGATAAAGCTGTCTGGATACTCGGAAGGAGTCGACCTACGCTTCGCCGCATCCTCGGGGTGCTGACAGGCCACTGCGCCCTCAGAAGACACCTCACATTGATAGGCGTAGAGAGGGATCCCATTTGCCAGGAATGCGGCGAGGATGAAAAAACGTCCTACCACTACCTGTGTGAATGCGAGGCTTTTGGGAGTCTTCGAGCAGAATTGTACGGATCAAGGACTCCGCAGAGGAATCAGGTAAGTACCGTCCAATTAAAGACCGTCACAGCCTTCATCTCGAGGTCGAGGCGGTTTGGCGATGGAACCGAGGAAAAGTAGAGCATGGTTGCTGGGTTGCTGGGGTTGGCAAAAAGGGCCCATTGTGGCCTACTTGCTTGGCGTTGGCCTCCCCACCACTGCTACTACTACTAAGGGTGGTATTTGAAAATTCTTTACCAGCGTCGGCTACTATTTTTAGGGGATGATTATGATGGGAAAAATAGTGTCGAATTTTATTTAACACAGTTTTTGCGGATCCATCAGTTATATAATATGCCTGCGCATATTTGGAAAATCTATGATAGTCAGGAATTTGCAATTATCGAAACTAAAGGTGTCAATGTGTATCACTTCAAAAGGGCGTTTAGCTAGAAGGGGACCTGAAAATGGTAGTTTATACGGATTTCTTTCGTATTTTGTCCGATGGCAAATTGAACATTTATTAATAAAAGCGTTTATACAATTTTTCATATTGGGGCAAAAATATTTTTGTTTTAAATGTTGATACGTTTCGTTAATGCCAGTGTGGTTTCGTGTGTGGTATTTGTCTATAATTTGTTGTTGGGTTTCTTGTTTTTTAACGTCTTGTAAAAATTCGTTAGATTTTATTATTAACAGAACTATTAAATAATGTTGAAGAAACAGCAGTGAAATATTTGAAGTCTTATCATGTTTACAGTAAACTCCGTAAGTGAATTTTGGATCAATATATTGTTTCAAAAAGTCATTTATTTGTCTTAATTCGTAATTAAGTTAAACCTTTACATGGATTGTTTAAAACTTGACCATTTTTAACTTGCGTGTGTTATATTTTGGTCCGTAATCTAAAATTATTCGTCTAGAAAAATAATTGACTGGCTTTTCTGATATAGGTATTTTGAAGACTGGATTTTCTACCGACGAGTGTTGTGCCTGTGAGTCATTGCGTTCAGGTAGGTCATTAGTCGTGCTAGTAGATGCATTTTTTGCGTCGTTTTCTAGTTCATTAATTATTTCTCTTTCTTTGTCTTCGTCAGGGTCTACGTTATTAATGATTGATTCTAAGTCAAAGTCGTCTTCGAACGCATTGATTTAGATTCGTGATAAGGCATCAGCCACTACGTTTGCCTTTTTTTGTATTCTATATCGTAATTAAATTCCTCTAATTAGTCTTCCTCTTAGTCGCCATTTAACTAGGCAAGAGTTTGGATCCTTAATGGAAAATAGCCAAACCAGGGGTTTGTGGTCAGTGTCTATAACAAATTGGTGTCCGAAGAGATAAGGTTTAAAATGTTTTGTATTTTCTACTGTGGATAATAACTCTTTTTCAATGGTCGAATAATTTCTCTCAGCTGAATTTAGTGTTCTGGTAGGTCAGGATAGGAGAATTTGTAAGTAATTCTTTTTTTGATAATAATTTTTTGAAATGCGTCAATACATTGCATGTTTTATGTTGTAGATTGGCTTAGAAGGAAACGGTTGCCTTTGTTGTGTGATTTGTTGTATATTTGGGGAAATGTTGGAAATATTGGTTTTTGGATATATGTCTGTCTATGTTGTACAGCTGTGTTATGATTTGTTTTCATATTATTTTTGTTTCTGAGGCTATTAATGAAATTCGAATGTATAATCTCGTTATCTATCCTATTACATTCTAATATAAGTGAATCAAAAGTATTAACACTAACTAATCTAAGATGTGAAAAATAAGGTTCTATTACATCCGCTTTAAATGGTGCCACTGCATTTTGTTGGTAAAATCTTTTTTGTAAGGTTTTACATCGTTATCTAAATCTTGTATATCTACATGTTCAATTAAGATTTTTAGCTTTTCTTAAATTGAAATATTCCTCAATAGTTTGTGATTTAGTCATAAAGCCAGTATTTAAATCATTACATAAATAGATTTTCTGAACCGGTGTCTGAAAACTGATTTTTTAAAGCAAATTTTATATTTCCCCTTGGATGGTTTTTTAAACTAATTAACATGTCACAAGCGTTACCAGTGATTTTAGCTTTTATAAATTCTAGTAACATTCGATTAGCATGTATTCAAATAGACCCCTTCTCTGATGATTTGGCAGTAGTTTCAGTTATAGAGTTTGTGGTTTAATAATGTATACTTTTTCGAGAATTTTCGTGGAAAAAAAACGTTATTGAGAAGACCGCAACATTGAAATTTTAAAAATATTTCTTCAAAGGGGTGCGAACTAGGCACCTCTGGGGTCAATTTCAGTTTTTACATGTTGAGGTATATACAGGTTGGTGCATTTTTACTGTAAAGCTCAATATATCGGTTATTATACAAGATACAGGAAAATACAAAAGTTATTTATAGGGTGTTTTGAGCTGCATCTTATATTATTATGTTGACAATGGCCCATAAGTTGTTGGTGGTACAAGTTTTCTTGTTTTTTTTTATGGAGCGGCCCATTGATTGTAGCATCATTCCATTTTCCATCCAATTTTAATGCATGCTTGTGAGGAGAAAACAACTTTTTACATTTTGAAAATTGTGATACGGCGTTTTTACCAATAGAAATCGAAGTCCCATGAAAATGACGCATTTAGGGAGGTTTGCAATTATATTTACCTATAGATATGAGAGTCTCATGAAAGTGACACATTCAGAGAGGTTCGTCTAATATTATTTGTGGAAAAAATCGAGGTGCTGTATACAGAGTGCTCTCAAATAGTGACTGAATTTGGAAAATGCGAACTGTCGTAACTCAGTTTTTTAAAATTGAACTCCCTATACCTACAGACTTTAGTTTTGGAAATATTTTTTGCATTTTCCTATTTTTTAAACTTAGTTACAGATTAGTATATAATTTCAATTTTTTGTGTTTCCGTAGAAATCATTGTAAGATTTTTGGACATTTTGGTAATACATGTTTAATAGGTTATTGTAAATAAATTATGTTCTGAGTTTCGAGAAAAAATTGCAAATTTTCATATAAATTTTTTTTTGGTTGTTCCGTCGGAAAGTTTTTTGTGAATAATTATATCTTGCTAGGTGGGTAAGTAGCTTGAACAGCTTCGTTGGCCAGAAAAATCGGACCAGTTTTTTGGGGATCATCTTAAGTTTATTTTCGGAAAATGTTTGTACTTTTTCAAGCAATAAAGTTATTTTGATAATATAATATATGGTACATTGTTTTTACTATATAGGTTATACCGGTAACCAAATTTGATGCCTGTCTTCATTAAAAAGAGACATATTTGCTATTAACAACATTTTTATGAAAATTCACTACTATAACGCACTGACTGCGTCCAGACTTTTTGTTTCTCGAGGAGTAGCATCATTGTAGTTTAGCTGGAAGATCAGCTGGCAATAAATTATGTACGGTTGTGAAGTGATATGTATAGACATTCATCACAAACATCATGAGAACTGATGTTCTACTTACAAAAGCAGCTAGACTTATCCTTCTTGAAATAGTTTCTAGAGTATCTGCTACACTAGCTAAAATCTCTTCTTCTTGCTCAGAAGTGATATTTTTGGTCGCCCTAAAATATTTCGTTTTTGACGAGACAAATCAGTTTCGCCTAATCTGTCAAAGATTTTTTAATTATTTGTGATCTGGCTGTCCTCTGTTCAGCATACATTCTGCACGCCTTGCGTCCATTAAAATCAGCCATATCTCGCACTTCTTTATTAGAAAAACAATTATGTCATGGCATACTTTAGGTAATCTTGTACAAAAGCTTATCAAAGTGACAACTAATGACACCAAGATCCGGTTCATAAATTTGTTTATGACAGATGCCTACTATGTAGCTAATGAAATATGATCAGGAAACTATTACGAAGAATGTGTTGGAGCTACATTTAAAATCACAACTATTTCTAAAACAGTTGATTTTAGCGTCATTCAACAATAATGGTTTTTTTTGTTTTTTTAAGAAAACGTAAGAGAATACTAATTTATAATCAAAAGTTTCTAACAAAAAAGTGTCATGTGTTGATCTGTTGTTAACCCATATGCCTAACATTTATTTTAACATCTTGGCTGGAGTCAGTTTTGGTTGCTTTACTGGTCTGTG
The DNA here is from genome assembly GCA_964006375.1 of Tillus elongatus. Classification (NCBI taxonomy): domain Eukaryota; kingdom Metazoa; phylum Arthropoda; class Insecta; order Coleoptera; family Cleridae; genus Tillus; species Tillus elongatus. The sequence continues at coordinate 53,064,650 of OZ023268.1, forward strand.
GTGGCTGAACCCAATTTCTAAAGACAGTGAATGGTTGTTCCAGCATAAATAGTAAGTCTGTTTTCACTTACGATTTTCATCAACTCCTTTGTACATTTTCTTCTCTTTTCCAAGCAAATGTGACTAATTTTTCATTCATCTGGAGGCTGACTTCCTAGACATCTGTTTCTAACAAAGGCTATTGGTCTTTCCCATTTTTCTCCACAAAATATCTATATATGTATACACTATATTTACACAGAATTAGACTATATTAACATTATACCAGAAGTCCTATATCCAAAAGTACATAAAACCAATATTACTGTTCAAAATAACTTCAACCCAAAAGGCAATGTTTGACATCTCACAGCAGAATGATAGGTAATATCCACAAGTATCGCGCGAAATATTCATATTTGTATACACTATACACAAAATTAGACTATATTAACGTTATTCCAAAAGTCCTAAATCCAAAAAGTACATAAAACTTAAAAATATATATTTAGTTTATGAAATTATGCAGCTCTTATTATAAACATGAGAGGTAATTACTTTTGCGAACCGCTTAGTTATTTTTGGAATGGTAATTACAAATATGCCTAAATATACTGGGTGTCCCATATAAACGATCGATTTTTCTGTTTGTAGCTACAAAAAATATGAATATAATAAAAACTAAAACTAATCTTTAGTTCTATCAGTGGTACATTTGGTTAAGTTTGAATTTTAGACAATGCCAGGAATGTGCTGTTTGCATCTGGATATCATATTGGATTCAATAATAGTAAAGAAGAAGTTCCTGAAAGCAAATTAAAAGGGTAGAGTGATATGACACCATCGTGTCAAACAACAAGTATTAAAGACATTTCATGTGAAACACATTTTTAAAAAGATGTAATAAATGAAGTTATTACAGAAAGTCATTTCCTAAGTATTGTATTTGAATTTTGTGCCAATAAATGCGTTAAATAATGTATTGCCTAATAATTGAGTATAAATTCATATAATATAGAAAACATTGAGTTGAATAAGTTTGTATTATGTCTGAGAAGATATTGCATAAAACCTAAACATTCAAAAAACCTTTGATTTTCATAAACAACAGTAAAAAGCTTATTATATTGCTTGAACATAAATAACTTGTCATCAGGCTTTTTGTAACTATCGTTTTAGCATATTTAGGTTTTAAAAACCGTTATTACTTTTAACAAATTTTGTAGTCAATTTGTTTTACCCTAATGTAGCTTAATAAAGCCCCTTTACTAATTACCGCAAACAAAACATTATGCATCAAAATTAAAGTCAGAGTTAGCTAGAAAATGCTTTAAATAGACTTCAATTAGTAATTCCACATCACCAGTTCTCCTCTTCAGTTTAAATAAAAACTTTTTCAATAGTTATAGTGAAAACGATTCTAAGAAAACCTCATAAGTGGAAAATTTTGTATTTTAAAGCAAGAGTCTTCATAAAAACAATATTAACTTGATAAGTACATTTGCTATTTCTGCTTAAACTCCCGATATGATGTTGCCACCGAAAAACGTCAAATTGTTATTATATCTTTTTTATTATTATGTCAAACCACTCGAATTCCATATCAGTGAGTCACAGTTGAATATAAACTTTGAACTTAGCCGCATAATCCTGCATTGCCCATCTTTTTCAGAGAAAATATGGCAGGGTTTTGTCAGATCAGCTTTTAAATAATATATCCATGGTAAATCTCCTCAAATGTCTACTGTTTCCATAAAAGTATTTGCTGACAATACCTGTAGTGACTGCCGATACTATTGACAACCTTTCAGGTTTGACAGCCCTATAATGTAACCATATATTGTACTCAAAAACCATCATTTGATTATTGAGGAATATAAAGCCTCGTTAAATAGATTGTGTTGAGGGTTCAGAAGGGCATTCAAATTTGCTGTATTGTGTTTAGCACATTTTCTTCTGTTCCACCATTGTATTTACCGTGCATCTGAGATAATTGAAATTTTCACTCTTTCAATATTGTTATTTCTTTTGAAAGGTTCTTTATCTGTTAAATAGCATTTATTTTGTTTTGCGGAAACTTAGTAACTTACAATAAACAAGAAGCAAAAATTGTTGGGGCATATTCTGAGACATAATAAGTTTTTGACAACACAATTTAAAGGAAACGTACCTGTTCAAAAAGGACGGTGTGTATCAAAAGAAAAACTTGTGGGAAACTAGGCTTAATTAATGTGGTGTAGAAGCTAGAATGAAATGAAATGAACTGCTGGAGGCAGCCATGGTTGTGAGGATAAGGCGACATAGCCTTTAGACTGTGATAATAACGAGTCTTTTTGCATAAAGTGTTTTAATAATATCTGCCTTAATTCCATTTCTGATTTTAATCTTTTTCCATGTGTGTTCAGTGATCCACTCTCGTGTGATACATTCACTTTAACATTTCGTTGTTAGTTTCAACGGAACACATTAGTAAGGCTAGGAAATTTCTTTCCCGCAGGTTCATGGTTTAAATTATTTTGAAAATAAGTCTGGATGCAGTAAGTGCGTTATGGTAGTGAATTTTCATTTAAATGTTTTTAATAGCAAATATGTCTTTTTTATAAAGAAAGCAGGTTACCAGTAAAACCTATATAGTAGAAAGAATGTACCATATTTCATCAAAATAACTTTATTGTTTGAAAATGTAGACAAATTTTCCGAAAATAAACTGAAAAAGTCCCCCAAAAAAATGCAATAATATAAAGGGTGTTTAATTAAAAAAAAAAAGAAAATTGGTGTCACCAACGATTTATGGGCCACTCTGTGATTGTAAAACTAATTTTATAAGATGCAGCTCAAGGCACCCAATAATTAACGTGTACAATGTTTTCTCATACATTGTATAATGACGGATATATTGAGCTTTACCGTACAAATGCGTCACCCTGTATATATGAACACAGATAAAATCTGTAACTAACCCTGGATATGGGTTCTAGGGGCTTAGTTCATTTAAAGAAATCTTTTCAAAATTTAAAGGTGGCGATCTCAAGAGCGAATTTTTTCTATGGAAATTCGCTTAAAATTAAAGACCATTAAACAACAAACTCAATGACTAAAACTACTGCCAAAGCATCAGAGAAAGAGTCTATTTAAAATGAATTTTTCTGGGAATATAGTAGTAAAATAAAGGACAATGACGGTTGAAGCTCAAACTTAAGGGTTTGTAAAACACTCTTCTTGCTACATTTTTTCTACGTAGCCTGAATTAATTATATGTTCTTTGTCTAAATCTTGCCAATTTTACGTTTCAAATCGCAACTTCGACGCTTGAAGAGGAAAGTCAATTTTTTTCTTTTAATGCCTATACATTTTTTGTCTTTCAAGTTACAGATCTAAATTTGGTACATAGTTTACTTTTTATGGTATAAACCCACGTATAAAAGTTGGTTGTCCTAACTTTGTTATTTCCGGAGATATAAAAAATTTTCGAAAGAAAACACCAAATTTTTCGGGAAAAAGTGGGCCGATTTTCCTGACTAACGATCTTATCCAAAACACTTAGGAAAATGAAGGTACTCACCAAATTTGATGAAAATCGGCCAGTTATTTTTTGAGTTATCAGTGTGATAAATCCATACATATACAGTAGAGTCTCGATATTTCGAGCCCAGTAATTCAAGGCTCCGTGCAATCCGAGCTGTCCGAGCCTGGGAATGTTTTTGTTTATTCAACTAATAAAAGATACCACTGCAATAAAGGCGGATGGTCAGTTCAGCGAACTGACTTAGGTCGATTAGCTAAAATTATGTTATCTAATAATGTACATCTGTAGCCCTCGCAGCCCTTTTAGACTTCGCAAGCTCAATCACCACAGTTTTAAAAACAGAAAAATTATGAGACTACAACTGCCACACAAAGTAAAATTATCCATTCTTTCTTGTTTGTATAATTTAGTTCGGTCATCAGAGTCGCGTTAGTCTGTCGTATTTTATTCGTTCAGCTGAATTCTTTCGGGATACTGTAGAATTGCGAAACATATTCATTGGGAACATTTTGATAAATCTTCATTTTCCATTTGTGTTACTTTTTAGTTTGGTGTCTTAGTAAAGTGATTTCACAGTTGATAAAATAAGCAGAAAGAATAAAAGGAAATTTGTTTCTGTGTAAACAAATCTAAAGACAATAAAAAGACTCGATAAAGGAAAGACAATTAAAAAACTTGCACCAGAGTATGGTGGTGTAGGAGACTCGTCGGAACAGATTGAAAATTGAACAATTCTGTTCTCAGCAGGCTTCAGAAGATTCGCCTCAGGGAAGAACATTATGAAAAAAGCGGAGTATGAAGAAACTAGCCAAGCATTTTATCTCTGGTTTTGCGAGCAAAGAGAAAAAAGAAGTCCCATTAGCAGACCGATGCGGCAGGAAACGGCTATTTTTTTATCAGAACACATTTAAGGATGGAGACGAAGATTTTACAAGTGCTGGGTGGTTGGACCGATGGAAAAAGCGATATGGGCTTAGACAGCTTAGGGTATGCAGTGAAAAACTTTCTGCAAACACTGCAGCTCTTGAATTGTTTTGTCGACTAGTCAAAGAACTTACGGAAAGGGAAAACCTTACTTTAGATCAGGTGTACAAATGCGACGAGACCAGACTTAATTTTAAAATGTTACCAGCAAACACACTTGCATCTAATGGGGAAACGCCTGCACCTGGTAATAAGAAAAGCAAGGAAGGGGTAACTATTCTGTATTCTGCCTTGTTCTAATGTAACTGGAAATCACAAATTAAAGCTCGTTGCTGTAGGCAAATCAGCAAAACCTAGGGCTTTTAAAAATGTAGCTATGTCAGCTCTGCCTGCGACATTAAAAACCAGAAAAGTGCATGGATGGATGGATAGAGGAATTTTCAAGAGATAGTTCTTTGATAGCTTTGTGCGAGACATGAAAAAATTTCTGGGAGAAAAACGTTTGCAAGTGGATAACGCTCCTTCTCATCCAAATGAAGAAGAACTGCATTCTGGTGATATTCGTGCTTTATTCTTACCGCCGAATGTTACCAGTATTATACAACCCATGGATCAGGGAATGCTTCAAAGTTTAAAGATAAAGTACCGCCGGCTTTTACTCCAGAATCTCCTGCAACTGAAGGGGAAGAAAGTGTATTAGGATTTTTTTAAACAGTTACTGTCAAGAAAGTCATATACTGGATCGCCGAATCACTGAATGATGTCAAGCCAGAAGCGGTTGCTAAATGCTGGCATTTACTTCTGCAAAATTTCCATGAGTGCTCCAATACAAGTGAAGATGAAGGTGAAGACAACGCATCTCTTGTGCAGCTCATTAGAAAACTTACTGGGTGTGAAAATGTCGATACACAGGAGATAATTGAATGGTTCGCTTCAAACGAACAATTTGAGGTTACCGAGGAAAAAATAGTTTAAATGCTGAACGAGGTGAAAACATCTGACAGAGAAGATGACAAACAAGAAACCTCTTCACAAGAGAACAGGAAAATTGGTCATGGTGAGGGCCTGACTGCATTAGATGCTGCTTGGTGATGTATTCAGCAGCAAAATGCCATGCCTACCGATGTCCTTCTGCTCAAGCGCTGATTTCTTCAGCAGACAGGAGTGACGTAGTTTAGTAGATATGTACATTATGCACCATAATTTTGTGATTTGTAGACAAAGGCGTAATTAAATACGAGCATATCTACACTGATTTTTTTTCTTTTGGGTGCGTTTTGTGGTATTTTAGCAGCTCTATCTATTATAGACATGTACAAACATGCTAGCCTCCTACTTAATAAATAAACACAGGATTATTTTCATTTGAGTATTTGGTTAACTTGTTCTCTCCTGTATAATTCAAGATTTCTGTAATTCGGGGTGACGTTAGTCCCATCCAGCTCAAATTATTGGTACTCTAATATATATATATATATATATATATATATATATATATATATATATATATATATATATATATATATATATATATATATATATATATATATATATATATATATATTTAATTGAAAAAAAATTTCTTCAAATGAGCATGAACTAGGTCCCCTGGACCACATCCGAGGTCAGATTAAATGTTATATATCTGACCTCGGATGTGGTCCAGGGGGCCTAGTTCGTGCTTCTAAACCAAAGGGTACTGGGTTCGATTCCCAGTGTTCCCCTTTCACTTTTTCAGTACATACTTTAAAATTAACATCAACCGAGGTTATGGCAATATATTTGAGCAAGTTGAATGTCTGCCCGTTCCACACTGCGGAGTGGGCGTAAAGCCGTTGGTCCCGTGTCCATGCGATGTTGGGCTCGTTAAAAATCCCTACCCTCCTTACAGAAAGGCAGAGGTGCAGCAAGATTTTCAGGATACCCAGGTGAAACTGCTCTCTGGCGTCGGTGATTGGCCATAGTCGCGGAAATAGACCGACTTTAAGTACACAAAAAAAAATAGAAGGTGAGTGGTGGCCACAGACCAGATTGCATAATTGTTAAAGAACCAGTGAAAATCTACCAAAATAATTTATGTAAATTGCAGTGCAATTCACCCTATATAATACAAATCCCACAATAATTTACAAATATCAGCTTTGCATTTAATCTACATCAGTTTTAATAAAATCTCAATTGTATGCAGCTGTATAAAAATAAACCAGTGGCTATAAGGAGACACCAGGAAATTTAAGATATTTATATGACACTTCATTTTAGATGATTAACACACACACCATTTTTTTATAGGCAGGCTCACTTTAACACACATAAAAAATAGTGTAAATTTATTGCCATTGCTGTTATATGGGAAATAGAGAGTTTCATCGTCTGTAGAGTTTGAATTAAATAATTCTTATACTCGAAACGACCCAGACTGAGAACTTTGACGTTTTAACTATCAATTTCCTATTTTAGAATTTAAAATAAGCTATTTTACTACGAAATATCGAAATTGAAGTCAGTAATACACAACCGGGTGACGTATGTTGATGATTACTAATTGATATTCCATCATGAATGCCATTTAACCTTGAAAATTTGCATGGCTTTATGGCGCTACGTTCCTGAATCATCAACACTTGTTTACTGTTTAGTTTATATCAATCATTTGTGTGTTTTCTTTTTGATGGATAAAAGTTGATCGAAATAAACCAGAAGATCGCTTCGAGAATAATAGTATTTTCATCTATTAATTGTTTTTATCACGATGATATAAAATGTATCAAACCTGGTGAAAATAGCCTGAACTCTGGGCATCTAATCTGACAACAAATTTACCACTGATCAAACCTGTCAGCTAACAAATATATAAGTTATCACATTATCACTTCATCATTGTGTTCATATGCTTGAAAGTGATTTCCTGTATCGCGAAACACTTAGAGTTCTTGATAATAAAAAAGGTCATTTTATATTCTCTTTAAGTCATTTACTGACATTTGGCAATGCTGCCGATCTTACGGCTTTCGAAGCAATGACCTTCAAGACCTTGCATGTTAAATCGACAGTGGAAGTGCAAAGGTACGAGTCAAGACATACGAATTTTCTAAAATGGAAGGTTTGATTTTTTTCTGCATTTTCTCATTGAAAAAGCTGGTTCACAGTGATATTTTTCTCCCAAAGTAAAATATCCATAGATTATCGTATTGGTGAATTTGATCGATGTGCTGACTGCGAATCCACTTGATTTTTCTACAGATTTCGCATTTTGGTATAGGTAAGGCCGGCTTCGGACCCATGTATGTCGTCTCGCACCCCGACTCACCAATTTATCAGCTTTTTCATTTCCATTGATACCGCAGAGGCTTGGTACCCAAATCATCTATACGATCTTCCGGCACGCCAGTGCTCTGAGTTCTTCGCAGTAACTTAATAAATAATTCTTAATGTATACAGTGTTGCCAGATATTAAATTTTTGCTAAATAGAGAATGTGGCGACCTTTATTTATAAGTTATTGCTATGAGCCTGTGTACACTCAATTGAGGGTATTTACTAATTACTTGGAAATGTTGTTTTCCGTGTTTTTTTAAATTTCAAGCCGTAATTAGTTTTAATCCGGTATACTAATCTGATAAATGTTAAAACCAATAACAGTGCACCAACTGAGCGCGGCGCTACACAAACAAGCAATTGTCTGGGAATTATGAAATTACAACACTGAACATGTCTGTAAGAGGTTTAACACTGTAAAATACACGCTATTATCAACATCTTTTAATTAACAACTATGGTAATAGGTAAACAGTTTTAAATATGTGGCAGTTCTCACAGCAACTAAGTGACTGTCACGAACAATATTAGGTAATAAAATAATTATGTTTTGCTATTATAGATAGCTCGATAACAAAATTTAAATGAACATATATTTGTTTTATCTCACAATAATAGCATCTTTTTTCAGGGAGAAAATGATAACCTACTACCAGCAGATTTAAATGCTGCTACTGAGCAACAACCCTCAGTGCAACCTGAAGAGGGCTGTGATGCTGAAACTAATGAAAGTGTAGAAGAACTAAGTTTTAACGAGCATGACTATTCATTGCCGTACAGAAGTCAAGAAACTGAGGAGCCTTCAGGAATAATTAATGACTCCCTAGAAGATGCCACTGATGGTGCTGTATGAAATAGTGTATTTTATAAAAAAAGTTAAATTTTCTATTGTATTTGTTTTAATTTAAAAAAATCATTTTTTGGATATTTTTTTCTTTTTAATTTACACCACCTCATCCAAACATTTAATCACCATGTAGGGGGCCTTCCCAATTGCGTTGTAATTTTGGGTACTTCCCAATAAATTTCTTCGGATTATAGAGCCACACCTTGTCTCCTTCATTGTGCTGCGTGCCTGATGCACAGAAGTCATATCTTGCCTTCATTCTATCACTAGCTACGTTCATATGCTGCCTCGCAAGCTCATGAATTTGTCGTAGCTTTTCTTGTAGAGAAGTGACATAAGATGGAAAGTCTTCTGTCTGTTGTCCTTCAGGTGCACCATCAAAACAGAAATCTATAGGGAGTCGAAGTTCACGACCCAAATTCATTACTGCAGGTGTGAATTGTGTTGTCTCATGAGTTTCAGAGCAATATGCCATTAGACAGAGTGGTCTCAATTTGGCCCAATTACATTGTTCCTTTAACACAAATTTGGATAGATACTGCAGGAAAGTCTGGTTGAAACGTTTTACTATCCCATCAGACTGTCGATGGAGAGGGGTTGTCCTGGTCTTATTGATGCCCAGCAGCTTCATGACTCCCTGGAAGACACTCAATTCAAAGTTATTTTCCTGGTCCGAGTGTAGCTCCATCAGGACTCCGAACCTAGAGATAATATGCTCCACCAATGCACTGGACACACTTTCTGCCTCTTGATTAGGTACTGGTATCGCTTCAGGCCATTTTGTGAAATAGTCAATCACTAGTAGCAAGTACTTATTTCCACGACTTGTCACAGGGAAGGGATTGAATACCTGTAAAAAAATGTGACACTGCTCACCCTAAAAAGATTACACCTTGCATGTAATTAAAGCTTTTTTATTAAATTTTAAAACTTTTGTAAGATTTTTTATTATATCTTTTATTTTAAAAAATGGCTATGCTGGGCATTATTGCCATACACTATACACTGTTTCTTATGTTAGCTAAAATTTTTAATCTGTTAACATATAAAGGCGTTTCACTAGAAAGTGATTGTTTGGAAATGGCTGCCATTTTGCACAAGTACATTAGTATATAAAATTTGGTGTAGTTATATACACGAAAGTAATTAATACAAAATTATAAAGCAGAAGAATGGGAAGAAATTGTAAAAACTTATTATGGAAAGGCATAGTTCATATACATAGAGCCTCAGTGGTTCAGATGTAAGACCGCGTACCTCTGAACCGAAGGGTACTGAGTTCGATCCCAGGGTTCTCCTTTCACTTTTTCAGTACAAACGGTAACATTAACATCAACTGAGGTTCTGGCATTGTATCTAAGCAAGTTGAATGTCTGCACGTTCCGCCCTTCGGAGGGGGCGTAAAGTCGTCGGTCCCGTGTCCATGCGATGTTGGGCACGTTAAAGATCCCTACCATCCTTACAGAAAGGCACGGGTTCAGCACAAATTTCCAGGATAGTGAGGTGAAACTGCTCCCTGGCGTCGGTGATTGGCCATAGTAGCGGAAATAGGCCGACGTTAAAGAAACAAAACACACACACACACACACACACACATATATATATATATATATATATATATATATATATATATATATATATATATATATATATATATATATATATATATATATATATATATATATATATATATAATTGTTTATCAAACATATATTTATTTTGGACAAAAACGTGCTCATTCAATTTAGTTAAGAATTTAATTAATAAATTTAAAAAGTAGTTCAATTTTAGATAATCAAAATCCTATGTGTGCATGTAGTGGCCACTCTATTAATAGTATTACTCTTGTAAAGCACAGTGTGGCCGATAATTTAAAGATGTATTAAAGATCTAAGCTTCTTTTTTGCAGTGAATATTTAAAAAAATATGCAATAGTTTGATTTTAACCAAACTCCCATGTGTGCAAATTGGGGCTACTTTGTCAGTAATACGGCTGTCAAACCATAACGTGGTTGATAGCCTGAAAAATCAATTTGATATGCTCTATAAGTTCAGCATCTTTACAGTGAATATTGAAAAAAAGCATTTACATGCATAAAAATTACAGTTGACTCAGAAACTTAAACGCAGAGATTATAGACAGTACTGTATGCTTGTAGGGAGGATGCTGTAGTAGGGAACAGATAACTTTCCATTTTTCACAGAATTTTAAATAGTAAGGCATATTTTCACCCTGATAGTTTTCTGAACAAGCAAAACTGCAGAATTTGAGAAGCTGCAAATTTTTTGTATAGTCCATGAAGACCAATACATTTGGTGTGATTTTTTTGGCAACTGATGTATTTGGACTGTAATTTTTCAAAAATGCAGTAACAGTATGGAAATCTTTATCGTGACATTTGCAATTGTTTTGTGCTAGGATTGATTGAAACTGACTATGACAATATGTGATTCTAACAGCAAAGTTTTTCAATCGAAGTCTTTCTTGCAGTAAATATAAGTCGCATAAACAGAATTTTTTTAAGTATACATTGAAGAGAATATAACCCCAAATTGCATTGCGCATCAAAATACTACAAGCATTTTGTCCGTCCACACATGTAGGCAAATATTTCACTGAGAGTGTAATAAATGTTTTTGACGAGACACCTACAGTGGCTCTTGGGTCCATTTATTTGAATGACCCAAACGAAAACAAGAAAGCATACAATTTTTTTTTTCAAGCATGGCGGTATAAAAAGTTTCGGGGGTCGATGTAAACACTCTCAAAGTGAAGACTGAGGGATTGCTCAGAAAACAATTGCAGCCTTGACGGGAGTGTGCTGTTGAACACTTCCCATCATTCAAGGCGCCAGGGGAGGATGTGGTGGTTCCGATTCTGCTACAAGTTAGACTGGAGGCACTTATCCCATTCCTCATTAGGCTGTATACTGCCAGTCTGGCTTGGAATTATATTCCATCCAGCTGGTCGGTAACTAGGGGTGTATATATTCCCAAATTGGGATGTAATGACCTCCTGGCCAAATCGCTGAGACCTCTCAGTATTACCGTAAATACCCACCATAGTATGTCTACCAAACTGGAAAATCTCCTAAGTTAGCACTTTCTTGGAAAAATTACAGAAAATTACAGACTTCTGGGATAACAGTGGCTGCATTTCTCAAGATTGAAGGAGTTTTCAACAATGTGCTACCTAAGTCCCTCTATGAGGCTGCTGTTGCTAGTGAGGTGTTCGATAATAAAATGATATCTCAAAATCAAGAAATAAATAGCGAGTTATATTTAAAATCACCCTATTGAGGGCAGATCTATGCTGGTACGCTGACGGCTTCAATACCGATTACCGATCGGGGCAGGAGCTGGCACATATGGGAGCAACACTCATGCGAGAATATCATGTAGCTTCGGAAAGTTTGGTACCATGCACCAGACAGAAGTGTATGCCATCGAGTTGTGTGCGAGGGAGATTATACGAAACCATTGCACACACAAATTGATAAAAATATTTTCAGGCATCCAAACTGCTATAAACGCACTTGGTTCATACCGTTGCAATTTTAAAATGTTATGGAGTTGCAAGACTGTGTGCAACAAACTGAGCAGCTACAATGAGGTGTCGCTAGCCTAGATACCGGGTCACTGAAACCTTGATGGCAATGTAGCGGCGGATCTGCTTACCAGAGGAGGTGCCCAGGAGGACTTCATTGGGCCAGAGCCTGTGCTGGGGATCACCTCATGCACAGCAAAACGCACCTTAAAGACATGGATACATGGAAGGAAAACCTAGCCGGCTGCAGACAAGACTATTTGTCGAGTGAAATATAAGACAATTAGGCGTATGCCACAACAGACCTTAAGGTCACAGTGGAGAAACCGTTATGCCCCATTCACAATATAAGTTAACCTAATTATAATTAACAATCACTATTTCCTTTTGATTTATAATTGACTACTTCACTGGTAAACCTGTAAAATTATCTGCGTTCTAACATCTTAAATATTTTGCTGCAAGCTAGGATAATTGTCATTTTTTTTTAATGTTTAGCAAAAGTAATCAATAACATATCTCAAACCACAATCACAATTAATTGAATTGAAAATGATTAAAGTAAAACAAAATAGGCCATTGGTTTCAATTTTATTTCATATAGTGATTTAAATATAATAAACTGTACGAATTGTGGTTTATAGTCTTCTTTAATTAGTCGATAGTAGATGACACTGGATCTAAATTTACTTGCAAATGTATAATAAAAGTATATTGATTTTACATGACAGCTGTTTCGCGACAATGTGTAGCTTTTAGATAATCTACTCACATCGGGGCAACAGCTGCCATGAAATAATGATAATAAAATGTAAATCTTACATCTGTTTATTAAATGTATTATGACAAATTTTCATTAACAACCTTTGATTGTATTACCATAATTAGCAGACTTTCCCCTTTGATTGTTTTTTTTTTGTTAATTCTACTTTTAAAATGGTTTGAAATTGCTTTCAACTGGTTGTTTACTTTTTCCTGATAACTATTTTCCAGCTAGTGAGACTATGTTATATATAATAAGTCCTATGAATATTTTTTTTTGGGAACTATTTTTTCAGCTAGTGACATCTTATGAAAATTCGCTACAATAATGCACTTGCTGCGTCCCAAAATGTTTTCTTTATCATTTCGAATTGGAGACATTTTGAATTAAAATTTTACTAAGGGAATTATGGCTAACATGTCCTGTAGACCTGATCTAGTTCCTGGCTTCTTGGTGTGAGACTGCTTATATGCTTTCTTGACTCCACTTAAGAAATTTGTAACATTAATTCTTGGATGTGGCATGGGTTGTACCTGTCTTCAAGATGGCGGATAATAGTGATCCATCAAACTATCGACCAATAGTCATACTGTGTGTCTTCTGTAAGAATTTCGAGGCTTGCCTTTTTTCAGCAAATATTGTTTCACATCAAAAACAGACTCTCCATTTGTCAGCATGGTGAGATCGACTGTAACGAATTTAGTTGACATTACACAGTTCATTGCATCCACTCTTCATAGGTTGATGGTGTGTATACTGATCTATCTAAGACCTTCGATTGTCTAAATCATTCTGCTCTAAACAGGATGAGGGCTATCAGATTCTCTGAGGTCTTGCTTGGCCCATTCAGATCTTACCTGAATGGAAGGAGGCAATTTGTTGAGGTCATGGGCTTCAAATCAAACATCATAACTTCGGGAGTGCCGCAGGGTTCCATACTCGGGCCACTACTGTTTAATATATTTATCGGCCCTGTTAAACACATTCCTTTTTATGTATGCAGATGACATTAAGATTTTTGGAAGTATTTCTAGTGGTGATAACTTTTTTCAGCACCAGGAGTGTCTTGTGGTGTTGTGGTCCTGTGTTGTCAGAGGAATCTATGAATGTTTCTAAGTGTTGTGTAATGTCATTTACTCGAAATAAGCACTTAATTACTTTCAGTTGTAATTTAAGTGGGCTTGCATTAATCACCCCAGGATAGTTAGGGACCTTGTAATTGTTTTTGATCATACTCCACACTATGAACAGACTGTTAGTTCTGCTTACAAAACTCTTGAGTTTCTGATGAGAAACAGCAAAGGTTCTCCCTGACCGACACCCTTTCTCTCCTCTTTTGCTGTCTGGTCAGGTCCCGGCTTTAATATGGTTCGGTTGTGTGGGCTCCTAGTTATGATACATGTAGCAAACCTTGAATCAGAATGAAGGAAATTTTCTAAAATGTCTTAGCTTTCAAGAGAATGGTCAATATCCTATTGGTTTTCCTCAGAAAAGTTTACTTCTTTGCTCATTAATCTGCAGAGTTTGGAAATGCGCAGGCAGTGCAGTTTCGTTATATTTTTATATAAATTGGCAAACTCTGTGTTTGACTGCCCAAACCTGCTTTAGCAAAACTTAGCTTCAATAAACCTCACGTTACTGCACTTTTTCTGGGCACATTCTATCTCCCCACAGCTCGTACATGATTGCTGCAATCATCTCCAATTTAACCAGATGTGCAATGACTACTCTGTGCTGCAAGACAACCTAGATATCGTCTCGCGTAATATATCAGAGATAAAAATGTTTTTCAAAGCGATATGTTTGAAGAACTACAGGCTGCATTAAAGCAAAATAGTTGATCTCAGATTTGATGGTTCTTAACACTGATAGGAAAAAATAATGGTAAGAAATGAATATACCCCCTTGACACTTTTTTCCATTGCAGGTCACACTGATTGAACTTTGTTGTTAAAAATTCACAGTTCAAGCCAGTCACCAACAAACTGCAAGGTGTTTCTGTTAATCTGCTTTCCTTTGAGCAAATTGTGAACATTTTTCAAAGAGATCGGGATCATTATCGGTTGAGTGGAAGAACAGAAATATTTCTGAACTCTGCCGTTTGACATGTAACTTAATTGTCAATAAAAGCATGTTAATATTATTATTATTAACCTGAAGTTTTTCTGAAATATACAAAGCTGTTGCAGAAACGTGAAAAAATATAGATATTGAAATGAAGATGCCAAAGCTCACGGAACGGCAATCTCAATGAGCGAATATTCCTGCAATTTCGGCAGAAGAGTATTTCAGATTAACAATCTTCAATCAGTACTTAGATTCTCTAATTATCTTGCTCAAATCTAGATTTGGTATTAAATTTGCACTTTGTTTACTTGATACAATGTATATAAAAAATATTCTTCTAAAATCAGATACACCAATGTGTCTTACCCAGCGATTAAAAAATATCTAAAAATATTTTTAGCGTTACCACCAACCACTTGTTCAATTGACTCTTCTTTTGCACTTTAAGGTGTGTAAAACATGGGTACGGTCAACAATGACTGAAAGTATATCACCTAGTCTCTGTATGATTAGCTTGCATAAAAAAAAAAGTAGAATTGAAAAAATTATTGATGAGATCAATATTGTCAGTACTGAAAGACAAAATGTGAAATCCTTCTTTCTTAGAATTTTAACTCAATGTTGCATTTTTTTTGTATACTGTTTTGTTATTGGAATTTGATATTACTAAAGGACTAATAGTTTGTTACATTTCGGAATAACTTTTATAAGAACACCACCTCAATTTCTTTGCTTTTGTTTATTTCATCTTGTTCCTTCAATGTTTGGATCCAGTTGTAATGGGAACTGTACAATATCAATATATAATGTACTTAGTTTTATAATCAAGGATTGTGATTCCTCCTTTGCTTTACATTTTCAGTTTGTCTTTGAGTACTCAGACCATCCCATAAGCTCATGTATTTGGAAAACTACAAAGATTTGGCCTGTCTATACAAATACTGAACAGTCTGTTATCGAAAACTACAGACAGATCGTGATCATGTCCAATTTTTTTAGTCTTTCAATATGCACTATTTGTATATTTATCTCGTATTGATATCTGTCACCGAATCAACATGGTTTTATAAAGGGCCACTCCACCATAACAAACCTTTGCTGTTTTGTACAGTATGCATCTAATTCTTTGGACAAAATGTGCAGGTTGATCAGCTTATTTGGACTTCTCTAGGGCCTTCGAGTCTTGTCCGTTTTCGAATCTATCTTTCCAACAAGCTTCATTATGTTTAGGACGCTGTGTGCTCTTCACGTCTATTTCATGCTTCTGCTGGAGTTCCTCGAGGATCTGTATTGGGTACCTTTTTTCCAACATCTTTATGAACAACCTAGATTCAGAACTTTTATTCTTAGATTTTTCTTATGCTGATGATCTAACAAATTTCCTTTATATTAATTTTCCTATTAGCTGCAATACTCTACAGTGTGACCATGGCAAAATTTTCATTTGATGTACTTAAGTAAGTTAATAATAATAATACCACAGTAGACAGACTCCTCACCCAGAAGTTTTTGACTTGTATGGGGGGCTTACACACACATACATATAGACAAAGGACACCACGCATAGCTCATCAGAGCCGGCCTTTTAACATTCGAGTGAAAAAGACAGACTATCTGAATACGGGACTCGAACCCGCGACCTCCTAGTCTGGTTCT
Organism: Tillus elongatus; assembly: GCA_964006375.1. Classification (NCBI taxonomy): domain Eukaryota; kingdom Metazoa; phylum Arthropoda; class Insecta; order Coleoptera; family Cleridae; genus Tillus; species Tillus elongatus. Next base: position 53,081,276 of record OZ023268.1, read on the forward strand.
AGAGGTTACTCACCTCGTGAACTGGGCTATTCGGCCTGTTAAGTTAGTTACCTTTGAACATCTCCATGTGTAGTGTGATGTCTTTCTCTAAAAAGCACCACTCTCTGGATTTTAGCTATTGTATAGATGGAAAAACAATGGAACCTGTCACAAACATTTTAAACCTGAGTGTAATATTGATCCACAACTAAAATTCAATTTACACCTGAATAATACTCCTATGACTGCACTAAAAAGCTTGGGGTTTGTCATCATGATCTCAAGTATTTTTCTTCTACCGATACTCTTATCTGTTTGTATAATTATTTTGTGTGGTCCAGGATCAAATATGTTAGCTTGTGTTGTGTGCCCTTTGATTCTTGCCATGTACCCTTTGGAATCTATTCCGAATCAAGCTCCTGAAATATTTACTCTTTTCTTTATAAAGTTTATCTGAAGAGGCATTCAATATAAATTTTTGGTAAACAGATTTGGCTTTACTTTAGTTTCTACTACTACTAACAGTCACACCATTCCCATAAAGTAGTCGGCACGCCACAAAGCCTATGCTATTTATTAGCAATGTTTCTCCAGACAATTCTGTCTTGAGAAGTTATTTTTGCTACTTTTACATTCATACATCTCCACATATACAATGGGTGCGTTTAATAATTGACTCGAACAACAGTTCGTGTACTCGAACGCAGACTTAAGCGTTTAAAAACTGTTAGAGCGTCTACTCTATTCCGTTTAATAACTGTTCTAACTGCTCGAACAACTTTTCATGGAGCAGGTCGAGGGTTGATGCATCAGACCTGTTTTAATCACTAACCTAACAAATTTGAAATGTGTGTTGAAAAGCTAAAATTAATTTGTTTTAAACATAAATTATATGATTATATAGATGGCAGATACATAGCATCCCTGCGATAGATGTAATTACTCCAATTTCGCCACAAATTGCAATATCGGAAACTACTGGGACATAATATTTAATTACAGTTGCTTTCGCGGGAAAAACTTAAATATTTTTTCATTGAATTTCTATAATAATTGAATAATATCTGGCCAGGAGAAACTTTGTCTCAAGGGAGACGTCTTGCAAATTGCAAAAGTTGAAAGAGTGGCTCCGCTGAGAGAAAGTGTCTGTCTTTGTTGAAACGAAGCTTAGCCATCTGACCTTGTTATATAAGTTATAAAATTAAAGGCAGCATTCTTCTTTTCAGTTCAAAAAGCATGATTATTATAATTATAACGTTAACTTGCTGTTCTACTGAATTGGGAGGTTATGTCAATTGACAACCTGTTCTGATCATAGCGTCAGCGTTTAAAAATTAATAGCGTTCGAGCAAGTGCTCGAGGAAAATTCTCTGCACGAGCACAACCTACTTCAGCAAGTCAGTATATCAATTACACAGAGCCATTGTTCTAAGTGTCCAAATCATCTGAGCACACTGCTCTCATACTTACGTTCAATAGACATTTCTACATTACATTTGATAAGAACCCACTCATTTTTAACTCTGTCTTTCCTTGGTTTATACCCGCCACTCATCTCAGGTAGTCCATTCCAACTTCACTTTCTGACAGAAAAACTCTTTTAGGTATTTCTTATTGAAACTTGTACATGGTCTAGTTGATGCTTCTGAACTGGTTTTCCAGATACCTGTTTGTGCCCTGCTTTATAACTGTCACTCTATGAATCCTTTTTTACTTCCTACTCCTATGATAAATATCCTTCGTAAGTCTCCTCTTCACTTTTCGTGTTTACAATATAACCACTCACAGGTGGATATATTCAATTAAACACCATTTGGTCATTTGTTTCAGCCTTTGAGGAGTCAATGGTCCATTATGGTGGTCCACTATCATAACCAATTATTTGTAAATTATTATTTTGTGTTTGTATATTAGTTTCATCCATGTAACTGGGCTGCTTACATTTGGGTGGTTATAAATAAATTAATTAATATGACACTGCAATAAATTACAAAATGCATTAACAGAATATCATTTTACTTAAAACAATAAAGAAAGGTATAGATTTTATTTTCGTTTACAGTTTAATGCTACACTGAGGCTGTGTTGGAAAGTCTACTGAAACTTCCCAATTCGGACTCAGGGGACGACGGTTCGAGACTCACCGGCAGCGGATGATTTTTTAAATCACTTCTGTCGTTGAGCTTGAGCTTAAGGTGGAGGATAGGTTAGTTTAGATGAGCAAAAAGAGTCAGCATTGGCCTAATTTCCAGTAAGCATCTTACCTTTACCTTAACACTACATTGAACTAATCCAATGCAAAAGGCCTCATTGAAATTGGTTAGGTAGTTTTAGAAATATTTTAAGGACAAACTACATACTCTTTTACACACATCACAACTGGAAGCATGTATGTACTAACATAAATATGCTGACAGATGAGCAATATTACGAGGAAAAATAAAAATCTACCTCTAACCAAAAAAAAAAAAAAAAACAAAAAAAAAATTTAGAAATAAGACAATATTACTTTTCGCCTTATGAACATTCAACAGTAATTAAATGCTTTGTCCAATCAGTCACTTTGTAATAACGCAAAACTTTTCAAAAAATCGTCTTTTGGTAACTCTTAAAAAGTCAGGAATTACCTCTTTTAGTCCTTAATTCGAAGATTCGACGTCCCCGCTAGTTTTTCTTCAGCTCAGGAAAGAGATAATAGTCTGTTTAAGGTAGACTGGTGCTGTAAGAGGGGTCGTAACTCAACAAATGTGCAGCTGTCAATTGGTTCCTGAACTCTTGAGTTTATGAAATAGCCAGTTGTTATGCAGCATTAAAGTTTTTTGAACCAAATTAGGGGGCGTAACTTTCTTTTGGGGTTGCAACTGCAACACTTCTCTTGAGGTTTATGCATACAGGGATAGCCCTAAGTATATTTCTGACAGCTGACCTTGGAATAGTTGCAAAAATACCTACCATTTATTCCAGTGTCTTGCACTTTTGCATGATTGTGGAAGCAGCCATAGATCTAGTGTTGTCCACTATCAACAAAGTATGCTTCAGAATACAATTTCTATATCTACCAAAACTTCTATTAACCGAACAGTCATAATTTGTGTAGTCCTCCAGGCTATTCGATTTTCATACCAACTGGTAAATATTCCACGTTGTTTTTTCTTTAAGCTCTGGAACCTGCTGACTAGCTGTGTGTGCATAAAGTTGCCTCGTTACAGAAATTACGGGGTTCAGCAAAATTTCAAGGATAAAAGCTACTCCCTGTCGTCAGTTGATTGGCCACAGTCGTAAGAATAAGTTGGCGTTAAAGAAACAAAATAAAATACAATAGCCTCCTGCTTAGTGTATGTAGCTGTCGATATGTTTGTCAACATTTCCGCACTATTTTTTACTATCATTATTAATCAAAACGCTTGGCAGACTTCAGAAGGTGGTTGGAAGTTGTTTCAAAGTAAATATATGTGTAGCAATTACAAGTACAATTAATAGAAAATGTAAAACACTGTGGTTTGTACACTTATTTAACAGCAATTCACTTGTTACGTTAACAGTTAAGTTCTCCCTCTTCTTAAGCGAAAACAAATATAGGCTTTCACGCATTATTATAAACCACCACCGAAATTTGAACACTGTGTACAAGATAATGGAAGCTAATGAGAAGGTACTAAGCACAAGCTGATGATATTTTCTTAAATTGAGGAAACCACAACACCAATAAAACAAGCATTGCCTATGTAGGAGGGAGTAAAGAAAAACACTTAATATTAGTATATATATATATATATATATATATATATATATATATATATATATATATATATATATATATATATATATATATATATATATATATATATATATATATATATATATATATATATATATATATATATATATATATATATATGTATGTATGTATGTATGTATTAAGTATTTATTAAGTTTTTATTAATGCCTAACTAAATAAAACCAAGATATAATTAGTAAAATAGCAAAAATATTAAAGAAAATTTAAGACTCTGGGAGGATGGGTACTGAAGTGGTATATATTGGTGTTTCCAATTCTATCCTCGCAGTTGTTCTTAATCCAAGTTGATTTTTTATGTGGCTAATAATATCTTGATCTGCTGGACAACTCTGTCTAAATGCTTCTAGCTCATACATGTTTGACATGTACGTCCATAATCCTGTATAATGCGTTGGAATTTCAAATTTACGGAATGCTTTTGCTCCAATACGGATGTGTTGCAAACGTGGCATCAATTCACAATCAAAGCACGACATTGTATCGCCAGTCAAGAATCTTGTACCCCTTTTTACTAGGAAGTCATTAATTCTTTCCAGATATGAAAGAAGAGGTTGACTTGCTTCCATAGTATCGTTAGAATCGAATTTCGTCACGTACATCTTGAACTTTGTATAAAGATTTTCAATCAAGGTGGCAACCTCCTTATCCTGTAAAATATAATTAACCATTATTACATAGATGTGTTGACAAATAATTTATTTTAATAACAAACTTCTGTGAGAATTGATAGAAATATAACAAATAACACTGTATAGGGTTAGTGAAAAATATAAAATCAATTTTCACCAATAAGTTCAATAACTTCAAAATATATGTCCTCTTGCAACAGTAAAACAGACAAGTTTATGTACATTTTCATATATAGGGGGTCAATATTAATTAATGAAAACAAAAAACCAACAAGGTAAATGTCAAAGGAATATGGGTGGACACACATAAATATCAGCGTAAAGGCTACTGAAAAAAGTACTGGGTAAGAAGAACTAGAACTAAGGAAATCGTGGATAACATCTGAAAATCTAAAGTTGATACAAGAATGTAACAGATGGAGAAAAATTAAGAACAAAGAGGCATGCAATAAAAAAATATATATGTATAGTAGAGCAAAAGAAGTATACAAGTGGGATTTTGACCCAAGACATGATTGGGAACTCTAAAACCGTAAGATACAAACTTGGCTAAAGTGACAAAACATGCACAATTTCAAGGGCAACTCGAAGGTACTTACAGATTTCAAAAAGTTCCATAGCTTCCCAGATATAAGCGAAATACCGAAAACTGTCATTTTTCTCTTTCTTTAATATCTACAAAATTATGTCGTCTGTCAACTTGAATTTTGTACAGGGACATAATTTGCTATTGTGGTTGCCATGGTGACCTTATTATTTGTTTAAATTTATCACTTTCTGAGTCACGATGGTCAACTTTTTTTCTTTAATAGACGTCTTATTGAATTTTTCCACCACAATATTTGTTTTTTGTTTCTGGTTACAACGATGTATCACTAGATGGTGTTTTTCCCGCATTTTTGTCAAAAATAATCAATTTCTGTTTTTTTTTTTCAACAAGATGGTGCACCAGCTCATAATACACGAATCGCGATCAACTTTCTTAATAGTGTTTTTAACAACGGGATTGGTACTAGTGAACCTGTGCAGTAGCCTCCTAGGTGACCTGACTGCACATGGCTTGACTATTTCCTTTGGGGTTACTTACCTAAAAATAAAAAAGTTTACAAGAAGTCAGTTCACGCTATACAAGATCTGAAGTCAATAATTATCGAAACTTGTCCTAATATCAACATTGACTTCTAGCTGTGCGCAACAAAATAAATAAAACGCTCACGTCTAGGCATCCAAGAAAACGGCGTACATTTTGAACAATTACTTTGATATTTCATTTGCTACTATAACTGTGTGTTTACTAGAATGATGTGCTAATCGATTTTAATGTTTTTTCATTAAACTTTTGTTTACAAAGCGTAATACTATTGATTGCTTACATGATAAGTCTACAGTGTTAGTATTAATGTAGATTTTTGTGTGTTAATAACACTTACTGTCGGTTTCACAAACGATTTAAGTCTGGCTTAACGTTGATCCTAGATCAACTATGGCAACAAACAAGTGAAGACCTAGGCTAGCCCTAAATCCTCTGATTACACACTCACTCAGCAGCAGAGGTAATCTAATAATATACATACACGCACGCGCGCGCGCGCGTGCACACACCCACACACACAGGTTCAGGGCTGCGAGGGGGTGCTCTCAGGGGGGAGTTCTATTCCCCCTGCTGTGGTCCCTCTTTGTGGACGATTTGCTGGCTATCCTGAGGCTGTAGGAGGTTGAGGTCCAGGCGTATGCTGATGATCTTGTCATAATGGTTAGAGGCAAATCTGAGGAGGAGCTTGCAAGTACTCTTCAAGAGGCACTAAATGTAGTGAATGATTGGTGTCAGACGGAACAGATGTTTGTGAACCCCCGCAGAAGAAGAAGGCTGGATAGATTAAAACCACCTATTCTTATGGGGAAAACGATTCCATTTACGGAACAAGCAAAATATCTGGGGGTTACCCTAGGTAATAAGCTCAACTAGGACGTACAGTTAGAGAATGTAATCCGCAGGACTAAACTGTCCCTGTGGACATGCCGTAGAATCTGTGGAAATAACTGGGGAACAAACCCCCAACAGATGTACTGGCTCTATGTAGTGGTTATCAGACCAAAGATATCATATGGAGCCATAGTTTGGTGGCTGAAGGCACTTCGTGGTAACGCGAGGGTCAAACTGGCTCATCTACAGACACAAGCTTGTCTGATGATAACGGGAGCAATAAGCACCGCAACATCAGCCGCTCTGGAGGTCCTCCTTAATATTCCACCTCTTCACATATGGCTGGAGAGGGTGGACAATGTAAAGATTAAAACAAACGGCTGACAGCATGCCGAAGGAAATCAGTCTAGGAGGGTCCGGACTCCTCGATGACATTGTGGGTCATGGGATTCTGGGAATGGTCTCAGACTTGATGCTGACAAAGATCAGTAGAGATCTGTCTTTCAAGACTGTCCTCCCGGAAAGGGAGGACTGGGAACGAAATCAAACGACCCTATTGAGAGCCTATCTCTGCTGGTATGCTGACGGCTCCAAAACCAATATGGAAATAGGAGCCGGCACATATGGGGGCAACACTGATGCTAGACTATCAACTAGCCTCGGCAAGTATGCAACCATGCACCAGGCAGAAATGTATGCCATCGAGATGTGTGCAAGGGAAAGTATAGAAAACCAGTGCACACACAAATCGATTAAGATATATACAGATAGCCAAGCTGCAATAAAGGCTCTTGGTTCCTACCGTTGCAGTTCAAAAACAGTATGGAGTTGTAAATCTGCCCTCAACGAACTGGGTAGCTGTAATGTGGTGTCGCTGGTCTGGATACCGGGTCACTCGGATCATGATGGCAATGTTGCAGCCGACACGCTTGCCAGGAGTGGTGCCCAGAGGGACTTTATCAGACCAGAACCGGTGCTGGGGACAACATCATGCACAGCAAAACCCACCTTAAAAACCTGAATAGAAAGAATCACAATCCAGCAATGGCAAAATCTGCTAGGATTAACTCACTCTAAGGCCTTCATAAATGGCCTGTCTGTGTCAAAGGCTAAAAAACTTCTAGAGCTAAACATACAACAACTGAGTACTCTAGTCAGCCTGTATACAGGACACTGCCCCTTGCGTCACTAATGCACCGAATTGGAGTCGTTCAGGAAACAGAGTGCCGGCTGTGTATGGAGGGTAACGAGACAGCAGAGCATGTACTGTGTTCCTGTCCGCCGGCGGACAGTACTAGATACCTGCTCTTTGGCAAAACAAAGCTTGCACCGGAAGATCTGGATCAACTTTTGCCAACAAAGATTATCGACCTCTGCAGGAGGCTGGCTTTGTTGGGCGAAATATAGACCATTAGGCGTGAGCAATAATAAACCTTGGTCGTGGTGGAGGGACCGGTATTGCCCACTCACATTCAGACCCAACCTAACCTCTATATATATATATATATATATATATATATATATATATATATATATATATATATATATATATATATATATATATATATATTTCTGTGAAGGCGGTGCAAAATATTTGTTTGGTATAACCCTAAAGCCCGGGCAAACAAGCGCATGATCCATCTTAATTATTACATGCATAGTTGTTGCCAGATTGAACACGGAATGCTTTTGCATTTGTTTGTTTACCATTGTAGTTAATCCGAGATCAAAGTTAAGCTTGGATTAACTTTGATCCACGTTGGTAAAACCGGCGAGGAGTGTCTTCTGGTGATGGCTAATAAAATTGTATATTATCTACTTTTCGTATATAGATGGATAAGTGACACCTAGGAGGCCACTGCACAGGTCCACTAGTACCAATCCAGTTGTTGTCCAAAACACTATTAATAAAGTTGATCACGATTTGTGTACTATGCGCTAGTGCAGCGTCTCGTTGGGAAAAACAAAATTTTATTATCTTTGACAAAAATGCGAGCGAAGCACCATCTAGTGATACATGATTGTAACCAGAAAAAAATTAAATATTTTGGTGGAAAACTTCACTATGGCGTCCATAAAAGAAAAAAGTTGACTATAGCGACAACTGCGGCACGACAATAGAAAATTATGTCCCTGGAAAAAAATTCAGTTTGATGGGCAGCATAGTTTTGGGAGATATTGAAGAAAGGAGAAAATTAGAGTTTTTGGTATTTTGCTTATATCTTGAAAGCTATGGATTTTTTTTGAAATCTGTAGGTACGTTCGAGTTGCACTTGGAATTGTGCAACTTTTGTCCAATTTAACAAAATTTGTATCTCTTACAGTTTCCGAGTTCCCAATGATATGGAGAATCAAAATCCAGCACCCTGTATATCTAATGATAAAGTTAAAAAAATCAAGGATACATGAAATTTGCTAAAAAAATAATAGTATTTCTACAAAAATTAGTTAAAAAATTTTATGTAAAAAATTTCATAAAATATTCTTCATAAAAATTCACTTAAACAATTTTCTTGCACGGAAATTCAAAAAAACATTATTTTTCACGAATTTCGTTAAAAATGTTTCATCAGAACTTCGCTAAACATTCTTTAACACAAAAATTCGAAACAATTTTTTCTTTCAAGGAAATTCCCTAAAAAGTTTATAAGAAAATTTGCTATTACAAGAACATTTTATACATGAAAATGAAAGAAATTAAATTTATACAATCTGATCTAAATACAGAGGTAGACTTCTGAGAGTCCACCAAGAACATTTTCTTTTGACCCAAGATGCTGTAAAAAGTGGGACTGATTGCAGAGAAGAAAACAAGCACTTGTAAAGCCCCAGAAAAAGTCTCTACGACTGTATTAAGTATGGAATGGTTTAACAAAGTTAGAGCAACAAAAACCACCCGATCTGCTATTAAAATTTGAATTAAAAGTTCGAGAGCTCTCATATTAATTAATTCTATCTATAAAAATTATCTAAAAATTAATTGCAATTACATAATCTGATCATATTATATATTAAAAAAAAAAGAAGAAAAAAAAAGAAAAGAAGTTCACACACCTTTAGGATTGGAACCTACGTCATCCCTGAGTTTAAGTATCATACCCGCGCTCTAAGGAACTCAATGGAGCACATGACAGGTGTGTTGCAATGAACGAGTAATAAGCTCATATGTAAATTTATGTTTTAGCATAGCAAATAATTTCTATTTCAAATGGATTTTCTGCAAATATTTTATCAAACGAAGATGAGTAGCACTTTAAACAGAAATCTAGGGCTTTGTTAAAGACATGTTATTTAATATTTTCCATGCATTATGCTTAGAACCATTGTTAAAACTCATCAGTTTTGACGTTTTAAATCGCCACTTTGGCATTTTCAGAAGAAAAACTATAGAATTTTCAAAGTAATTTTTCTTGAATCTCTTGACCTGTTTGAGCCAAGAAAAGATATTCGTTGTCTATAATATTCAGTAGATTTTGTTTAACACACAATATTTTGGTCTTGTGCATTTCTCTGATCATCAGTGGCACCAAATATTTTTTTTTTCAAGTGCTTATAACGTTTTTCTTCTTAACGTATAGATCTAAATCTTGGTATGCAGTTCACACTTTATAATATAAAGTTGCGTACCAAATTTGGTTACCATATCTTTAGTTAATTACAGAGACACAAAAATGTTCTAATTTTTTCTATGAAAATTCACTAAAAAGTAAAGTTATAAAGGACAACGGGTAATTTATAACTAGAAAAGGACGACTATACTAAACACTCAAGAGCCTATCTAGAAGACTTGTATCACAGAGAGAAAATTAATTGTGAAGAGTATATTATAGAGGAAATAGAAATGATAAACCAAGATGATCTGTGCCCACCAATTTCAAGAGAAGAATTTGAGAAAGCCCTTAAAGAACTAAGCCAATATATATATATATATATATATATATATATATATATATATATATATATATATATATATATATATATATATATATATATATATATATATATATAAAACCGATAACTCAAAAAATAATGGACTGATCTTGATCAAATTTTGTGTGTACCTTCCTTTTGCAAGTGGCTTGGATAAGTTCATTAGCCAGGAAAATCGGACCCGCTTTTCCCGGAAAATTTTGTGTTTTCTTTCTAAAAAAAAATTCGTATCTCCAGAAATAACAAAGTAAGGGCAACTAAATTTGGTACGCGTGTTTATATTACAGAGTGAACTCTGTACCAAAATTTAGGTCTCTAGCTTTAAAGACGAAGAAGTTTTGGACAGATAAAGAAATAAATTTCGGAGTTTTCCTCAAAACGTCAAACTCGCAATTTGAAACGTCAAAATTGGCAATGTTTAGGCAAAGAATGTGAAACAAATACAGATCGTGAAAAGAAAATGTTGCAAGAAGAGTGTTCTACAAACCCTTAAATTTCAGATTCAACCGTCATTGCCCTTCATTTTACTAAAATCTTTACAGAAAATTCATTTCAAATAGACCCTTTCTCTGATGCTTTGGCTATTGGTTTAGTGAAGTTTATGGTTTAACAGTCTATAATTTTTTTAGCCAATTTTTGTAGAACAAATTCGTTAATGCATTTTTGTATTTTTTATCGAAGTATGATGCGTTTGTAAGAAAAAAATCTGGACGCAGTAAGTGCGTTTTGGTAGCGAATTTTCGGTAAATTTGCAGTTTAGCTCCCGAACGCTTTTCAAAAAACTGTTTTCAGAAACCTGCCTAGACCTGCTTAGACTTGGAAAGAGCATTCATAAAGTAGATTCAAAGAACTGTTTCATATAATCAAGAGAGCTGGAGTAGATTTGAAGAACACCCGCATTAGTCTTAATCTAAGTACTAAGTACCATAAATATTTTAACAGATATGAAATTGAAGCTAAAATAAGGAAAAGTGTTCAGCAAGCATCTCCATTATAGACATATTTGCTCAATTTAGTCATAGATACAATAGTGTTGGTGTGTGCTAGATGGTGTGTTAAAAATAATCATACTAAAAATCGATATGACAAAAACAAAAGGAACAAAGGTAAGTAAAGGTGGGACTGCAAAAATGCATATAAATTTGTATTTCAGCGGCTTAAAATCTTAAAATTAACTTGGTTACATTTGTGGGATCCTTTTAAAATAACTGCCTCAGTTTTGTGTGGGGCCAGTACTAAATCATTTCTATCCATCCATTTGCTAATTCTTGCTAACGATTCATTAACTCTAAATTCAAGTTCACGTTGATCGAATGCTTCCACCACAATTGCTAGATCATCCGCATATGCTATACTGACTGCCCCTTCAGTCAAAGGTGATCTTAACACTTGATCATATAAGATATTCCAGAGGAGCGGGCCCAACACCGATCCTTGCGGGAAACCTGCAGTAACTTCTATTACCTTACACTTACACAATCTGATGAGTCGTCGAGTAAAATAACTCTCTACAATGTTTATCAAGTATGGTCAGCAACCTCTGTTGTATAGCTCTTCTACTATTTTGCTCCAGGTAGCTGAACTAAGGCATTCTTTATGTCCATTGTTACCATTTCGAAACATTCGTTTTGCTTAAAATAGCTTTTATTGTAGAGTAGCCTTTTCTAAATCCAAACTGACAGTCTGACAATCCTCCTTTCTGTTCAATCTCTTTCTCAAGCCTGTCCTTGATTAGCCTTTCGAATAACTTCCTGACTATACTGAGCATACAGAGAGGCCTAAAGCCCGATGGGAAATCAGTCGCCCTTCTACAGTAAGGACACTATAGGTACCTTCCATTCTTCAGGAAACCTTTGTTCTTTCAGCAGACTATTTAGTACGTTGAGGAATATCTGCAGGATAGTCTTTACTGCTGTTGTTACTGCTTCCACAAATTGCTCCCTCATCCGCCCTATTCTCCGGATTTAGCCCCGAGTGACTATTTATTGTTTCCAAACTTATATCGTGGGCAGCTCGCGATCACCCTAAGTTTGCAGTATTCTCATACTTGAGCCTTTTTCTTACGTTCTTATTTTCTTCTGCGAATATTTACCTTAATTTTGATGAGTTGTCTGAAATGGGGGCATTATGTAGAATCCGCGCGATGTTCTTTATTTTCGCATGTTGTACAATATACATCTTCTTCCTCACATTCTTTCACTTCATGTCCTTCTCCTCCACACTTCATACATACATGACTTTTATCCGGACCTAGGCACTCTAACGTTGTGTCTGAACCCCAGGCATTTATAACATCTCGAGATGTTGATCCTATATCTTAAGCGACAATATACCCATCTAATCTTTATCCTGCCCTTTTTTTACCAGCTCCGTAGGTACATCTTTTCTAAGTTTTACTGTGGTGGTTTGGTTTCCTCTATGATTTGGTCTCAAAGATACTATTGCCACTTGCTCTTCAATCACATTATCACAGTTCTTTCTAGCCTATTTCTTCAATTCTTCCTCATTGATGTCGGCATCAATATCTGTTATATGTAAAGTTGCATTGCTGGTTTTTATAATTACTTCAGTGCCCTTTGGTTGCTTTCATTGCTTTAACCTTGTCTTTACCGCCCGTCACCTCCAACAGTAGGTTTCCTCTTGCTGTTTTCCTCAGCGAACTAATTCTGTCCCCAACCTCGGATACACCTATATGGCTCTTCATCGATTTCAGTAGGTCTGCATAAGTCTTAATACGACTTAATAATAATCTCATCAGTTACAGGAACCTTCAGTTTCGTTGTCCTTTCCTTACCATCTGTGTTGATCTTTTCTAGTTTTAGTGAATTTTCATAGAAAAAATTAACTAATGGGGAGATCCCGACTTTTCAATTTTGAATAAATTTTTGCAAATGAGCGCAAACTAGGACCCCTAGATATATATTTGTGTGTGTGTGTGTGTGTATCACACTGATAACTCAAAAAATAATGGGCTGATCTTGATCAAATTTGGCATGTACCTTCCTTGTAAGCGGCTTGGATAAGTTCGTTAGTCAGAAAAATCGGACAAGGTTTTCCGGGAAAATTTTGAGTTTTCATTCGAAAAAAAAAACAAGTTTTCTCTTCTGGTTATTATAACTGTAACCTCACAACCCGCCTTTAGAAACACTATTTCTGTACATTTCCTTAGGTAGTCATAATTATTCCATATTGCCACAACTTTTATTTTTTCAGATTTCAATGTGTTCATTTTCGTTTCTAAATTATTTATTATATTATACAGTGTGGGTACATCGTTGATCCCATTTTTGTCTCTTTTGTAAGGAAGGACATATAGGATGTTTGATTTCTTTCCTCATTCTCCCTTACTCGATATCGTCTCCGTATTATTTTGGATATATTCCATTTGACCTTTGGTCAGTCCTTCTATTAGTAGTTTGATTTCTGGGAACAGCAACACGACACCTTGAAGTGATTTATTGTTGGTTTCCAGCATAACTAGATTTCCTCCTAATCTGGGATTCAGTATACTACCAGCCTCCTCTTTAGTAACTTTATATGTTTCTGGCCAAATCTCATCTATCTACCTTAGACAAACCTTCAAAATCTGTTTCTTGGTCTAGAATCCTACTTATCTGTATATTATCTTCTAGCCTTCTACGTCTTTCTTCTTCACGTATCACCCCCATGTCAACTTGAACACCGATTCATATTGTCTCTTTAGTGGGTATATTTTCCTGCACATCACACATATTTGTTTGTTTTCTTGCAGTTTGTATAATTTTTGGCTGTATCAGCAGTTCGCCATATTTCACATATCTTCTATTGAGAATGTCACCTTGGTGACTCATTTCTCTTATACCTTGTTTTATTTCATCTTTTGTATCTACATTGCTTTTTATCAGCTCCTTCATCTCTTTTGTTAACTTAGCCAATATTTTTTTATATTCCATGAGCTCTTCGTCATGGGAACTTTGTTCTTGTCCTCGTTTTAAATCAGTGACTGAACCTGTTGAGTCAGATCTACGAAAGGTATTATGTTCCTTTATATTCCATTGGGCTCAGTTTCGACCTTTGTCGCTAGAAATATTCCACCAGACATGATATCGCCCACCCAGCTCTCTGACTCCTTTCTCGATCTTGGTGGTGATCCTCCTATAGACCCACACCTCCTAAACGGGTCAACGATGCCCATCCAACTTAACAACGATCCTTGTTTGCTTGCCCCTTCTGTGCTAAAAGTTTTTAATTTTCCTTCTGTGTTTCACTATTCATCTTTATTTTTTGTTGACATATATGTATAGCATGAAAGTTGAAAAGACAACTAGCTCTCGGATACCCTAATAGCATCGGTGTCGGAAAATAACAAGAGTCCGCAGAGAGATAGAAAAATAAAAGTCTGGCAAAATAGGAATGAGAGGAGGGGCCTCACCCAAGACAAGTTGAAGAAAGGTAAGTAGCCCAGCTCTGGTGTGGATGCGTATAGGTGTATGTGTGTGTTTCTGATTTCGTGTGGAAGTGTGCCTCCATAGTCGTCATCCACATACTCACCAAGAGGGAGCCCCTGGGGGCCATATGCATGGGGTAGAAAACTGGGCTTCCACTAAACAGTACATGAGAATAGTGCTGAAAATTGAATCATAACTTCCACATCGCTGTGATAATATACTCTCATCAGAAAGACGTTTTCATTAAATGAATTTGCGGAGGACGAATTGATTACAAAGTTAATATGAGAAGATACAAAAGAGTGAAGTAAATATTGTAAACAAAATCGGGTTTTGTTAATTCTGTAATTAGCTGCTCCCCTAATTTACTCTTAGGATATAATATAAAATTTCCTGGGGCAGCAAGTTGTGTTTATAAGTGCCACGTAAACAAACAATTCATTAGCTATCTTCCGTTGTCGAATGGTACTGTTCCCATCACACGCAGGTGGCCCGGGTTGGATTTCCGACAATGTACATGTAATGTTTTGTTTAACTTTAACTAACTTTAATATTTGGTAGAAACAATAGTATCCAGATTTCATACGTTTGGACCAAGATCTCATTTTTCTTTAAAACGCCTGGATAACTTTGTCACCTTTGAGTCTAAAATTAGAAGTTTCAGCAGACATTTTTTATTCTTGATAAAAAAGAGAATTTGTTGTTGGAAAAACATGTTTGATTAGGTTGACTAAAATGAAATAATCTAGGCAATTAATAAGGAAAAAAACCTGCCACGTTTATAATTTGGCAGGATTTTCCTTTTTTAAATATGAATTAAGTTTTCTTTTGGAAAGGTCTTGTAACTTTAATGAAATTTATAATACAGGCATATTTTAAAGAGACTAACTGTACCTAGATATACCAAATTTTTATTTTCTAGCTTCATAAAAAATTAAGTTTTGGGATTTGTCTCAAAGGGAGCTACAACACAAAATTAATTTTTTTTTTTTTTTGATAGAGATATAGATGGTAACACTCGAGAAAATTATTCAAATGAGCGTGTGTTAGGGCTTTTAAAATTCTAGGTCTGTTTAAATGTAGAGTAATAATTGTAGTAATATGCCATACTACTAATGTACAATTCTTATGAAAATTCACTATGATAACCCACTTGCTGCGTCCCGAATTTTTTTAATGTATAAGGCAGAAAGCTGGACCCTAAATAAGCAGGACACAAAAAGATCAGCTTTAGAAAAATGGCCATTGAGGAAGAAGGCAAAATTTGTTGACAGTATGCTAGCAC
Organism: Tillus elongatus; assembly: GCA_964006375.1. Classification (NCBI taxonomy): domain Eukaryota; kingdom Metazoa; phylum Arthropoda; class Insecta; order Coleoptera; family Cleridae; genus Tillus; species Tillus elongatus. Next base: position 53,097,249 of record OZ023268.1, read on the forward strand.
AAAGTAACTTTCTCGCAACAATATTTGAAGGAAAATGGAAGAAACAGACCAAGAACAAAATTTCTAGAAAACTTGGCTGAATGGATGAAGCTTGGGAGCTACAACGAAATTAATAGAACAAACAGCTGTGATTGTGAAAGGCGACATTACATTTAGACTGTAATAACGAAGATTTTATTATATTTTATAGCTTAAACTTTTTATATCATTTTTTTAATGCACACAGTTACATACAACATGTACGGTTTGTAAATGATTGCAAATGATTAGTACATTTTATTATTATTACAAAATATATAATAAATACCTGAACAAAAAGATTATGACCTCCAGGAACTGACTTCATTATGTATCTTTCGATCTTTTCATTTTCAAGAACAGCAAGTCCTCTATCAATTAGAATTGGAGGTGGAGTAGCCTCAAAATTAGTTCGAAAATCTGGTGGAGGTTTCTGCATATCAACAGTTGTTACCTTAAGGCTTATGGTTTTCAGCTCTGCCAGTAAGTACAATTCCATAAAGTACTCCTGACAGAAAAGGCACGCACCCTTTCTCCTACCGTCAATAGTTGACGCCTGTAAAAAAACTACTATAGTAAGTATTACATTACAACGATTAACAAATATAGGCAATATGTAAATTGTTTCCAAATGAGGTGTCATGCGAAGGCAGATCCTTATGATCCGCTACTGACCTTTTATAGGTACTTTATAGTTATCATATTTTGACATTTCAATTAGTCAGAGAGAACAACCTTTCTAAGTCAGATAGTAATCAATCTGCATGAGCTTAAGAGGGGTGATTACACATTATTTATTTATTTACTTATTTATTAAATGGACAATCCTACAAAATAGATTCAAAATAGAATAGAAGTTACAAATTCTTTACGAGTTACAAAACACAGCAAAGTTCAATTTTAATAAGCTCACTGAAGAAAAATGAACGAAAACAAAAGGTAATATCCAACAAAATGAAATACATAAAACAAAGTCCAATGTTATGACAATAAGAGTTGCCTACATCTATAATAATTATTATCTTTAAATGATTTCTAAAAGTAGTAATCGATGTATTGTTGACTTACATCCATAGTTAGCAGGATGGTGATTAATGTGGAATAACCCACAGCTTCTAAGCTCTTAAAGTTCTGGACAATCCAAATGAGACTCAACTAGTTTATAAAGCAACATTATAGCCAAGTAATACCTTGGCGCAGCTAGAAGGACTATGTTTAAAGTCTGTTACATTTGAATATGCGAATAATGCACGCGATTTATTCATATTTTGAATGCCAACATGCGTATAAACCTATTTTGAACACTAATAATTCCACATCAATCTTAAAGTACGAATTCCACACTGGTGATGCATATCCCAGAAGTGAGCAACACAGCGAGTTAAACAGTTAGATTAAGCAATGTGCATCTGTAAAATCAACTGTGTTTCTTCTTATGAAGCCAAGTATCTTGAGGGATCGGTTAACAATTGCAGAACAAAAATTAAAAAAAAAAATTATTTCTGTCAAACAGCTCTCCCAAGTCCTTTACTTCATTTACTCGTTCTAAAACTGTCACAAATATTACAGTAGAAAGGACCTCCCACTATTAATATACAGAGTCATAACTTTACACTTGTTTAAGTTAAGTCTCAAGCCATTAAAGTCACACCAAAGTAGAGCATAGTCCACATTTTTGACTCTTCGAAAGATCTTAAAGTCGTCTACAAACAAGACACACTAAATATTTTAGTGTCAACAGTATTATTAACTAGGTAAAAATATTTAAGACTTATGGCAGCAGACTACTGAGTTTCGAAACAGATCTTGATCATTTATTTATTTCTTGGAATTTTCTAAATATCAAGATCTTTCTGTTGTAGAAAAATCTCAGGCGTTCATTTAAACTTAATCGTTGATTTAATGTTGGATTTTGTAGGATTGAAGTAATTATTATTTAAAAAAGAATTATACTATGTTGACGAGTTTTATCAAATATGATGAGATGATTTTTTGTCTTGATTTTTACTATTTATATTTAAATTGTGTGTTTTGTTATTGTTTATTTTTATTTGTTGATTAAATTTAACCTTTTATAATGTTAAATAATATTTACCCATTTTATTTTAATAACTTTCTTGGCGTTCTAGTTTCTAGTGTTTCGTGATTTCGGCTTTGTTTCAGTAATTTTTATTTTACTGCATTTGTAAACTTAGTTATGACATTATGTGATGTTTATAGTATTATGCCTAGATGTCAAAATTATAATACTAGTATGAATTTTTGCAATAAGATTTTTGGCAGTAAATATGGAAGAGTTTTATTTTGGAGACGAATTTAAGTTGAAGAGTGATTGCAGAAATATTTGTGATTAATAAAATTGGAACTACATGAGGTTGTTGACAAAATTTATGAAATGAGAGGTAAAGTCAATCGTTTCAGGCAGTTTTATTTTTTATTTGGAACATATCCTCCATTAAAACTGTGTTATGTACAAGCATAAGCTTCGCTTACTTATGATGCACTATAAATTACAAACAAATATAATATTATTGTTAATAATGGTGGTTATAAACACACGGAGACCTTCGAGATGATCCCCAGTGAGACTTGGGGAGTAGGCACATTGAGTCCTCATAATCAAGCTACAAGAAACCAACCCAACTCACGCTTATCCACCGCTCCAAGAAATAGGCAGAGTGGGGCATTAGAGTTCACTTCCCTTGTCATTTCCTTAACCTCTTGAAAATGGCTCCAAAACAGAGTAGGCATTTTGAGGCCCCGTAATCAAGCTACAACAACCCACCTCACCCTTTTCCACCGGTCTAAGGGGTAAGCAGATTGAGGCATTAGAGTTCATTTCCTTTCTTATTTCCTTCACCTCTTGAGAAAGGCTCCAAAACAGGAGTCGAAACGACAAGTTTTAATAAATCTAGATGTGAACCGATTTTCTCTACAAAAATTATCTGAAAAGGTCTCATAGTTCTAGAAGAAATAGAAAACTAGTGTATATAGTGTATGTATAAGCAACAATGATAAGAATCTACCTGGACAGATTATGATTTTACTATTTATTACCCCCACCAGAGGCGGTATATATTTTTAACCCTCAGAAGCAGGAACGATTTTTTTATGGAAGAAAATAAAATAACCCCGTTTTAAAATAAATGTAAAGAATACAAAATCAAGAGGATCCTACAAAAAAATTAAATCCCATCAAAAAACATTTAACATCAAAAATATAAGCCAAGTTTCACAGGTATTTGACTCCAAAAAAGTTATGTAGAGCTAAATTTATTTCTCATATGAACTCTTAACACATTTATTCTCAAATCATGCCAAGTTTTGACTTTTAGTTTAAAAAATTACGGACTTGGCTATTACCATGGATAACAATTAAGGTAAGCCAAAATTTGGTAATTTATGTCACCTAGACAAGGATGGGCAACGCCAAGTCATTTAATATTGGACCATAGAAAGTTTACAGTTGTCTTAAAGAATGTTAGGCGTATTATTAGTGAATTTTGGTAGAAAAACATCACTAACGGGGAGATTTTGACTTGAATTTAGAAAAACATTTCTTGAAATCAGCGCGAACTAGAGCCCCATATCCGGGGTCAGTGTCAATTTTTATGTGTGTGTGTGTGTGTATATATATATATATATATATATATATATATATATATATATATATATATATATATATATATATATATATATATATATATATATATATATATATATATATATATATATGTATATATATATATATATATATATATATATATATTATATATATATATATAATAGTGTGTGTGTGTATCAGGCCAGTAACACACAAAAAAATGGGCCGATTTTGCTCAAATTTGCAAGTGGCTTGGAAAAGTTCGTCGGCCAGGAAAATAGGCCCAGTGTGGCCCATTTTAAATGAAAACACCCCTGTAATTTTAATTTATTATTCAATTTTGATGAACAAAACATAAAAAGATATAAGATGAAAAACTCTATTAATGCTCTGAAAATTGTTCTCTATGTCACCTGACCAAGGCCTACTAATGCAGTTTTTCTATGTCAAAAAATTGGGAAAAGGTTTAGGGCCATTTTTAGGGAAAAAATAAGTACGCCACTGCATTAGGCATCCCTCTAGATACTATATGCCAAATTTCATCAAAAAAGAAGAATCATTAGCAATTTCAGAGAGGTTTATTTGTGTGACCCTTCTCATAAGGAAACACCCCTGTAACTTGTATTTATACCGCGATTTTTTTAACGAGATCTCAAAAGATAGAAAATGAAGAAGTCTATAGATACTGTGAAAATTGTTTCCTACGCCATTCTATCACGGTCTACTAAGACTATTTTCATGTCAAAATTAAAAAAACGTTTATGGATAAGACAAGTACGCCACTGGATTCGCTATTCTTAAAAATTGTTACCTACCAAATTTCATTTAAAAAAAAACTATTATTGAAGGAACTATAAAAGTCAACAATAACATCTCAAAAGTTGAAGAAAAAAGTTTATAAATGCTGTGACATGAAAATAGTTTTAGTGGTGTTTCCATATACAAGACTCACACAAATAAACCTCTCTGAAACTGTTAATAAATCTTCTTTTTTGATGAAATTTCGTATATATCTATTTTGAGGGATGACGAATGCAGTGGTGTACTTTTTTTCTTCTTAAAAATGGTCCGAGCCCCTTTCCCCATTTTTTGACATAGAAAAACAGCATTAGTAGATCTTGATCAGGTGACATAGAAAACAATTTTCACAGCATTAATAGAGTTTTTCAGCTTATATCTTTTGATCTTTTGTACATCAAAATCGAGTTATAAATACATAAGTTACAGGGGTGTTTTCATATCAAATGAGCCACACGGTATGTGTGTGTGTGTGCGCGCGCGCGCGCGTGAATGCGTGCACACGCGTGTGTGTCACACCGATAACTCACAAAATAATGGGCCTATTTTGATAAACTTCAGCAGATACCTTGTCAGTGGCTTGCACAAGTTCGTTAGCCAGGAAAACAGTTTTCCACAAGTTTTCCTGGAAAATTTTCGATTTTATTTCGGACATTTTTTTTATCTAAGAAAATAACAAAGCTATGGTAACCAAATAAACCTACGTAGGTTTACGTTATAAAAAGTAAACTATATACCAAAATTTGTATCTCTATGTTACGAAAAAAAGTTATAAGCATTTAATTAAAAAGATGTTTGGTGTCGAATCACTTCTGTGAAAATGCACTACCATAACGCACTTGCTGCGGCCAGACTTTTCACATTCCATTTAATACATTCCATTCTACAAATCTTATTTATGTGTGCCTGTATAACCAATGTATTCAACCAACAGTTATTACCAGGAAATTCCAATGAATTAACTTTTTATATGATCCCAATTCTCAGGTAGTGTCGCAAGTAAACAATTTTTTAGTTTTCCACTCACCACGCTAACTCATTTTTTAGAATAAAACCACAAGATAACATTAATGTTTTATTTTGTGTTTTCAGAGTAATGAGACATGTAGTAAGTGATGTGAATTTAGGCATGTTTTACTTAAAAATGTGAAATTTTTAGCTTTAGTGTATATTTAAACCACTTTCCATAAACAATCACTAAATACTTTTACAGATTAATTTCAATTTTAGTTCTCTCTAAATGGCCCAGTTTTAATGGTTTTTCGTTACATTTATAGATTTTCTATTATGTTTATTTTATGTCACAATTTATATTACTATTGCTTTGATATTTGTAGTTTCAATTTGTTGTGTAGTAAGCAGTAACACAAGTTTTTATTAAAATTTACCCATTGTATTAGTGAATTTTCTTAGAAAAAATTCACTAATGAGGAGATCTCGACTTTTGAATTTTGAAAAAGTTTCTTCAAATGAGCGCGATCTAGGACCCCTAGAACCCATATCCGGGGTCAGTTTCAATTTTTATATGTTTATATATATATATATATATATATATATATATATATATATATATATATATATATATATATATATATATATATATATATATATATATGTATCACACCGATAACTCAAAAAATAATGGGCCGATTTTGATAAAATTTGGCATGTACCTTTCTTTTGTAAATGGCTTGGATAAGTTCGTTAGCCAGGAAAATCGGACCAGGTTTTCCGGGAAACTTTTGAGTTTTCATTCGAAAAAAATTCTTATCTCAAAAAGTAATGTCGATTTTAATAAAATTTGGCATGTACCTTTCTTTTGTAAATGGCTTTGACAAGTTTGGACGAGGTTTTCCGGGAAATTTTTGAAGTTTCATTCGAAAAAAATTTTTATCTCAAAGAATAATAGGCCGATTTTGATAAAATTTGCCATGTACCTTCCTTTTGTAAATGACTTTGAAAGTTCGTTAATCAAAAAAATCGGACGAGGTTTTCCGGGAAAATTTTGAGTTTTAATTTGAAAAAAAATTTTATCTTAAAAAATAAGAAATCTATGAAAACCAAATTTGGTAGGTAGGTTTACGATATAAAAAGTAAACTATACACCAAAATTTAGATTTCTATGTTACAAGAAAAAAGTTATAATAAAATATTTTGCGCCAGATCATTTCTATGAAAATTCACTACCATAACGCACTTGCTGCGTCCAGGCTTTTTTTAAACTTCAAGTGTTGCCGGTTTATATGCATTTATTATTGTTTTATCTAAAAAGTAAGTTTATGAAATCACAAACATCCGTTACTTTATCCGATTGGATGACGTTTTGTAATATATATTTCACAAAATTATTATTTAGTTGATATATTTGTTTTTTTTAAATAATAGTGGAGGGGTCTCCTAGTGAACCTGTGATAAGCATTGATAAGTACACTTTGGAGAACCCAATTCACCACAACATATTTTTAAGATCTCCTACTTAGAAAGTAATAAATTACTCTCCGAGCACAGAATGGCTTTAGGAGAGGTGAATCTACAATCAGAGCAACTTATCAAACACTAAGAAATTATAGAAGCCTTATATAAATCACAAAAAACAGCTTTATTATGCCTAGACATAAATAAAGCATTTGATAGTGTAAAACCTGATGTATTATTTTCAAGTATATAGAATCAGAAGTTTAGCACTAACACTGATAAAATCATATTTGAAAAATCGAACTCAAAGCACGAATCACAAAAGAAACTGATAAATAAAGGTATCCTACAAGTGTTGATATTAGGACCAGTTTCATAAATTATATATGCAAATGACTTATTAGAATTAATAGATGAAAAGTTAATATCGTTTGCAGACGATACGTCTATTATCTACGAAACCAACACTACAGATGAACTGAAAAGAAAAATTGAATCATCTATTAATACACTAAATTCATGGTTTTCAAATAACAATTTAATAGCTAACAAAGTCATTCAACACTCAAAACAAAACTAGAAAGCTGCTTAGAAGCTAAGGCTTGCTATACCATTGATGAGTAGCTACTTAGCTGAGAAAACAATACAAGGTGAAAAATATGGGAGACAATCAAATTTTAGTTGATTTTATGTCATTTTGTTTTATTTTGCTGCTGTTTTAACAAGTTTCACACCCATTATGGGTAACGAATACGTGTTGTATGAAACAAATAAAGAGCATTATTAAGATCTGACGTCGTTTCGTTAACTGCGTTAGGGAAACAATTGTCAGGTCAAAAAAACTGTGTTGTGGTGAAATGGATTCTCCAAAATAGAAAAGTCTACTAACCAATGTCTGGTATTCAGAGATTACTAGAAAAGTCTGAACGCAGCAAGTGCGTTATGGTAGTGAATTTTCATAGAAATGATCTGGCCCCAAATATTTTGTTATAACTTTTTTCCTGTAACATATAAATCTACATTTTGGTATATAGTTTCCTTTTAATGCCATAAACTTGTGTACCAAATTTGATTACCATAGCTTTTTTATTTTTGAAGATACAATTTTTTCCAAAAGAAAACCCAAAACTTTGTGAATTTTTTCTATGGAAATTCACTAGCAGAAAAAAAAAGATAAAATGCACCTGTATTTTTTTATATAATAAGGGCAGAATGTGTCCTTGTGAACAAAGGAGCACACATTAAAATAGGGTTTACTTTACCAAAATTAATTTACTAAAACTATCTAAACATATATGCTCGCTGCTATGAGCTATGGTGTATACATTTTTGAGGTGAAGTAAGTAACAAATCTATCAAAACAGGAAAGTCCGACAAATCGCAGTTGCGTGCGCTACTTGTTTGATAAAGGTTTTGAATCGATATTAAATTGTTAACTAAAGAAAAGTAAGGTTTTATAATAATAATATTGTTATTATACTAGTCCTCGTAATAATAAATTTTGAAATTTCATATTAAATTTATACATGTAATAAATTATGAGGGAATTTCACTTTATATGCCTATGATCGTTGCTTTATTAGTGTTTTTGAGTTGTTAAATTTCACGATTCAAAAGGATAAACATGGCGTCATGACCCTAAGTTTGTCATTGTGTTTCAGAAGCGGCACATTCTCAGAATAGCCCAAAATTTTATCCGATTTTGCATAAAGGATCCAACTGCCGCTTTCATACAAAAATGCTAATATTATTCTAAGTAAACTTGATTTATTACTCCGCTTCAAAAGGGTATACACTATAAGATAACAGTTGAAAGAGGTGTATTCTTTAATTCCTACATATTGGACTTTAGTTTCTAAATTTTTTAGCTAAATGACTGGACAGATGTCCGTCAATATTTTATGACAGATTATTGGTTGCATATTACTTTAGCATTTCATTTAATATACTTAACTTTAACCTAACTTTATTAATAAGGACTTTTAAATTAAAAATGTCATGTTAGTTATTTTTCATTATTTAAGCTACACCTTGTTTTCCCTCTTATTTTCCGATTTCATTTATATGAATTAAGGTGTCCCAACCAAACTCAAGTCCAAGAACACCAAGTCACCTGTACCAAAAAAGCTTTATTTCAAAAAATCCTAAAAAATGATAGTCCTGTGTAATATTGACATAATTTGATGTCCCAATTCGTACTAATAGAAACATGAAATGCAAAAATCTGGAAAAATTATAAAATGTAAAGTCTAGTTTTATGGTAAGCTAATGTTAATACATGAAATTTAAATGGAACACATTGTGTTAATTTTTTGTTGTAATTAGAGTATTTACAAACATTTCCAAAAGTGTTTATGTATTATGTAGGGATGGTATTATTATTATTAAATGTTCATTATATATATATATATATATATATATATATATATATATATATATATATATATATATATATATATATATATTTTCCATAAACTTAAGTAAAGGTGGGGTAAAAGGGGGACGTAAAAGTGTGTTTCAAAAACAAATTTGTTTGGTCGGATTTATTTGAAAGAGCATCAATACTACTACTACTACTATATAGAACCTCAGAGTAAGAACGTGTGTCTCTGAACCGAAGGGTACTGGGTTCGATCCCAGGGTATCCTTTCACTTGTTCAGTACAAACTGTAAAATTAACATCAACCGAGGTTCTGGCATTGTAGTTGAGCAAATTGAATTGCTGCACTTCCGCCCTTCGGAGGGGGCGTAAAGCCGTCGGTCCCGTGTCCATGCGATGTTGGGCACGTTAAAGATCCCTACCCTACAGAAAGGCAGGGGTTCGGCAACATTTCCAGGATAGTGACGTGAAACTGCTCCCTGGCGTCGGTGACTGGCCATAGTCGCGGAAATAGGCCGACGTTAAAGAAACAAAACACACACACATACTACTACTATACATATAATGCAACATAGGTTTCAGGATTTCGTAAATTTAAACCTTAAGGAGATATATATTTTTTTATTTCAACAACACACCACGATGGCTTACAGCCTAAATACTATCGTACCGTGGGTGTCGACAAGGAGGAAAGAGGCAACTTGTTAATTCTGGACTGGAAGGTTTGGAGGTTCGGGGGAGAAGGAAAAACGTGTGCCGGCAAGGAGTTCCACAACTTGGAAGTCATCGGGACAAAAGAGCGGGCATAACAAGATGTTCTATGTCTGGTGACCTGGACAGTAAAAGGGTGCATTCGCTCTGTTCCCCTGGTGGATCTGTTGGGGGCAGCAGGTGGAGGAACTATGGAAGAAAGCTCCTCTGAGCAGTGCCCGTGCAGATATCTATAAAAGAGAGAGAGGTCACCAACGGCACGTCGGTGGGCGAGGGATGGCAGCCTTTGGGTGAGGGTAGGGTCACCGATGAGACGTATAGCTCTCTTCTGAATGGAATCCAGGATAGCGAGTGTAGAAGCGGCAGCAGCACCCCAGATGTGGGAGCAGTATTCGAGGTTTGGTCTTATTTGTGAAGTATATAAAGTATAGAGATTAGTTGGTGAAAAGTATTTGCGAGCCCGGAAGAGGAAACCTAATTTCCTAGCAGCCGTTTCTGCAATTGATGTACATGTTGGTGCCAATTAAGATTTCGATCCACAGAGATGTCAACAAGTGAAAAGGACTCATTACTTTGAATAACTTGGTTGTTTATTGTGATGGGTCTAGGGCTGGTGTATCTCTTATGAAAGAGAAAGCAAGACTGTGATTTGGTGGGGTTGAATTGTACAAAATTTCTACTTCCCCAGTCTAATATTTTTTGGAGATCCACGGAGATGAAACCCTCCATGAGTCTGCGATCCTCATCTAGTTGGGCTAAAGAGACAGGCTTAGAATATTGTATATTGGAGTGGAGAGTGCTGTCGTCCGCGTAACTGTGAACTGGGTTGGATGTGCTAGAGAGGAGGTCATTGATGTGGAGAAGGAACAAAGTAGGGGCTAAAGCTGAACCTTGAGGAACTCCTGCATTAATTGGATACACTTTAGAGGAATGGCCATCCACGACAACAGAAATGCTCCGGTTGGAGAGGAAATTTGCTGTCCACGTACAGAGTTTTGGTGGTAGGCCATAGGCCGGTAGTTTATTAAGCAGCGCTGCGTGCCAGACCTGGTCGAATACTTTGGATATGTCTAGAGCGACAATCTGGGATTCACCGTGTAGTTCCATAGACTTGTTCCAAGAATGGGTGACAAAGGAAAGGAGGTCGGCAGTTGATCTGCGCTGACGGAATCCATACTGCCTGTCGTGGATTAGACTGTGTTTTTCAAGAAATTTTAGTAATTCGGTGTTTATATACTTTTCCATCACTTTAGAGATGACTGAAAGGAGAAAAATGGGCCTGTAGTTGCTAGGAAGCGCTTTCAATAATTTCTTGGGGACGGGTTGTACTCGAGCAGTTTTCCAGTTACTTGGGAATATGCCTCTATTGTAAGATGTCTGAAACAGACGAGTCAGGACAGGAGCAAGTTCTGGTGCGCATTTTTTGAGAACAATTGCTGGGATCTCGTCAAGGCCAGAGGCTTTCCTGGTATTAAGAGAAGAGAGCATCTTTCGTACCTTTCTAGTTTTGAAAATGATATCCCTCATTTTATGCACGACATTGGGGACTGTCGGTGGTTGAACATTTGGAGGTGGGTTGAGAGTTGAATTGCCGGCGAACAACGAGGCAAAAAGTTCAGCCTTGCCCAGGGCGGTAGAAACAATTTCATCCCCTGAGACAAGAGGTGGGAACGTGCTCTTGCAGAAATTATTCCCAATAGATTTAGCAAGAGTCCAGAAGGGTTTGCTGCCGCTGGAGGTTAAGAGGACTTTGTTTTTGATGTGGTTATTAAACGAGTTTTTTGCCTCAGAAAGAATGCGGACATAGCGGTTTCATGCGTCGTTAAATGCTTGACGGTTTTCTTGACTGGGATTGTGTAGAAGCTTTTTGTGAGCTTTGACCTTTTCAAGTCTGGCCTTGTCACAGGATTTAGAGAACCAGGGCTTTTGAGTGGCTGCAGAGGTTTCCTGTATATGTGGAATAAATAATTCCATGCCAGCTTGGATAATTTCGGTGACGTTTTGTGAGATATCAGAGGGGTCAGGATGAGAGAAGCAGACAGACGCCCATAGAAATGAGGAAAAGAAATCTCGCATTTCGTCCCAGTTCGCGGAGTTGTAGTGCCAAACGATACGTGGGTGTGTTGACTGTGTGACCTCGGGTTGCATTGCGCAGGAAGCAGTGACCATGCCGTGGTCTGAGCGACCCAGGGGGGCGGTGACTGATATCTTATAGCAGTCAGGATTTGTAGTAAGAAGGAGATCCAAGGGATTTGAGCTGTGTGTTGGGATGCGAGGAAAGTAAGTAGGTTGCTGACCCATATTGGCTAAAGAATTGCTGACTGAAAAGGTCTCCGCTGCTCTTCCTTTTGCATCGGTTTTTGAAGATCCTAGCCATTCCTTATTATGGACATTGAAGTCACCAAGAATGGTGACCTCGGAAGAAGGATATTCAGAAATCAGATGGTCGATTTTTTCAGAAAGGTAGTCAAAGAGCTGGACAAAGGTGTTGTCAGAAAGTGACCTATAAATGCAACAGATGAATTTAGTTGCAGCCCTGAGAGAGAGAGAGAGAGAGAGAGAGAGAGAGAGAGAGAGAGAGAGAGTTTTATCCATAGTATGTCTTTTCTTCCAGCTTCTAAATTAGGGAGTCTGGTGCAGGGTAGATTGCTACGGACGTATGCGCACACGCCTCCATGCTATCTAAAAGAAGTAAGGAGCTCATACCCCGGGAAATTAAGGTGATTAGTGGCTGTTTTGGTGCTGATTTGAGTTTCTGTCAGGAAGATGAGTTGGGGCCTATTAGCCTGGAGGAAATGGTGGACGGATAATAAACGAGTCCGTAAAAGCTTAAGTGAAAAAAAAACTATTATTTTGTTATATTCATTTGAAACTTAGCAGTAATACTCTACAATACACATGAAATGTGTATATCAGTTTCCCCAAATTTAACCTCTTAAGTGATTGCAGAGGGTTGGAAAAGTTTGTATGGGAAATAATATTTTTGGTTGTAATCACTTGATTGGAACTTGACACAAATACTATACAAGGCAAATAGTATTTTCAGAAATTCAACGACTAAGTGTGCATGGGGTTGGAATCATCTATAGAAAATTCCCTTTCTTGCTGAAGACAGTCTTGTGCACAGATGCCAATAGATCAAGCAAAAATTCTTATTTCACACTGTTTCTCTCTTCTTTATCGGACATGTTGCTAAATACGCTCCAATAAATCGAATAATCTAGTTCGACATTTTTGCTTATACCAAATCTTTGATTTTCCCCAAAAATAATAATTTAAAGGATTATGATTATGAGATCTAGGCGGCCATGCAGTGGGTGCCCCTCGACCAATCCATTGTGGATAATTGTTGTTAATAAAGTTCCGGACGTCAATTCCGAAATGTGCTAGTGCCTAATCCATTTGAATTCACATGTCTCTTCTCTTGATCAGGGGAACATCTTCTAAAAGGGATGGCAACTGTTCCATAAGGAACTATAGGTAATTGGTGATATTTAATTTTATAGGGGGAATGTAAGGACCAGCTAGCAAATCATCGATTAAAGGAGCTTCCTCCTTCTCCCCTGAACCTCCAAACCTTCAAGTCCAGAATTAACAAGTTGCCTCTTTCCTCCTTGTCGACACCCAGGGTACGATAGTATTTAGGCTGTAACCCCTTGTGGTGTGTTGTTGAAAAAAAAAAGCCCAAACGTTCACGGCAAATTCATGCTGGAAGCTAGACACACGTATTGCTTCGGGATTTTGTAGTTCCCACCGATGCAGGTTTCTCAGATTGATGACACTGCATCTGGTAAATGAAGACATGCAATCCCATCACAAAAACCATAAATAAAGTACATATCCATATAATCTACTTTAGAAAATCGGTAAGACATTTTAACTAATAAGTCAGCAACTCGAAACCACAAATGCAACTGCTATTCACATTTCTTATTATTCTAAAAAAAAAACTTTTTTTAGGCTTGTAACTTCGGAAGGAATAAAAACTACCACTTATGCGTTTTTTGGTCTGAGCATTAAGCATACCATATGCTCACAGAATTTTAATATAATGATACGGGACATCCTATATATATATATATATATATATATATATATATATATATATATATATATATATATATATATATATATATATATCTATATGTATATATATATATATATATATATATATATATATATATATATATATATATATATATATATATATATATATATATATATATATATATATATGTTTATCTATTACTACGTATGCGGAGTATAGATACTGGATGCCTGTAAACAGGTGGATATTAAGTAACAATTACTTTTCTAAACAAATATTCATTACTTCAGGTCTTCCAAAGTATCGAATACAAAGTATTCGTTATTGTATTACCTGCCCATCATTAGTTTGAACTAATGATTTATTTTTTCACACAGCTTTTATTTTTGCTAAAAACCTAGATATAAATGCAACTAAATGTATCTGGAACTTTTACATGTATAATATAAGTATTAAAATAAAAAATACGTATAATAATCATAAAAATAGATAACATATACAGTAGGTGTACTTTTATAAACAAGTATTCGTTACTTTGGGTATTTCAAAGTAACAAATACAAAGTCTTCGTTACTGTATTTACCCGACCATCACTATTGGCACTATATAGCAGAAATTTTTACACAGCAGTTGATCTAAGAGAGGGTATGGTATGTTCTGTGGTTTTCCTACTATCATCCCGACAATGACAGTACATATCACTCTTAAAACAATGATGCCATGAACTTACATGTTCAGACCGCTGGTCAAATTCATGACCCAAAGGTCAGCGCTCCATGTTAATTAGAAAATATTATTTAATTTGAGCCTTTTTACAGGCAACATGTTTAATTAATAAAACTATATTCGCTTGGTGATTCAAGCTTAGGTTCTTTCTATAAATATAGAGCTATACCGAATGAATATTCATAATTCAAGCAAAACAATAGGTTTTAATTTTTGAAATCCGTTTGAATGTTTGGTGTGTTTAATGGTATCCACCATGTGCTAACAGTTCAATAGCTGAGTCAATGTATGTGTTCATCAGTACCACTGAGTTTCAGCTGAAACTCAACTGTTGCCATTTTCTCAAAGCAGAATGAATTTTCAGACTAACTCCACATAATGCTGGAGCTTGCATAGCCAAGTAGCCACCCACTGTTCTGAATTTACCTATTTTGGTGGGTATTCTTCGTGATTCTCAATTCCTGGAAAGTAGTGCCAGACATTCTAAAATGGTTATGAAAATCATCTGCAGTATAAATTGATATTACATCCTCATAATAATCTTCCTTTCTCATTGGTTTGGTTCATTCAGGAGACACTATATTAACTGACCAACCTACAGTTTCTATAGCCAGTCCAATTAGATTGATCAAATGGATCATCAACTAATTCCAATAGAATGGTGTTTCTAAGTTGTTAATAATTTTGTTATCGTTTTTTATTTTCACTTTTTTAATAGTTTGTTCTGATTTGGGGTTTTGAGTACAGCCTAGTGGCGTGCAGTCCATGGAAGCAAGGGAAGCATTGCTTCCCTTAAAATAACGACCACATACCTACTTAAAAATAATTTGTATTAAACCGCATTATTTAAAATACATTTTGTATTTTAAATATTAAATTTCAAATTCTAAAACTAATTTATCTATTACAATTTTTAATTCGCAAGCTCACACATAATTATTTATTATGCATCATACTGTACTTGTATATGCGCTCTGCGCTCTTGGCAAGGACGTCATCCCAGTAAACCGACCGCCAACCAACAGCATGAACCTGATACTCCTGATACTACGAGAGTGGATGCAATGACTTCAGTTAAATACACGTAGCCAGCAGGCCACATAATGAGAAACCCTTGCTCGATACTCGACGTAATGTACGTGTATTTCAACATGTAGAACGTGTTGGAAGACCCGATGCACGTACAACGTGAATGTCGCTGATTACTTCGTAGAAATAAGCAGTTGACTAAGTTAAATACATTGGCATTTTATGATTAGTAATATGGCTGCAACTACAACAGCTTTTAACAGCGGCGTCGGTGGGGGTGGGAATTTACAAACTTTACGAACAAGTGGTAATAATAACTGTGATTGTGTCGTGTGTTTTTTGATAACCGAAGGATTTTCAGCTTTATCGTTTGCTGAAAAACTTGCTATTATTAATAAAGGTAGGCCGAAACCTACTCTAAAAAACTTAAATACAAGAATTAAAACATGTATTCGACATTTCAACGCGGAAAAAACTTATAAACAATATGAATGGTTAACAGGGATAAACTGTTTTGATGGCCTGGTAGTCTATTTGTGACTGAAAAGGGGGTGTGTTGAATAATCTACATAAAGTAGTAAAAAGACATGTTATGTCTAAAGTGCATTTACAGATCATTTTAAAATTAAGTGTCTTTGAAACAAACGCGAATTGAACATGCCGTTGACAAGCAGATAGAAATTAGTCATCGCCAACACAATGAACTGGTTGATAAAAACAGAAACATATTAAAAAGACTTATTGATGTTGTGTGTTTTCTTGGTCAGCATGAATTGGGGTTCAGGGGTCATGACGAAACAACTACATCTGCAAATAGAGGAATCTTTCAAGACCTAGTTTCTTTAATAGCCAAATATGACATTTGTTTAAAAAATCAGTTGGAACAGTCTAACGTTTTTCGCGGGACATCAAATCGCATTCAGAATGACTTAATTGCGGCTGCTGCCTCTATTATTTTGAACAGAATTAAATCTGAAATTAAACAGACTCGTTTCATTGCTATTGTTCTAGATGAAACAACCGACGTAACTAATTTAAGTCAACTATCTGTAGTAATACGCTATGTAAAAATGGATGGGAGCAAGAAAGATTTTTAGGCTTTAAAAATGTGACAGAAGATCGTACCGCAAACGCTCTATATAAAATTGTGGTTAATATTATGAAAGATATTGAGGAGACCGATAATAAATTAATTGCCCAAAGCTATGATGTGGCTGCTGTTATAGCCGGACATTTAGTAGGTCTTCAAGCTAAAGTGCGGGAAACGTTTTCCAGTGCTCTATTTATACACTGTTGTGCTCATAAATTAAATTTAATTTTATCCCATAAATCATATTAAAGAATGTAAGGTGTTTTTTGCTACCCTACGTGGAATGGCTGCTTTTTTTCCAAATCTATGAAGTGCACACAAGCCTTAGACTCAATTGTTAAAAAACGTTTACCCAAAGTAGCTGCAACCCGATGGAACTACAAGGGCAGACTTGTGTGAACAATATTTGAACACCGTGAATCGTTAATTGAACTTTTTGAAAACATAATAGAAAATAGCAAAAATTGGGATGCAAAAACAATAAATAGTTCTAGAGGATTTTTGGATGGTTTGAAAAGAGACTTTAATTTTAATTTTTTACTTAAAATATTTTCGAACTATTTCCGTTTTCAGATAATGTATTTAACATATTGTAATGTAAAACAAATGACATTGGTTTTTGCGCGAAGAAAATTAGTGAATTTAAATTCATTATAATTCAAAAAAGGAATGAATTTGATAAGTTCTGGAAAAAACAATGGAATTAGGAAAAGTGAGCCACGAAGAAAGCGTCTGCGCACTGATAATGTGGGAGACCTTCAAACTTCTTATCGCCGCCTTTTCTACAAAATCATAGATCAAATTCAGTAGCAAATTAACTGCAGATTTGATCATCTCAGTGACCTGAAATTTCTTGAATTGTGTAATTTTGCAGGATTTGTAGGGACACCTTTCCCAGAAGATTCATTCAAATCATTCCACCACTATGGACATTATTTTGACAAAGCCTTATTACGATCAGAACTTACATTCATTTATGAAACCGATGTTATTGACACAAAAACTAACGCGAGTGAACCTTTAACTTTCTTAAAAGAATCAAAATTGGAAAATGCATATTCTGAAGCGTTCAAATTATGTGAATTAGTATTAACAATTCCTGCTAATAGTGCGTCTGTAGAACGGAATTGTTCTACATTGAAACGTATCAAGAGTTTTGTTAGGAATTCAACAGGACAGGAAAGACGTTCCCAAATTTCAATTTTGTCAATTGAAAATAACTTCGGGGAGGAAATGTCCCAGAATCCACAGTTTTATGACATTATTAACGAATTTGCCAAAAACGACAGAAGAATTGAGTTACACTACAAATAGGTAAGTTTCTGAAAATTGCTTCCCTTATTTAAAATGTCACCTCACACCCCTGGTACAGCCTATAGCATGCAATTTTAAATGACAGACTTCCAACTGCTTAATTGTATAACAGTTAACAAATGAGAGCTTAAACTCAGCCGTTGGCACCTGGTAAGCGCAACGCATCTAATACATGTTTGTCTATCAAGTATCAGTAAATTAAATCAATAACTGTAGAGTAAATGTGTTGTGCTGTAAATATTTTAAATGTCTCTAAGATGTGTCAATAATAATCGTCAGACAAATATTTTTAAAATGTTAGGCAGCTGTTTCAAATGTCAAAAGGAATGTAAATTTTATAGGTGTGGCAAATCATTAAAATGTCAAATATACACTCCATAGATATGGCAAATGTTTAAAATGTCAAACAAGTGTAATCTTTTCTCAAGTGAAGAACTCATCTGCAACAATACTTTGTAAATAAATAAAGCTGTCCTTAAACTGAACTTGGAAAATATGAGAGAGCGATCAAAAACTTGCTCAAATAATTGTAGTTTCAAATGAAAATTATTTAGGATTACAAGCAACTTGTATTTTCACAATAGATAAAGGTTTCCTGCTCCTTTATCCTATTTAATTATTAAATCATTGTCAAACCTGTGTTCGTTCTAACCACAATTAATTGCTTTTATCACTCCCATTCCTTTAGGGAATTGGAAATGACTAAGATATATTATGGTGTCTTGTCAATATTCTATGCCAGATTATTGGTTGCATATTATTTCAGCATTTCGATTAATATACTAATGTTTAATCTGCCCCTAACTTTATTCACAAGGACTATTAAATTAAAACTGTCATGTTAGTTATTTTCATTCCCTACACAACACCTTATTTTCCTTCTGATGTTCCCATTTCTTTTATATTAATTGAGAGTGCACAAATACAAGTAAAGTCCAAGAAAACTGTGCCTAAAAAGGTTTACCCTTTG
This sequence comes from Tillus elongatus, assembly GCA_964006375.1. Taxonomy (NCBI): domain Eukaryota; kingdom Metazoa; phylum Arthropoda; class Insecta; order Coleoptera; family Cleridae; genus Tillus; species Tillus elongatus. The sequence continues at coordinate 53,116,352 of OZ023268.1, forward strand.
ATGAAAGTGAAGTGACCAAGTTCAGTAAATATTCCTCACAAAAAGTAACACCACTAAAAGAATTTTTTTAAGATAAGACAGCCAGCCGGGTCTAAGGAAAATAAATGTTGCTTTTACTGCAAGTTCTTTTGCAAAATATTCTCCTTAAAAAACATTACATTGTACATTTTTATTTACATCCGCATAAACAATCCCCACTGTATCTAATTAGCAGTAGTTTCTCAATATGTATGTCACAGACATTAGTGAAAGAACTGACGATAAAATTTAAGGTTCAAAAAATAATTGTTTTCAGATATTTATAATTGCTGTGCAGTTGAAATGAACACTATAATAAAATATAAAACACTATTTTTAATAATTACGCATCCTACATAATATACGACAGTATGAAGTAGTCACGCCCCAAACTAGTTAACTGTATGAACTACATACCCTAATAATAAGTTCAATTTCTGGAACATCTCCTTCACCGTCGATGTGTCCATTTTCAGCAACCTCGTCGCCCATTTTGCTCGGTTTAACTAAAAATTACGAAAGGAAAACGGAAATTATAACTTCAAAAGATTTCCACAAGGAAAACTGATAAAATTGATTCGTTTAACAACTGTACTAACTACCAACATTGTAGAACGAACGTTACTTTATGTCAATTGTAAATAATAATAATAATAATAATAATAATAATAATAATAATAATAATAATAATAATAATAATAATAATAATAATAATAATAATAATAATAATAATAATAAATACTAGGCTTCGCCAACATAACAAGACTAAGAAACTTCCATCTCAGAAAGGTAAAGGTTTACTTTCGGGGCGCGTGTTCGATTTTTATAAAATTTTGTATATTTGTATATAGACGTGTTTTAGGGTGTAGATGACGAAAAGCACAATAAAATGAGGACAGAAGCCAACTCTTGGAGTTATTTCGAAATTTTTGTAGGAAAAACGTAAGTTGTACTCACTTTTGCGGGGTTTTACACATTTTCGGGGGTCATTCGTTTTATATCAAGCTAAAGAATGGTGTATTTCACTATCCTAATTCATTTTCACATAGTTAGTACATCCCCTTAACTGTTTATGTGTCTCTGAAAATTACCCTTCTTTTCATCTTTTCATCCTAGAAGTTGAAATTAACATTTGACATTAAGTTGGCTTTATATGTCAAATGTCACATTCGACTTAGTATCGGTTATACGATGAAAAGAGGGGTAATTTTCAGAGACACGTAAACAGTTAAGGGGGGTGCACTAACTATGTGAAAATAAATTAGAATAGTGGAATACACCCTTCTTCAGCTTAATATAAAACAAACGACCCCCGAAAATGTGTAAAATATGTCAAATACATGCCGCAAAAGTGAGTACAACTTACGTTTTTCCTACAAAAATGTCCAAATAATTCCAAAAGTTGGCTTGTGTTCTCATTTTTATTGTGATTTTCGTCATCTATACTCTAAAACACGTCTATATACAAAATTTCATAAAAATCGAACACGCGTCCCGAAAGTAAATCGTTAATCTGGACGCAGCAAGTGCGTTATGGAAGTGAATTTTCATAAAAATGTTTTTAATAGCAAATGTGAGCAGACATCAATCTGATTACCGGTATAGCCTATGTAGTAGAAACAATGTACTATATTTTATCGAAATTACTTATTGTTTCAAAATGTACAAGAATTTTCCGAAAAAAAACTTAAATGTAGGTTTCCTAGCCAACAGTTCTTACGTTAATAGCAAATTGAGTGATTAAAATTTGAAGGATTTAATGCGAAAATTCGCTACCAAAACGCACTTACTGCGTACACATTTTTTTATTACAAACATGCATCCTATTTCGATAAAAAATGCAAAAATGCAATAACGAATTTGTTCCACGAAAATCAGCTTAAAATTATAGACCGTATAAACCATAAACTTACCTAAACATACAGGCAAAGCATCAACTTAACCAAACCGACAGCCAAAGAATCAGAGAAAGGGTCTATTTGAAATAAATTTTCTGTAAAAGTTTTAGTAAAATTAAGGGCAATGACGGTTGAAGCTGAAACTTAAAGGTTCGCAGAATACTCTTCTTGCAACATTTTCTTTTCACAATTTGTATTTGTTTCACGTTCTTCGCCTAAACATTGACAATTTTAACGTTCCAAATCGCGACTTTGAAAATACCATTGATTTTAACACTGCAGTGAGCTATAAAATTATCGCTCAAGACAAATGAAGGGAACGTCGGTCTAACCAACGTTGTGATAGCATTATTTACAAACATTACGACTGCGCTTGCAGAGACCGCAGTATTCTAGCATCAAAGACTATAATACATTTTAGTGAATTTTCGTAGAAAAAAATCACTAATGGGGAGATCTCGACTTTTGAATTTTGAAAAATTTTTTGCAAATGAGCGCGAACTAGGACTCCTAGAACCCATATCCGAGGTTTCAATTTATATATATATATATATATATATATATATATATATATATATATATATATATATATATATATATATATATATATGGATGTTAATTACACTTGTTGATATTAAATCCATACGTAAACATTTAATATACTTTATTATTTCACTAACTGAATAAACTATACATTTAACTATAAAACAATCACAGACAGCACATAACAGATAACTGACCGAGCGTGGAGAGACGTATCTTCACTGTATCGGTTAGTAGCGAGGAGAGAGAGAGAGATCCATGGTGTCTCTTATATAGTAGTTCTTGACAGCTTGCTGTCGAATAACGTAACGCAACGTTTAGCTGCCAAGAGAAACACAGAGTAGTGTTGACGGAAACACTGCGGTCGGAACCGCCGCCACATACTCCCCTCTCAGTGGCAACGCTATTAGTTCAAGTATCTTCGTGGAAATCGAACTCTACGTCCATGGCGTGTCGTTTGAACGGGAACGGGAACTTCACTGTCACTTTCAGTTTCACTAGGTGTTGGACTTTCACTGTCACTTTCAGTTTCACTAGGTGTTGGACTTTCACTGTCACTGTCGGTTTCACTAGGATGTCTCTGAGGCTGGAAAGTTGTCTGTTCGTTATCACAAAGAATGAATGCGGGTTTAAGACGGTCAACAGAAATTGTCTCTTCTCCGTGTGATTTCTTGATTTTGAAGACTTTGTCAGTTCGGGATAACACTTCAAAGGGGCCGTCATAAACTGGTTCGAGAGTTTTTCGCGGAATATCAATGCGAACAAAAACAAAAGGAGCTTCCATAAGCTTAGGATGGACAAATACCTTTTTTGCAGTATGATGTTTAAAAGGTACTGGTCGAAGTTTCCTTATGTCTTCTTTCAGCTGAGATATAAGTGGTGGAACATCATGAGCTTGTGTGCTGTTGAAAAAGTCGGTGGGAAGTTTGATTGATTCTCCGTAGACTATTTCAGCGGGTGTTGAGCGATATTCTGGAATTATGTACGATCTGAGTCCTAGTAACACAATTGGCAATTTAGCGACCCAGTTTTCGTCCATATGGGCTTTCAAGGCCTGTTTCAGAACTCTATGCCATCTCTCGATTACACCATTTGCTGCTGGGTGGTAAGCTGTGGTCTTGATGTGGTCTGCACCTAGTGTTTTAGTGAGGTGTGTGAAAAGGCGGCAATCGAATTGTTTACCTCTGTCTGTGGTGATGTATTGCGGAACACCGAAACGAGAGATCCAGCATGATAAAATAGTGTTCGCTACTGTTTCTGCTGTAATATCTGACAATGGAATTGCTTCGGGCCATCGAGAAAATCTGTCTATTATTGTTAACAGATAGCGTTGACCTTGTGATGCTGGTAATGGTCCCACAATGTCAACATTTATATGCGAGAATCTTCTCATGGCTGGGGTGTATTGTTCAATGGCACTGGAAGTGTGTCTCCATATCTTGACTTTCTTTTCGCGTTTCAATTTGGGCCAACAAAATCTATCCTGGACCAGATCGACTGAAGCTGATATGCCTGGGTGAGATAAATTGTGGATAGAATCGAAAATCTTTCGGCGAAATTTGATCGGAATGAATGGGCGAAGTTTCTTTGAAGAAGAATCGCAAGTAAGATTCAATCCGTTGTCAAGAGGCATGTTTTGAAATTTGTATGAGGAAGATTTAGACTGCAGAAGGTGTTTGAGTTCCTCACAAGATGACTGAGCTTGCGCAATTTCTTGGAGTGACACAGTGGAAGAAAGTGAAATTGTTTCAATGCGAGAACAATAGTCTGCGGGAATGTTTGTAGGACCTGGTATGTAGCGAATGTCTGTGGTAAATTGACCTAGGAAGTCTAAATGTCGTAGTTGCCTTGGAGATGCTTTATCGACGCGTTGTTCAAAAGCGTATGTCAAAGGTTTGTGGTCCGTATAAATGGTGAAATGGCGACCTTCTAGGGTATATCTAAAGTATTTAACTGCCTGATAAGCAGCTAGAAGTTCGCGATCGTAGGTGCTGTAAGATTTTTGGGCTGAAGTAAGCTTTTTAGAGTAGAAACCTAGGGGTTCTAGTGTTTGATCACGTAGTTGTTGGAGGGAAGCGCCTACGGCATAATCAGAAGCATCGACATGGAGAATCAGTGGTAGCGAAGAAGACGGATGAGCTATTAGTGTAGCGTTTTTTAGTGCCTCTTTCAAACGTTCGAATGCTTCTCGAGTCTGAGGAGTCCACTCGATTTTACGTTTGTCGCGTTTTTTGGGATTCTGGCAGAGGTCGAATAGTGGTTGCTGAATTTCCGCAGCACGTGGAAGAGAACGACGGTAGAAATTTATGAGACCTAGAAATCTTCTGAGTTTTTCAATGGTATCGGGAAGAGGTAGGTCGGTAATAGCTTTGATGCGTTCAGGAAGTGGAAATAATCCAGATTTATTTACACGAAAACCTAAAAATGAAATTTCGGCCACTCCGAATTCACATTTGGATGAATTGATACGGATGCCGTTGTCTTGAAGTGTCTGACAAAGTTTTGCTAGATGCTCTTGATGTTCTTTATAAGAGGCTGATGCAACGAGAATATCGTCAAGATAGGAGTAGGCAAAGTCAAGATGTCTTAAAATTGAATGTAAATATCTTTGAAATGTTTGTGCTGAATTACGAAGGCCAAATGGGGTTTTAACAAATTCGAATAACCCAAATGGAGTTATGACTGCTGTTTTGGGAATATCTTGAGGTGCTACTGGGATGTGATGGAAAGCGCGAATGATATCTAATTTTGAAAAAATACGTTTGCCTTCTAACTGGGCATTAAAATCCTGCAAATTCGGAATGGGATATTTGTCTGGGATTGTTTTAGCGTTTAGTGCTCGGTAATCCCCACATGGTCTCCATGAGCCATCCTTTTTTTGCACCATGTGGAGGGGGCTTGACCATGGACTTTTGGAGGGTCTACAAATTCCCAAGTCCATCATGTGCTGGAATTCTAGCTTTGCTTGAGTTAGCTTTTCCGGGGGCAATCTTCTAGCTTTTGCAGTGACAGGTGGTCCTTCCGTACTTATAGTATGGAAGAACTCAACCTCTGGAAGGTTGCTAGAAGAAGTTTCCTTAAAAAGGTCAGGAAATTGTTGTAGCAATTTGAAGTACTGGTGTGTCGGGTCTACGAGATGAATTTTAGAATTAAATCCTGGTGGTGGGTTAGCACCGGCCTTAGAGAGGTTTGTCTTTGTATCGATTAAACGTCTATGTTTCATATCTACAAGTAAAGCAAACTCTGCTAGAAAATCTGCGCCTATAATTGGTTGCTTGATATCGGCAAGTGTGAAGGGCCAGCAGAACCTACGGCGTAAACCTAGATCCAAATCTAATAATTGTTCGCCATAGGTATGAATAGGGGTCCCGTTTGCAGCATACAAGGTACGTTTCGATTGAAATTTCCGTTGGTCGTGAGTGGGTGGAATAACTGAAATATCCGCTCCAGAGTCGATTAGAAATTTCATATTGGAGCGTCTATCAAAAATAAAAAGGCGGCGTGTTAGGTGGCTCTCGTCTCCTGCCGCGTGGAGGGAGTGCCTTATTAGTTTTCCGACACATGTTTTGCTTTAAAATTGCAAGGTTGGATGCAACGTTTGGCCTTGTTGCCAAATCGTTCATGATACCAACACGTGGAGGTTGAGGAATTTGCGGTTATGGAATTTCGAGAAAGCTTGGGTCTTTCTCGGGAGGTAGATCGGGAACGCGTTCGCAATTCGTTGACTGATGCTGTTAGCTTCTCTAATTGCGCTTCTAATTTGGCTAGCTTGTCGGGCTCGCGTGACTGAATTTCAGCCACGTTGTATTTATCTCCGGAAAATTCCACGATTTTGTCTGCTGTAACCGACAAATTTTCTAGAGAATCGTTGCTCAAAGCCAAAATTGAACGAACGTTGACTGGTAAACGTTGTAGAAATAAAATTTTAAGGAAATTTTCTCCAATCTGACTACCGGCTAAAAACTTCATTTCGCGTTAAAGTTGCGATGGTTTTCTGTCGCCTAATTCTAATTCTGTTAAAAGTTTATTTAGTTTGCGACTATCGGACTCTTCAAATTCTAATAAAAGACGTTTCATTAGATCTGAATAGGGGGTTGATGATAATGGTTGGGTTAAAAAATCTGAAATTGACTCTGCGACATCAGGATCGAGTATAGCGTGTACATGACTGAATTTTGTCTTTTCAGAACTGATCTGCGATATATCAAACTGGGCGTCAACCTGCATTTGCCAGATTTTCACGTTACGTCTCCATAAAGGAGGTAATTTTATTGCAACCCTTGCCATGATATTGCTGCTTGAAGAATCTTCGGCCATTGTGAAAAAAATCAGATAATTTTTAAATTAGAAAGGACTGACCTGTTTAGATATTCGTTTTCTGTAGGCATGAGCACGTGCGTGGAAGTTAGGCGACGTCGGCTGGAACATCAGGCTGGGCATCTTCGGCTTGCGGCACGGGGTCACCAATATGGATGTTAATTACACTTGTTGATATTAAATCCATACGTAAACATTTAATATACTTTATTATTTCACTAACTGAATAAACTATACATTTAACTATAAAACAATCACAGACAGCACATAACAGATAACTGACCGAGCGTGGAGAGACGTATCTTCACTGTATCGGTTAGTAGCGAGGAGAGAGAGAGAGAGATCCCTGGTGTCTCTTATATAGTAGTTCTTGACAGCTTGCTGTCGAATAACGTAACGCAACGTTTAGCTGCCAAGAGAAACACAGAGTAGTGTTGACGGAAACACTGCGGTCGGAACCGCCGCCACAATATATATATATATATATATATATATATATATATATATATATATATATATATATATATATATATATATATATATATATATATATATATGTATATATATATATATATATATATATATATATATATATATATATATATATATATATATATATATATATATATATTGGTATCACACCGATAACTGAGAATATAATCCGGACGATTTTAATAAGATTTGGCATGTACCTTCCTTTTGTAAATGGCTTGGATAAGTTCGTTAGTCAGGAAAAACGGACGAGGTTTTCTGGAAAATTTTTTGGTTTTCATTCGAAAAAAAATTGTATCTCAAAAAATAAAAAGATATGATAACCACATTTGGTGGGTAGGTTTACGATATAAAAAGTAAACTATACGCCAAAATTTAGATTTCTATGTTACAAGAAAAAAAAGCTATGATAAAATATTTTGTGCCAGATCCTTTCTATGAAAATTCACTACCATAACGTACTTGCTGCATCCAGGCTTTTTGCACATTTTATTATTTAGTACCATATTAACATTGAACTACTTTAAATGTTTTCAGTTTTCACCCCGTTCCGGACAGTACTAACGCTAACACAAATTTGTGTGAAGAGAAGAGGTTGTATAATAATTCCATGTTCTTTTCGTGTTTTAAAGTTTTTAGTGACTTTTTAATTTGTTAGTGTTGCGATGGAAGATTTATTTATTTATCCACGTATTATTCCCATATAGGTACAATATATATATTTTATATATATATATATATATATATATATATATATATATATATATATATATATATATATATATATATATATATATATATACATTTAGTGTTAATAATATTTAAAACCACCACTAACAGCAACTCGTTACCGCACACCCGACCTTTTTGGTCAGGAGACGCCACTGCAAGCCACTTGCAAAAGGAAGGTAATCACCAAATTTAATCAAGATCGGCCCATTATTTTTTGAGTTATTGGTGTGATACATACATTACACATATATATATATATATATATATATATATATATATATATATATATATATATATATATATATATATATATATATATATAAACATATAAAAATTCAAACTGACCCCGGATATGTGTTCCAGGAGGCCTAATTAGCGCTGATTTGAAGACATTTTTTCTACATTCAAAAGTCGGGATCTCATCATTAGTGAATTTTTTTTAAGAAAATTCACTAAAATGTGAAATAACTGAAAGGTAAAAAAAGTCTGGACGCAGCAAGTGCGTCATGGTAGTGAATTTTCGTAAAAAGCTTTTAATGGCAAATATGTCTTGTTTTTAAAAGAAGGACATTTTTTGGCAGTATAACCTATATAGTATTAACAATGTACCATATTTCAATAAAATAGCTTTGTTGTTTCAAAAAGTACAAACATTTTCCGAAAATAAACTTAGATTTCCAGAAAAAAATGGTCCGAATTTCCTGGCCAACGAACCTCTTCAAGCTATTTACACACCTGCCAAGATATAATTATTTACAAACAGCTTTAGGATCAAAATTGAAAAAAAGAAAAATTTTTATGAAAAATTTCTGTTACAAAAATTCACCATTTTTTTTTACAGAAATTTCCTTCAGTTTTTTTCACCAAATTATATTTTTCACAAAAATTCAACAACTTTGTTTTCACAATAACTTACTAAACATTTATTATTAAATTAATTACCAACATATATCACAAAAATCTTTAAAAAAAATATTTCTACGGAAACACTAATACATTTCTGCGAAAACGTTTCAAATTGAGTCACTATTTGAGAGTGCCTGTATACGACAGCTCGATTTTTTCGACGAGTAATACAAACAAAAAGCTCTCTGAATGTGTCATTGCCATGAGTCTCCACGATCTATCGGTAAAAACGCCGTATCACAATTTGTGGTATGTGTTTGTGATATGTGCCAAAAACGTGAAAAGTTGCAAAACAATCGAAATGGCTCAGAAACGATGCTCGATATCAATTTTTTCCCTACAAACATGCATTATAATTCGATGGAAAACACAAAAATGCAATAACATAAGGGGTGTTATATTAAAAAACGGAAGTGTGTATCACCAACGACTTATGGGCCACCTGTCGTTGTCAAAATAGATTTATAAGATGTAGCTCGAGACACCCTATAATTAACGTACCTATATAATTTTTTCTCACATCTTGTGTAATAATGGATATATTGAGCTTTTCCCAAGGCAATATATCCGCCGAATTTCATTAAAATAGCTATTTAATTTTCGGAGATAAAAACTTTTTTCGAAATAAAACTAAAAATTTTCCCGCACAACCTTGTCCGATTTTCCTGGCTAACAAACTTATCCAAGCTATTAATAAAAGAAAGGTACTTGCCGAGTTTCATCCAAATCGGTTAATGACTTTTTTAGTTATCGGTTGGATACATACATGCATACATACTACATACATACATATATTTATATATATATATATATATATATATATATATATATATATATATATATATATATATATATATATATATATATAAATGTTCGGGACGCAGCAAGTGCGTTATTGTAGTGAATTTTCATAAGAATAATATATTATAGTGATTAGCCTTGCATTAAAAGTTATAAAACATTACTTTATTTAATTAGGAACAATAAAAAATAGGGTAAAGAGGGGCAGGCAAAAACATGACCTCTAACATAAATATTTATAGAGTCAGTTGGATATAAAACTCAAACAAAATAGTTGATAAACAGGAAATATAGTCAACAAAAAATGCACTAGAAAGCGGAACATAAAAAATATTCCTGTGGTTCATGAATTGAGGGTAATTGTATGCATGCAGAAGGGGAAGAAGAACCCCCATAGGAGAAGGGGTTTCTGTCCTCTCACCCAAAAACACGTGGGGTTCTCCTTCCTCCTGTGCATGCTTAAAACTACCTTCAAAGCATAAAGCGCAAGAAAAATTTCTTGGGAGCGACCCCCAAGAAAGTTACTGAACCTGGGCGAATATGGGTGTTTTGCGGGACAGACAGGGTTTAAAGGAAGTATTGCTGCAAAATGTGAAAAACGAATATTTTCAAAGTCCGACTAAATGATTTGATTAGCATTTTTCGCTCAGAGTTCCTCCACGCCCAGCGCCTCTATTCATTATTGGTCCTTTAACTTCCTTGGGGGTTGTTTGCCACAAATTTACCCTGTGGCTTGTGCATCCAATGGGGGTTATCAGCATGTTTCTGAAAAAAATTTCTAAGAACCCTCCTTGCAGTAAACTGTAAATTTACCGAAATTACATTCCACATTGTCGCTTATAATGTCTTTTTCAGATAATATCGAATACAGCACTAAAGTAAATAAATTCACCTATGGGGAGATCTGTGTTATATATATATATATATATATATATATATATATATATATATATATATATATATATATATATATATATATATATATATATATATATATATATATATATATATATATCCAACCGATAACTCAAAAAATAATGGACCGATCTTGATAAAATTTGCAGAGTACCTTGCTTTTGCAATTGGCTTGGATAAGTTCGTTATCCAGGAAAATCGGACCAGGTTTTCCCGGAAAATTTTGTGTTTTCTTTATAAAAAAATTCATATCTCCGGAAATAAGAAAGTAGGGGCAACTAAATTTGGTAGGCGTGTTTGTATTATACAGAGTGAACACTGTACCAAAACTTAGGTCCCTAGCTTTAAATACAAAGAAGTTATGGGCAGTTAAAGCAACAAATTATGGAGTTTTCCTCAAAACAGCAAACTCGCAATTTTAAACGTCAAAATTGGCAATGTTTAGGCAAAGAATGTGAAACAAATACCGTTTGTGAAAAGAAAATGTCAAACCCTTAAGTTTCAGATTCAACCGTCATTGCCCTTCATTTCACTAAAATATTTACAGAATATCCATTTCAAATAGACCCTTTCTCTGATGCTTTGGCTGTCAGTTTAGTTAAGTTTGGTGGCTTTTTGGATATTTATTTGTAGGTTTAGTGAAGTTTATGGTTTAACGGTCTATAATTTTTTTAGCTAATTATCGTAGAACAAATTTGTTAATGCATTTTTGCATTTTTTATCGAAATATGATGCGTTTATAAGAAAAAAATCTGGACGCAGTAAGTGCGTTTTGGCAGCGAATTTTCAGTAAATTTGCAGATTAGCTCCCGAACGCTTTTCAAAAAACTGTTTTCAGAAACTTGACCCCCCCCCCCCCAAGGAAGTTACGGGACCAGGAGTGAATAGGGGTGCTGGGCGGGGTCGGTAGTAAAAAGGAAATATGAGCAGAAAATGCGAATAAAACGGGCTTGAAAGTTGTCTTTTTCACATCTTGAAGCCATATCCCCCTTCTTAAACCCTGCCTACCCCGCACAGCACCCCTATTCCCCCAAAACATTTCTTGTTTACACTCCCCAAGGAAGTTACGGGACCAGGAGTGAGTAGGGGTATATAATTTTTTTTAGCTAATTTTCGTAGAACAAATTCGTTAATGCATTTTTGAATTTTTTATCGAAATATGATGCATTTGTAATAAAAATATCTAGACGCAGTAAGTGCGTTTTAATAGCGAATTTTCGGTGAATTTGCAGTTTAGCTCCCGAACGCTTTTCAAAACACTGTTTTCAGAAACCTGCCTAGCCCCCCCCCCCCCTGGATCCACAAACCACAAGAAAAATTTCTTGTTCACACTCCCCAAGGAAGTTACGGGAACAGGACTGAGTAGGGGTGCTGAGCGGGGTAGGTAGTAAAAAGGAAATATGAGCAGAAAATTCGAATAAAGCGGGCTTGAATAACTTCCTTGGGGGTGTGAATAAGAAATTTTTCTTGTGGTTTGTGCATCCAGGTGGGGTCTTAGTAATGTTTCTGAAAACAATTTGTTGAAAAGCGTTCGGGAGCTAATATGCAAATTTATCCAATTTTCATTAAATCCTTCAAAGTTCAATAACTCAATTTGCTATTAACGTAAGCTTTGTTAGATAGAAAACCAACATTTAAGTTTATTTTCGGAAAATTTTTGTATATTTTCAAACCATAAGTAATTTTGATAAAATATAGTACATTGTTTCTACCACATAGGCTATACCGGTAATTAGATTGGTGCCTGCTCGCATTTGCGATTAAAAATATTTTTATGGAAATTCACTTCCATAACACATTTGCTGCATCTAGACTTTTGCAAAATGTTTATATATTTTCAAACAATAAATTTATTTCAATGAAATATGGTACATTGTTTCTACTATATAGGCAATCAAGTTTGATGCCTGCTTTCATCAAAGAAAGACATTTGCTATTAAAAATATTTTAAAGAAAATTCGCTACCATAACGCACTTGCTGCGTCCAGAGTTTTTTTATTTTTATATTACATATATAAGCACAAGATAAGTAAGTATAATAAAGGGGGCCCTTAATTAACATTGGGGCTACACAAACTTAAAAGTAGAGAAGACATTTTGTTCGTGTTAAGAGCCATAAGTTTGATTTCATGTCACAGTAGTATTCTGATCATAAAAAAATACTTCTAACTGTATGCACACAAAAATTAGTAAAATACATTTATAAAATCTAATAAAAAACAACAATTTTACGATATTATTTTAAAGACCATTGACGCCCGTGGTATTAAATTTAACCCAACGAACCTACCAAATATTATCTTCCGCACGGAGATAAACTATAAAAAATGCCGATACTGTTACTATTACTACCCACACAGCACATGGACGTCCATTACATATCCAATGCATATCCACAATGGATATCCAGGACATCCAATGGATATACATGGATATTCAATGGACATCTAATGAACATACAGATGTCCTACCAATATCCATCAATCTGGATATCCATGTGGATATATATTGGATGTTGTATGAATATACATGTGGTCACGAAATGGATATTGTATGGATACACATGTGGTCATCAAATGGATATCACTTTTACATGAAATGGATATTCGATGCTAATCCACCACCATTCCCTTTCTAACCCCATTCCCCCAATGAAACACTAATATAAGCATATAAATATTTTATTGTGTTCTAAAATCATTTAAAAATCATTTAAATAATATTTATTTTCTTGGTCTATGATCTGGCTCAGGTCTGCATTCTTGCTGTAAAGAAAAAAGACACTACTTATAGTCAAACTCATAAGACAATCCAATACATAATATGAAAAAATGTTTATAAATATTACTTTATTTATTATAGCTATAACTACAACAGTTTAGTGATTATTTCAAAATAATAGGTAATAGCTGTTAACGTTGAGTATCACGACGGAACTGACTATATACCCAATAGTTTTAATTACCCTGAAATGATCTACTTTCATAATTTACTGGAAGTGATCTACTTCTAAGTAAGGACGAGGCATATCCACCAGTAAAATGAATAATTTTATATACACAAAAACGTCCATTATACAACTAGACAATTTTCACTGATTTCAATATGCAGTAAAAAATATTTACGTAAATCAAGAAGATATATAATTTCTAATTCACGACCACTGGCCATATTATTATCAGCCAACGTACTTTTTACAGCTATAAATAATATTGGTATTTACGTAAATAAGTACAAAATATATTTTCCTAACTAAAAAGTGTAAGGTTATATACTCACCTGTAAATTATTTAGCAACTGGAAATCACGACAAAACTTATTATCAAAAATAAAACACACTTTATTTGAAGAAAGATCTCAATCCACTCGTAGGCGTGGCGTATCGTTGGGTCGACAGTTCGCTGGGCCGACACATCGTAAGTCGACACTACAATAGAGTGCCGATTCGACCGAGAATACCGCTTTTTTTCAGTATTTGTCTGGCCGACTGGCTCTAATATTGATCTCTGCTTCATATTTAGCTGCAAAATATCACATATAAGCGAAATTGAAATAAAAATGCCAGTTTACATGCGCGCGGGCCAATACGCACTCTGTATATGTTTAAGATGGCTTACATAATAAAGTTATTTGCGTAAAAAAATATGTTGAGTTATTAGATACAAATAAACACACTTATGGGTAATTGATTATTATATATGTAAATATGTATGAAACTCAATTCTGACTCACCTGAATGAAAATATCATTTTCTAATAAAAAAAATCTATTGATATAAGATTTTATTCCATATTTTAATTACAAAAATGTGATTTAAAGTGAAGCCACATATTATTAAGCATTTATTTTCAAGAAAGTTATCTTTGATGGCATCTACTTTTTCACATTTTATAATGCATTCACAAATTGTTTGAAAATTTATGGTTGCGGGGACTGAAGGTTAAGTACTTCCTTTTATAAATGTATATACGCAATGAAGAAAAAATCATTGGAGATTGAATATGTGGTCATGCCTTTAAAGTTATTTGTGTAAAAAAAATGTTGCGTTGGGTATAAATAAATATACCTATGGATAAATCGTTGTTTTTGAAGATATAAATAGTTGTAAGCCTGAATTACAATGTCTACACTCAAAGAAACTATGGAGAATGACAGGCAGAAACTTAAAACTAAGTACTTACGAGTAAACTAGAATATCACTTATCACTAATTAAAATACTAAAGGTTTATGAACGATAATTGTCAAAACACTAACACTGCCACTAATAAATGTCAATACTGTAGAAAACCTAGCAACTTAAGTGGATATCGAGGGTGGTATCCTGCAGAATACTGATCTCAGTCAAAACGGTTTTGTGTAGAATATTGGAGAGCATTGCCAATGAATTCTTGAAATCAATCTGAAATGTGGAGATAAAATTTTAAAACATATGTAATGAGAGGGAAATTCCCATACTAGGTGTAAATAAATATCGATGATGTTTTTGTATATGTGGAACAAATAAAAGGGGTAAAACAAATTCATATACACTCAAAATATACGGACACTCATATAAACCACACAAGTAAAGCACTTCAAAGTAAGATGTAAATGAAATTAATATAAAATACCTTACTAAAGATGCAGATGTTTCAAATATCCAGTCAAACCAAAGTATAATACATTTAACAAAATTGTAAATGTGACAGTAGCAAGATTTGGCAGTTCCATTTAGGCAAGTCAGAAATCAAAATTGTGTGTATTGCAAGCACAAGCATTAGGCTTATTTGTGAAACACATTGTAAAATTATGTACTAATAAATATACTAAATACTATATATATATATATATATATATATATATATATATATATATATATATATATATATATATATATATATATATATATATATATATATATATATATATATATATATATATATAAAGACATTTCTCAAATAATAAACAGAGCAAATGAATCTTAAATTAATCTTAAGCAGAGTGTACATAATGTATTAAACAGACACTACAGTAGTGAACTGCAAAGTATTTTTTCAAGCTACAATAAGACATTTAAGAAGAAATAAAATGTGTGTGTGTTTTTGTTTCTTTAACGTCGGCCTATTTCCGCGACTATGGCCAATCACCGACGCCAGGGAGCAGTTTCACCTCACTATCCTGGAAATTTTGCCGAACCCCTGCCTTTCTGTAAGGAGGGTAGGGATCTTTAACGTACTCAACATCGCATGGACACGGGACCGACGGATTTACGCCCCCTCCGAAGGGCGGAACGTGCAGACATTCAACTTGCTCAAATACAATACCAGAACCTCGGTTGATGTTAATTTTACACTTTGTACTGAAAAAGTGAAAGGAGTACCCTGGGATCGAACCCAGTACCCTTCGGTTCAGAGGCACACGTTCTTACCCCTGAACCACCGAGGTTCTTGAAATAAAATGTAGCTTGAAATAAAAATAAACTGATAAACAAATAGGTATAATTTGGTTAATAAATAGATACATGTTTTGTTAAAAAAATGGAAAATGTTATATATATATATATATATATATATATATATATATATATATATATATATATATATATATATATATATATATATATATATATATATATATAATATTAAGTTTGTACTAACCTTTTAAAATGTTTGTAATATTCTAACACCACTACTTAAAAATTTGATAAATAAGTTTATAGGTAATTAAGTATTTAAGATTTGTTTTGTTGATGTTTTCAAAGTTTAAAGTAGGGTTAATATGAATTTGACATTGACATTACAAAAAAATCCATAATACGCCAATAATGTATTTCTCAGTTTTTTGTGTACATAGACAAAACAACATTTTATGGAAAAATGTGAAAACATTTCTGACAGTTTGTATTAACTAGATTGCTTTGAATTCAATATTTTGAAATGAAGTAAAAATAATTGAATCAATTTGATTCATCATATCGAGAGAATGCCAGTGCAATTTGTTCATGCAAAAAAGTGAAAAATAAGTAGTAAAATCGGCAAATTAAAGTTTAAAAAGTGTTGTAAACTATAAATTAATCAATAATGTGTCCCCTATATGAGCAACAAGCTCAAAGGAAGTACTGCAAGACAAGATATGCAAATATCAGAATAATAATTGACGCTATAGACACGTTATTTGAAGTGGGAATCTACAAGATGTCAGCCTAGCAACGCTGGATTTCAACGACGCCAACAGCGGTTCATAAGAGGAATGAGACAGGAAGTTCAAAGGTATTAAAACTTCTGTAATGATAAATAAATCTCGGGACGCAGCAAGTGCGTTATGGTACTGAATTTTTATTAAATGCTTCTAATTTGAATAACTCAATTTTCTATAAACTGAGAGAGTTTAATTTCGGTGTGTAGTAAGGTCTTTCCTAACGCAAGATATCCACCAAATTTCATTAAAATAACATTGTAATTTTGGAAAGAAAATTTAAAATTTGAATAACTCAATTTTGTATAAACTTAGAAAGTTGAATTTCAGTACGTAGTAAGATCTCTCCCAAGGCAACATATATAGTAAATTTCATTAAAACAGCTTTGTTACTTTCGGAGAAAAAAAAATTTTTCGAAAGAAAACTCAACATTTTCCCGGAAAACCCCGTCCTCATATGGAATGAATTTAGGACCGCATGACTTGACCACAAAGAAAATATTTGTATTCCGGTACCTATAAACTTTTGAAACTTTATGTCTATTACTCAAGTTTTATTGAAAAAATGTCAATTTTCACCAAAGCACCCTTTATTTATCTCCTACCCCCTGAAACGGTCTTACCCAAAAACAATTCGAGACGTTCCTTTGTTAGCTTCTAATTGGATACCAAATTTGAAGATGATAATATCTCAATTCGTTAGAAAGTTATTGCGCCCTATATTAACAGACAGACGTACATGCCAACAGACCCGACCGACCGACAGACAAACAAATTTTCGGTCCAGAATCAACTTTTCTATATGTTTTGAGATTTTTTACGCCGTTTTCGCAAAAAACAATCGAAGTTTCTGTCACCGATATTCCATACCCTACACATTCAACTCTAATTTAATTTCCCCCAGAATACTGGATGTTTCATGAAATTTAAAGTTTTCTAATAAACAAACTGTAAAACGTTATATTACTCGAGTAACGTTTTAACCAAAAAATATCAATCTTCACCAAATCACCCCTCATTCATCCCCTACCCGCTGGAGCAATTTTACTCAAAAACAATCCGAACCGTTCGTTTGTCGAGTGCTAACTGTATACCTACTAAATTTGAAGACGATATCTCAATTCGTTCTAAAGCTATCGTGGCTACAGACAGACATACAGACCAACAGACAAAAAAAAATCGTTCCCAAATCATGTTTTCTATACGTTTTGACACTTTTTACGACGTTTAAGCGAAAAAATATGTTTGGAATTTTTGTCGCCGATGCGATACATCCGCGCGTGACGATGTAGAAGTAAAAGTATCCATTTGATTTAGGTCAAATAGTTTTCTAGATATCAAGGAAAATCGAAATTCATTTTCTCACTTTAACATCTGTATCTGTATCTCTTTTAATTTTAACTTTTGAGCTCAGGTAAGTTTGGCTAAATCCAAAAAGGTTGATACAACCTCTTTGGCTAAATCGTAATATTTTTAAATAATACTAATAATAATAAGCTTCTATTATTTTTGACATCTATTACTATTATTTGTATTTGACATTGAGGACAACAGTGACAAGTGACATAATATTTGTTAATGTGTTTTTCTCCATTAAATTATCCAAAACGTTTAGTGTATATATTATAAGTTTTGTGGCTTTAAAATATAGTAGGACAATATTTTTTATAAGGTAAATATTTGCCTTAACTAGAACATAAATTTATCTCAAGAAGCATATAGAGAAGAGGATCGGCTGTTCAATAATGTGATTGGGTATGTTATTGTAATTAGTTTTTACATACCTAATTATATCATTAGAAACCATATTGTCTGGAATAACTTCCTAATTGTTAATAAAGATTAATTTGTTACTTTGAGAAAGTTCGCCCACTTGTCTTTTTGGTATGCTAAACGTCAAAAATGACGTCAATTTATATCCCACGATGAACACCAGACGCCCTATTATTATTATTATGCTGTTGTCGTTTTTATGCCTTATTTTTAAATAAAGAATGTCTGTTCGCTGCAATAATATAAAGTGTGAAGATATAAAAATAATTTGTATATTTTAAGGTATAGGAAGATTCTAAATAAATTGTCATGTTTCCATGGCAACAACATCATAGCCTAACCTTATAAGTCTACTGCTCACATCTTTGGAGACGGTAAAGGGTATATTTCACCCTTTAAACTATCAATCTATCAATACAATTATTATTTGGGGTTTAGGAAAGACCTTTTTTTCCCTTAATTTTGTAATTCTGATAGCCATCCTTAAATTTTTATATTACACATTTAATATATTGTGGGTTAGTGTCTATGTTTTATTATTTTTCATTAGAATTTGACGTCCGAAAATTCTGACACTCTTATAGGTTTTATTTCTTTTCTTAACCTGTTTTAATATAATTAAGGGTGGATTTGCAGACAACTTCCTGACCTGTTTTGGATAATATGACTGCTGATGGAGTTTAGTATCTTACATGCATGCTGACACTATTCTTACCTGTTCTTCTCTGGTATTTGCAGAGTTATTGACATTTAAAAGTTTTTTACACATTACCCACTTTTTAAACAGTGTCCCAGTAAGGTTCTGTTCCAGAGACCTTTCCCCTCCAATACCTTAACTTTCGACATAACCTTACCTTAACAATGAATCCGTTGTGCTGGGATTTACAAGACTGTTCCAAACCCGGCAGTTTGGGCTATATTACTCTTTTACATTACCACCAGTACCAGATCGCTTTTTGTATGCTTGTCATATGGCTGTTATTAGGTTCTTAATTACTCATGTGTTCCAAGGCCTTTTTTCAGAAATTGGGCATTCTTAACCTTCTAGCTAGTGTTAAAGTGGTTAAAGCGTGCATTTGTCATGAGTTCGTAATCCATTACATATTATTTGTTTCCTAAATTGTTTTTTTAATGTGGAAAATGCGACGTCACCCGTTATTTGCACACAAGGGCCGGACCTACCTCATTTGTTTGAGATGAAAAACATAAGTGTGTGTGAATTTAACATTCTTTTTAAGTTTTGATCATTTGACAGTATTTGCTATTATATGCTCTCTTTTAGCTATACAAATTAGGGCACTTGTAACATGGATATTCCTGCCCCTAGCGTTTCACATGTGTCAAGGGGGGGGGGGGGGGTCTACTGCTTAGTCGTGGGGGTTTTCCTTCCCCTCTCACAGTGTACAACTACCCTCCTTGCATAAACCACAAGACACATTTCCTGTGAGCAGCTCTCAAGAAAGTCACGGGATCTGGAGCGAATAGGGGTGATGTGCGGGGTAGGCAGGGTTTAAGTGGTAAACTTCTTTCCAAATTACTACTATTGCAATATTTATATAGTTGTTTAGTTGCTAGTACCTGGTGCTAATGTTTTCATGTTGTGGCAACATGAAAACACATATTTAGCTTGAAAGTTCAGTCTGCCAGTTTCTTTATTTATTTTGCATGAAAGTCCAAAACATCTTTATTTTGTTTTTAAGTTTTGTGGAATACTTCTTTCATAATATCCAGTTACAAGTATCTTAATTTAAAATGTTAGATTTCTATTTACTTGTTAGCTTTATCTAAGGACATGCCCTGTATACCTGGGTATTAAAATAATAATCTGTTAGAATCTGGTTAAAATTTCGACAGCAACATATATATATATATATATATATATATATATATATATATATATATATATATATATATATATATATTCATATTCTTGGCAATAAAGCAATCAACCAATTTATATAGTGATAATGTAAATATAATACTACATAATAACAATAACTACAGTATATATTATTAGTCTGTGCTAATAAGATTTGAAAAATATTTTATGGTGTGCGATGAAGCTAAACAAATAAACATGTGTCTTTTGTTTGTACAGATATGTGAGGGTATGACATTACTAAAATATACAAAGAACGTCTCATTTAAAATTGAAGTTAAATTTCATTACCTTTCAACCATAATTTAATACAGTACAGTCTTGATATACTGAACTAATTAATGAACTGCTCTGTTATTTCACTGTTGCTGTCACTATTTAGAGAAACTTGCCTATTTATAACAATAAAACGAATTATAAAAAACAAGTAATACTGTGTTTGTTGCATTAAGCGTTTATATTCAAATTTTCCAATACACAAATATTAGTCAGTGCGAAGAAAAGAATCACTCAATTTGTTTTGTTGTTTTATTGTTTCATTTAATACTTTTTGACCCAATCAAGCTCTCAAGTCTTAAACAACTACATTAGAATACTGTACATGATCAGAGTTTTATTCAGGCCACTGAATGAAATTGGGTACAATTGACCCCAACAAAGGTTCATGCACTCGAACGCAGATTTGGGCGTTTAAAAACTATGCCAACGTCTACTCTCTTCCATTTAATAACTGTTCTAACTGCTCAAACAAGCGCTCGAACAGTTTTTTCACGCCCCAGTTCGAGAGTTGGTGCATTAGAATAGTTCATTCCTAACATAACAAATTTGAAAAGTTAAGAGTTCATTTTTTAATTTAATTGTTTTTAATTTGAATTATAATATTATTATGAATACATAGATTAAATATGTATGCATAATAAATGCAAAATTGCTGCAATTTTGCCATAAATATAGGAAACTATTGGGACACCATATTTTATTATGATTGCTTTTGTGGCAAAAATTTAATCATTTAAAATTTAATTTCTATTATTATTGGACAATATCTGCCCAGTAAAAACTTTGTTTTAATGAAGACATCCAACAAAAACACTCTCAGGGGAAGGAAAACCGTTGAAAGAAAACAGTGGCTCTGCTGAGAGAAAGAGTGTCTCTGCCTCTGCTGAAACGAAGCTAAGCCACCTGCGCTTGTTATATAAGTTATAAAATTAAAGGCAACATTCCTCTTTTCAATTCAGAAAACCTGATTATTGTAATTATAAAATTAGCTTGCTAACTGACTGTTTAATACTGCAGCACGTGATGTGCAAATTACTAGGAAGGAACAAGAAAGAACGCCTAGCTGAAGGCGAGTTGTCTATTTATACTGTTCACCTCGGTAGTGGCACTTATTGTCTTTAGAGGTGACTTCTACTTTGCTGGCTCAGCTTCTCACGCTTTACGGCGTAGTTTCCCAAGGTGCCTTCTGATCTGCTGACTCTGGTGTCTGTATCCGTTGGTTCTTACAATTACAAATTTTCAAGGAAAATCCGGTCTCGAAAGTCTTTGGTGTTTGTTCATTGGTCCTATTCAATTTATTGATTGTTTTGTTGTGGCACCTATTATGGGTATCGCTACCGCTACATATAACAGGATGGTCCATATGCTTAGATGTTGGATCGGTATTTTGATCTGGGCTGGTGTATTCTTTTTAATGGATTGTAGTTGATTTTGGATGTGACTAATATCGTGTAGCTGCATGTTATATTATTTCAATTCTGGTAGTTCTTCGGGAATTTTGGGTTTTTCTTGCACCGTAACTTCTACTTTTGGTAATCTAAATATTTGTTGAGTTTCCAATGTTATTTGAGTAGTTTTATAAATTTTGTTCCCTGCCTGTAAATTACAATTTGGTTTAAGGGTTATTAGTTTTGTTGCTTTATCTATATTGGTTTCTTCCTGTTCCTCGCAAATAGATTTTCGTTTCTTCTGGTGCTAGTATAATATATTGACTATTTCCATATTTTAAGAGTGTTGTCTTGTTAATTTTGCAGTTTCTTGTTTACAATTATCTATAGGCTTCTGGAAGTTGATTAGTTTAATTTCGCATGGATTTTGGTCGCCTAATCTTGTTGGATTATCGTTTTCGCAGAAATACAGTTGGTTATTTAAATTATGACATTCTTCGTTTTGGTACGCATATTGTTTGCTACTAAAGATAAGGTATTTTGTTCTTGGAATTATCATCGTGAATGTATAAGGATGTTGGGTGTTGGTAGAGTGTGCAACTGATAATATGCATAATCTGACTTCTTTACTAATGGTATTTCTAATTGAAAATTAATTTTGAAGTTAATTTGGACCGTTTTTATTTTAAATATTTCTTCATACATGTTTAAATCGTTTGTTGTTATTAGTCTCGAATTTGTTATATTATTTTGTATTTTAGCCAGTTCTTTTATTATGAATTTTGGTTATAATATAGATGTATATTTATATATTCCTAATTTTGAAAAGGTAATGGCATTTTCCGTTGTGAGAATTAATTCTTGTATGTTATTTAACAAATACCCTATTTGTGTTAATAGCTCCAAGTGCTTTATTCTATGGTAGTGGGTTAATTGTTCGCTTTGTAAACTATCAATCATGTAATCTAATTTTTTTATTCTTGTCACTATTGTTTTTTGATTATGATATAAATTTTCTATGGTTTGGTTAAATTCTGAAATTGCCTCTATCATTAATGATGTTTGAGAACTCATTAGTTATGGATCTTATTTTGGGTCGTAAGCTAATACCTTTAACGCCTGATAGATATGTGTACCGTTATTATTTGTCTTGCTTTTATAGATATCTATATTATTACTAACTATGTTTGGAAATATCCGATAAAATATGTTATCTATGCTACTTAAATTAAAGGTTACCATAAAGTCTTGATATTATAATTGGTAGTCATTCGTCATTAGTCTTACTGTTCCGGTCTAGTATTGCTTTATTTTGTTATAGTCGTTATGTAATTGCTTCAGGTCATGTACGTGTAGTAACTTCCTGTTGTAGTTAAACATTTCGGTTATATAGTAAAATATTAAGTCAAACAGAGTTTTTTCAACGTCTGTCAGTGTATAGCATAATTGTCTGCGAGATACAATACGGCATTGAATCTGCTGGTCTTACATCATCTTTGTTTTGTAACTGAAGTCGTCTCGGTTATTATTAGGTGTGTATCACAGTTTCTTCCTTGGTTATCTTCTTAAGTTGGATCTACCTGTAAATATACCAGGGTTGTTCTTCAAGTTGTACTGTAGTTGATAATTTATTGAGTGAAATTCAGAAGACGGATTTTGTGTTTTTAGTTTATGACTACACTTAATGTGTGGCATATTTCTTTAAAATGTTTCGTAAATGTCATATAGTCTGTTAGTCTTTTTTGTGGGTTATTAAAATTTCTTTATTGTGTTCTAGAAGTTAAATTATTGAATAAGGTCCTGAAAAAGGTTTTTTATACTTTTTTGTGGAATCCTGAAGGAATATTTTTTTTTTACACACAATGTATCTTTCTTTAAAACGTTGGTTCGTATTTTTGTCAGTTCTTTGTACTTAGCATTGTACTCTTGAGTAAATATTATTTTCGGGTCATAATTTTGAAATTCTTATGCCCAGTTTCACAAAGCCCGATTAAATATTTAACAGGTGGTTAGTTAATCAAGGAATAAGATGACCAATCACAGGGTGTGATTCTGGTTTTTGCCATGACAACTAAATATTTTGAAGCTGTGATTGGTTGTATTAAGCCTTGATTAACTAACCGGTCGTTAAATATTTAATCAAGCTTTGTTAAACTGGGCAATAGTCTTCGTAAACATTAGTATTTTAATTTGTAAAAGTTATTCGTGATTTTCACGGTGTTGTGGGTGTGTTTTTTAAATTGTAAAATCGTCTTTTAATGTATGATAGATTTAGAACGTTATCATTCGAACAATTATAGATTGCACACACCCTACCACTTACATTTATTGTTAAAAACTTAGCTCAAACTTAATTATATACAGTTAAACACCAGCAATCGCTAGTGTTTACATATAAACACGTTCTTGAACGACGCAATATCAGTACTATCCGCTAGGCGGCGCTGATATTCTTGAAACACGAAATCAGTCGGAGTGTCCTGTATTGTCATTATATAGTATTTGCGTTATATCTCATGGTTCTGAGCAATGCTAATAATTAAAAAATATTCAAGTATTGATACAGTAGCCCCCCACACGGAGATTTCTACAACTACCACTTTCGAATCCTGCTCTTAATGTTGCAGATTTTATTTGTCAGTCTTTTCTCAACTCTCACTGGGTTTCTCAACGCTTGATCAGCTGAGCTACTCTGGTGCAAATTATCTTCTGTGTTTTGTAATTTTTGTCTGGGCTGTTTGTATATTAACCGTTTGGATTATTAAGTAGACTAATGCTGTTAAAATGATTTTTTTGATACCATGTAAGCGCTGTGCGGAGGCCCATTCATATATCCCTTCGCAAAACTGCCTCCAGGTTCTCATTTAGATCGTCTAAGTTCTTTGTTATATGAGCTTAGGGCTTGTCAACATTCAGCCCAGTTCCAAGTTATTTTTGCCCTATTCAACAGCATTCTGACCGCCGGCTCTGTTCTCTGTTCCACCAAGGTGCATCCCTTTGGGTTGCCTTTTTCTTAACAGGACAGCTGCTCTCTTAGGAAAACTTTATAATTTGGTTTAGGTGACTTGAGGCTTCTTCAAGCTGCTCTGCAGTGTCCAGATCAAGTTCAGCCCTTGAACCCTGACCAAAGATGCATCTTATAGGCATCCCAGTCGGTGTACCTGGGCACCCTGCACTCCCCCACACACCTAACTGCTGCCTTTATGTCGAACTTTAAGGTATGATGGCCGATCATAGAGGGTTCATCTGATACAATACAGTTTGTTATTAAATGTGTTATAAACGGGTTAGCAAGGGTGGTTCCCTTCCACTTGGCCTGTCAGTTAAGGTAAGCCCTCACACACTCTGCCTTCACAACCACCAAGTTGCTGTTTGCATAGAGTCTGTTGCACCTCTGCATCTTGGAATTCTGGCAAAAGCTGCCAGTTATCCATGGCTACAGCAAAACAGCGATCCCTCCCCCACGCTGTGGTTCCTGGTATTTGGAGATTTTAGTAGACCATCAGTCCTGGGTTTGCCCATTGCAGAGTCATACCAGGAGTGCCACAGGGAGGCAGTTTCAAGGAGCTTAGTAGCTAAGCCTCACACTGAACAGTGAAGACAGTGCAAAGAAAGACTAAAAGACTCCAGCCCCCCATCTCTTATGTAGTTTTGTTTAATGCGATCATAATATCTCCATCCTGTATACAGAGTGTTTATTTCGATATGAAAGGAAGATACATTTCTTAATGCCGGACCTGATAGAAGCTTGAAATAGAATTTTATGAAGCAAAACGTGCTTTGTGTGATGCACAATGATATGAGAATCATTATCTATAACAAAAATAAGAATCATGATGCCGCAAGATTAATCTGAATTGAATTTTTTTTGCGACAATTTAGCCTGGTGCTGCAACAAATCGAGAAGTCTGGAAACGCTGCTGAGAGCATTATTCTGTCGCATTTTTCAAGCAGTTTTTATTTATGAATTGATGTGTTGCAAGTTCCATATATGGAGTGTTATTTAGCACAAATGAAATAAAATTGCTAATCCGGCTCACCACATATGTATAGTTTGAATTGGGTAATTTGAATAACGCCTCAGATATGGCCCTCTGAAAATTCGATAAAAGCACAAGTCAACCTGTATATTAAAGACGAGGGACCAAAGGACATTTTTATATGCACTTCTAGAATCAGGTGGATGCGCCAATCACCCATAAGAATATGTCGGGTCCAAGCCGAAACATCCTGTATACAATAAAGATCGACAAGTAGGTTCATATATCAGCTAATTAAAAAAATGATGAAAGGCATTAATGATGGAAACTCAGTCCTAGAAGTATATATTGATTTATCAAGAGTTTTGACTGTGTTACACATGCAGGTTTATTAAGAAAAATGGAGGCTATCAGTTTTTGAGGACTGCCTCTCAAACTGCTCACGTCTGATTTAACTGTTAGAGAACTGTGTTTCAATCTATGACAAGCCTACCAGCAAGCAGATGACGAGAGTGAAAAAAAGTGAAGAGAGGTGTCTCTCAAGCTCTCAAGGGCCAAGGCCAGTTTGATTGCATATTATGCATTTATGGTGTCCCACATCGGTTATGGTATCATCAAAAATGTGCATTTCAATCAGTTTAGAATGAGTGTTTACTTGTTGTTGTTAAATATAAAAAAATTACCATTGGGGAATTCACAAATGTTATAAATTGAAAAAAAGATTAATTTTAATTTTATTACTCAATAGAGTTTAGCTTTGAGATTTTAATACTGACATTTTTAGATGTTTTAAATTTTTTTGTTTAAATTTGTTAGCTTCTAAGTTAATTATTTTATTTGTTGGTCACTTTTGTTCTTGTTTAAATGTTATTATCAGTATTTTGTTTGGTTTACCCTGAATTGTATTTGTTATTTATTGACATGTGCTACACACACTGTGTATTTGAAGAAGAAATACATTTTTGTTTTAAATGCTAACGCTGAACTGAGAAATACCACAAACAGTAACAGATACCAGTAGCAGGCTTAGAGGAAATCCCTATATAAGTGCATGCATTATTCACTGTATGGTTGCACCATTGATTGATGCTTAAGAGGTTAATATATTTATTTTGGTTGTTCACTGCAGTTCACTATAAGTATGTTAATTATATTGAGATCACTGTGTAGGAACAATTCTAATAAAATCACAAATCAATTGGGGAAAAATGATTAGCATTTATAAAAAAAATACAAACACTATTCAAGTCCACAAGTGCTGCATTGTCAGTTACTGAAATACGATAAAATAGAGTCAAATGCATTAGTGAGTAGCAGGTCTTAATATACATTTATTTTTTTCAGATACATCAAAATGGCATGCAATGTTTACAGGAAGAAGGGGTGTTGCATCAAATGTCCAGATCATGCAGTTATTCCATGAAATAAAGCAGCAGTTTCCTACCGTGCCAGATCAAGTTATAAATGCTTGTATAAGTTCATATATTTTTACAAAAAATACTTCCTCCCGTGATATATCTGGACTGATTCATAATTTTGAAAAATTTCAACAGGGGCTAATGGGTAGATCTGTAACCTCAGAGTTAACAAATCCCCCTATCAATTTTAGCCCCTTACCTTGTGAACCCCCAAAAAAAACTTGTGATACTAGTATATTAGAAGAATTCAATAACGGTTCAAAAATTGTTCATATTCAACAGTCAGGCCTTAGTGACAACACTAAGATTGTTCCTGAGATGAGTAGAAGTATAAACTCAAACACAGAAAAAAATAATGCAAGTACTGAGTGCATGTCAAGAGACATGATTAGTCAAAATCAGATTCAACCACAAAGACCTAAAAACCTGAACATCAGACCAAATACGTGCAGAAATAACTCCAACATTTTATATGATAACTCGTATTTGGGCAACAAATTACATAGCAAACCACCCAAATCACCTTCAGCTTCGAAAGAAACCTCTATAGTTAGAAACACCAAAGATGTCAATTCCAATGAGTGTGATACAGAAGGTAACTTGCCTATAACATTTAAAACAGGGTATTCTGAGGAACCTAACACCAACAAGAATAAAAAGAACACTGTTGAAACTCCTACACAAACCACAGATACCTTATTGGGGGAACCTAATGTACAATTTTCAGTAAATTTTAACTGTTCGATGGACTATACCCAAAATAATCTGTCACCAAGACGTATGTCTCAAGTACAGTTAACACCTGTTCAGCCTTGGCTGCAACAGCCTGTTTCTCAGCGTAACTATACCAGCGTTAATTTGACATTAAGACCCCCATCTTCAGAACCTCAACCACCGATAGATATTGTATCAAAAAATTCTAGCCTCACTTATTCTACCAGTAGTTTTGATTCACAAAGGGGATTACAAAGCCGTTTACAAATTACTGTAGGACCTACTGGGGGCAGTGTTTCTTCTTTAAGAACAAGACCTAAAAGTAGTTATCACCCAGAAGAAACTTCTAGCATTGTTGTTCCATCTCGAGCTGAATCATTGCCTGATTTAACTGTGAAATATGGTGAGCAACTTATATTTGTTTTAAATTGTATAAATAGGTCAGGTTTTAAGTATTTTACAATGAAAAAATTGTATTGGAATTGTAACAGTCTCTTCTAAAATGTTGGATTGAAGTTGGATTGCTTTAAAATTAATTATTGATAGAAGTGAGGAAGGTGCAGTTTGCACTTATTTGAAACTTGTCCCTTTTAATTACTTAAAAAATCAAAGTAAATTATTTAACTGTTACATATTAGGAACTTAATACAGATGTAGGGACTTTAGCCCTGGCTCTGCAATAGCTTCTTATGTTCTCTGCAACTAGTTTCACCTTTATGGCAACATTAGGTAGAAAACAATTTTGAAACTGGTTGCAGAGAAGAGAAAAAAAATTTGTGAAAGCAAAGAGAAAGCTTCTATCTATTTAGTATGGAAGGGTTTCACCAAGTTAGTGTAACTACAGTCAATAAATATAAGTTGAAACTAAGCAAGTCAACTGCTGAAAATTTACTTTTGATGATTCTTGAATGTTTGAGGGTAGCAGTTTCCGTTAGCACAGCTTGTGGAGCGTCAGCTCAGTGTGTAGATATTCTGAGTTTGCATTCCACTCAATCCATTCCATTCAATCACTTTTTGAAAATTATGAATAATTTAGTACATACTACAAACTAACAACTACCGAAGCTTTAATATTGTATCTGAGCAACTTGAATGGCTACATATTCCACCTTTCATCGGAGGTGTTTAGCGGTATGTTTTGTGTATGCTTATATAAGACACGCTTTTGGAAAAAATTTCGGGTTGATTAGGTAAAATTTACTGACCAGACCTGACGTCAGTGATTTGAGTGACATAGTCGCAGGAACAGATTGAAGTGAAGGAACCAAAA
Organism: Tillus elongatus; assembly: GCA_964006375.1. Classification (NCBI taxonomy): domain Eukaryota; kingdom Metazoa; phylum Arthropoda; class Insecta; order Coleoptera; family Cleridae; genus Tillus; species Tillus elongatus. Next base: position 53,145,850 of record OZ023268.1, read on the forward strand.
CAAACACAACATATGAGGGTAACCTACTGCATATAATGGACACAAAATTGTTTAAAATTTGTTATTTATAAAAATGAGGATTCGAAGATAGCAGTTGCATGTGGGGAAGTTCAGATGTGGGATTGCTTCTAAGATGAGCATGTTAATGGTCCTCTGTGACAGTCATTACTGAAAGAAAATGTTAAAAATGTGCACGATCTTGTGCTGGATGATTAGCAGATTGGGATTAGGCAGGTAGCGGAAGAAACAGGTTTGTCTTATACAAAATCCTATCGAAACAACTTGCCATAAATGAAAAACTTCATGTAAAGTGGAGAACAGAGACAATACACGTCAGTACTATGGAAATTTAATAACTAAGTTGAGTGAAACCTTAACAAAACGTAGAACTTTAAGAAAAGGGGTACCCTTTCAGCAAAACAATGCACCAAGGCGCAAACTATTCGAACTATTAGAGCATCCACTTATTTGCCAGATCTGGCACCAAACGAGTACAGATGACCCTATTTTTCAATGTTCCGCGATGTTTGTTTTTATCGTGAGGTTGTGTTAATTTTATGCACTTTTTACGTTGCTTTTATGTGGGTAGTAAGGTGGGTAGTAAGGTAGTAACTTTTATGAACTCCTATTATGGAAGGTTTTTTTCTAGGACACAATTTCTTATGCATAATGCAGAGCTGTTTTGGAAGTTTGGGGTGTAGCTATATTTTGGCCATACCTAATACCAAAATATTTAATTTTAGTTGTGAAGGTTTTATTTCAGTGATCTATTATTTTTCTATTCCATTCTTCTTTATCTAACATCTGGTCATTTGGGCGACTATATTCATTTACAGACACCAGAGAGCAGTTTCAGCTTACAAGCATAGACATTTTGCTGAACCCCTGTATCTTTTTAAGGGTAGTAAGTTCTTTCAATCTTTTATGTGCGTAACATCATATGGAAACGGGACCGATGCTTTTACACTTGCACCAATAGTCTCAGCGTGTAGTCATTCAACTTGCTCAAACATACCGCCTTGGTTTTCATTTTAGTGAATTTTCAAAGAGAAAATTCACTACTAATCAGGAAATTGCGAATCATGTACATATGTATCACACCAATAACCCAAATTTGGCAAGTACCTTTCTTTTGTAAGTGCCTTTTTTTTCTCTCTCTTAGGGCTTGTCCGCGTTTTTGCCGTCCCGATAGCACCGCAGCCTTTGGCTTATTGTGCATGCCCTTTGTCTTTTCTACTCCACCCATTCCAAAATCACTGTGCCTTGAAGTAGTCTGCACAGCAATTGGTAGGGTGAAGTTTTATATTGCTCTGTCTCTGGTCTAGGCTGTCCGTAGATCAGTTGTCTTTTGAGGTCCAGAGCTTTACACTCGCACAAGATGTGCTGGACTGATTCCTCCCCCTCGCTGCAGAGTCTGCATTCCAGGTCCTCCTCGAACCGTCCCATTTTATGCAGGTGTAAGTGCCTTGGATAAGTTCTGACCCGTTTTTTACGGAAAATTTTGGATTTTATTTCGGAAAGTTTTTTTATCTCTGAAAATAACAAAGCGATGACAACCACATTTGGTAAGCACGTTTGACTAACAAATCGAAAATTTAGGTATAAACAACTTTAAAATACTTCAAAATTAAATCGTTTTTTGTTATAAAGTGACAAAGAAATTTTAGGATGTATGGGAGATATTGATTTGATAAAAATATTCTAGATGTTGAAGAAAGTTTGAATCTGGAATACGATAATTAAAAAAAAGTGAGATCAACATCAGTGGATTTCCAGCTGCTTCAGTTTTGCATTTTATTTGAAGCTAAATTGCGTTAATTAAGGCCACAAGTTGATGACTTATTTATAAGGTGCATTGTATAATTTGTCCATCAATAAACCGACCAATAAACAATATACCAAAATTTAGATCTCTATGTAAGCATTTAATGAAACAACTTTTTGGTGCCACTGGAGGTTACAGGAGGGCACAAGCAAAATATTTGTAGGTTAAACAAAATCTGTTAAATATTACATACAAATATTATTTTTCTTGGCACATATACAGTTTTCGTAAAAAAAATTGCGTAGATGAAAATTCACTACTATAATGCACTTGCTGCCATCCATACTTATTTTATATACATATCAAGAATATGCATACTTATGTACTTATTTTTTTTTTTAGACATTATTTCGAGACAACAAGCACGAATTGAAGGATTACGAATAGAATTATCAACTGAAAAGGGCAAACTGATAATTTTAAGGAGAGAAATTGATGACCTAGAAAACTGTAAATTGAAAAACTTAGATTCAAAGTCTGACTCTGATTTAGAAGAGCAACTGCAGCTGGAAATTAGGCATCTAAGGTTTCAATGTGAACAGTTAGCAACAGAAGTGAATAAAAGTAAGTAGAAGATTATGTTGAAAAAACTATAGAGGATTTCGTGTCAAAATATCTGTCTCTATTTTATATATACATTTGTCTTTGGTTTACAGTGTTTAGGCGTGTTTGATTAGAAGATCATTGTTATTTTTTATTTCAGCAACTTCAGGATCATCCCAAGAACATTTTTATCGTAATTTTTATACAGGTCAGAGGGGTTCGCTAAATCTAGATCTTGCTATTATACCAAGAAGATCACATCACTATTCTTTTTTTGAAACAAATACTAAATGGAATTGTCATTTGTGTACATTTTTAAACCATCCTGATTTAAATAAATGTGAACAATGTGAAATGGCGAGAATATTAAATGGTATGTAGGTATTTTATATTTTATATTGAAATAAGCCTAAAGTCACAATTTAACCCTGTGTTATTTCTACTAAAATTTAAATTTAATTAAACTGGATTCATTGGAATTAGGAGTGTGCAAAGCTTATTTTGAACTGAACCTTACTCAAACCAAATCGAAAAATTTTATGTGCCATGCGATGTTAGAATAGTTCGAAGTCCATTGCTCGCAAATAGTTCAAAATTGAATGTTAAAGGCACTTACTGCTGCTAGAGATAGCGAAATTTTAACTCGGTAGCGGCACTCAAACTCGGTATCGGCCCCATCGGTAGCGTCACGCTCCCTAATCTTATCGCTTGCTGATAACTGACTGCAAAATAATACACTGATTTCAAGTAAGAATATTAATTTATTTGTAAGGCAGAATTAATATATTATATTAAATTAGTCGAATCTCCCCTAATTGACTGTTAATTAACAAGGGAGCTATGTGCTCCCAAACCAACAAAAATCATTATATAAAATATCTACAGATGTAGTAATCGGACCTACTCAAACACCATAAAATACTGCAAACAATCATACTCCAATGTTAATGATTAACAGTGACAACTCGCAACAAGGTATTGATGACCACAATATGGTTGAACAAAGAGACAGCTCTCCTCCAACCCATTCGCGGCAAGAAGTCACCCGAGCAAACTCCAAAAACCAACATTTCCAAAAACTTAGCAACAGATTCTCATCGTTAGCTACAGCAGATGAAATTGACATTAATAACTACGACTCTACAGAGATGTTAAAACAGCCCAAACCTCCACCTATTTTTATCCATGGAGTAATATATTATAATAACATGAGTAACTTTCTAGTAGTCATTATAGCAGAAGAACAATATTACTCAAAGACACTAACGAATAACACTGTCAAAATAAATGTTTACACATCTGAAATATATAGAAGACTTGTGAGGTATTTGAGAGACGAGAATATTGTATTTCATAATTACCAGCCCAAAGAAGAAAGTATATAGAGTAGTAGTAAGACACTTACATCACATGGCTCCAATTAACAAAATAAAGTTAGATATTCAAAAAGCTGGCCACAGAGTGAGAAATATTGTGAACATTAGGCATCATATTTCCAAAGATCTATTACCTCTTTTTTTTGTAGTTCTAGAGCCACAGGATGATAATAAAAGTATATATGATTTGTAATTCATGTGTAACACAAAGGTTGGTATAGAACCTCCAAGGAAAAGACACGAAATATTTCACAGGTGCCAATAGTACGGCCATTCGAAGACCTACTGTAACAAACCTTTCATTTGTGTAAAGTGCGGCGAACAACACGACAGCAAAATGTGCATGAAAAAATAAACTCCAGCGAAATGTGCTCTATGTGAAGGTAGCCATCCAGCAAATGACCAAGGTGTCACCATATATGGGGTGAAAATTAAAAACCCTAATCTGGCTAGAAGATACCACCAATAGCAACAGAATCTAACACAAGACCACCTAAACATACATGTTACAGCTAAGATACATGTTACAGCTAACATACAGAAGTACCTAGCAACTACACTGAACCCCGCCCGAGCAGACTGCTATATAATCAAGTACTCAAACAAAGACAACCTGTTTACACAGATGGCCATCAAAATACCATTGAAAACACACTTACTACTTTCCTAGGCGAATTTAAATCCCTATTCACATAACTGATGAATTAAAACCAGATATGCTTAATCTGTTATCAAGACTTTTTAATAATTTCAACTGAAATGGCAAATTTCATACATATTGCAGCATGGAATGCCAACGGACTCACTAGTCGCAAACAAGAACTAATAACATTTGTCAACATTAACAAAATAGATATAATGCTAGTCTCTGAAACCCACTTCACAAATAAGTCAGTATTCTGCATACCGCTCTTCTCTACAGTACACTACAAATCACCCAGGTGGCACCGCACACGGAGGTACTGCACTTCTCATCAGAAGCAACATTAAACATGACGTCCTACCCCCGTACGTAACGACTAAAATTCAAGCAACAACTATTGAGGTGTACACAGAAACCTGGAGTTTTGATGCATCGGCACTACATTCTCCACCAACACACACACTAAGTGAAGACCAGTACAAAGATTTTTTCCCAACCCTCGTCACTAGATTTATTGTTGGAGGGGTGTGGAATGCGAAGCACACTTACTGGGGCTTTAGACTAATATCACCTAAAGGTCACAATCTATTAAAAGCAATAATGGTTAAAAATTATAGTGTGGTATCAACGGCCAAGCCTACATATTGGCCAACAAATACAAAAATAATACCTGACATACTCGACTTTTTTGTGACAAATGGAGTTGCAAACAGTTATATAAGCGTAGAAACAACTCCAGATTTATCATCTGATCATACACCAGTGGTAGCCACTTTAAGCACTACAGTGATAAAAAGCCTGGACGCAGCAAGTGCGTTATGGTAGTGCATTTTCATAGAAATGATCTGGCACAAAATATTTTATTACAACTTTTTTTCTTGCAACATAGAAATCTAAATTTCGGTGTATAGTTTACTTTTTATATCCTAAATCTACATACCAAATTTGGTTATCATAGCTTTTTTATTTTTTGAGATATAAATTTTTTTCGAATGAAAACTCAAAATTTTCCCGGAAAACCTCGTCCGATTTTCCTGACTAACGAACTTATCCAAGCCATTTACAAAAGGAAGGTACGTGCCAAATTTTATCAAAATCGGCCCATCATTTTGTGAGTTATCAGTGTGATACATATATATATATATATATATATATATATATATATATATATATATATATATATATATATATATATATATATATATATATATATACACATATACATATACATATACATATACATATACATATACATATACATATACATATACATATACATATACATATACATATACATATACATATACATATACATATACATATACATATACATATACATATACATATACATATACATATACATATACATATACATATACATATACATATACATATACATATACATATACATATACATATACATATACATATACATATACATATACATATACATATACATATACATATACATATACATATACATATACATATACATATACATATACATATACATATACATATACATATACATATACATATACATATACATATACATATACATATACATATACAAATACAAATACATATACATATACATATACATATACATATACATATACATATACATATACATATACATATACATATACATATACATATACATATACATATACATATACATATACATATACATATACATATACATATACATATATATATATATATATATATATATATATAAACATATAAAAATTGCAACTGACCCCAGGTACTGGGTTGTAGGGGTCCTAGTTCGCGCTCATTTGCAAAGATTTTTTCAAAATTCAAAGGTCGGGATCTCCCCATTAGTGAATTTTTCTACGAAAATTCACTAAAATGGACCGAAATGCTACATTAACAACCTCTAGAACTAACTGGGAATCATACCAGCAATATATTGAAAGTAACATAAACCTAAATCTGGCTATAAATCAACCGAATGAACTTGATGAGACCATAAACTATTTTACTGAGCTGATCCAAGAATCAGCCTGGAAAAGCACCCCGTCAGTTACAGACAATAACTTATCAGTGAACCAGATACCTCTGCAAGTGCGACAACTGATAGGAGAAAAAACGTCAGGCTAGAGGAAGATGGCAACGGACAAGTAATCCTACTGACAAATTATATTATAACCGATTAGTCCAAAAACTTCACAAGACCCTTCAAAATCTTACAAACTCAAATTTCCGTCAATATATTCAAGATATCAACAACAGCGATGATCATGCTATCTGAAAAGCTACAAAGAACTTCAAAAGACCTCTAGTGAGAGTGTCTCCCATAAAAAAAAATCGAACGGAGAATGTGCGTGCTCAAGTCAGGATAAAGCCAGTGCTTTCGTAGAACACCTGGCTGAAGTTTTCAAACCAAATGAAAACGATCCAACAATATCTTACAGAGAAATAGAGTCCTTAGATGTGCCGTGTCAGATGTCACTTCCAATTAAGCCATTTACGAAGAAAGAGATAACATCCGAAATCAATAAACTAAAGGCCAAAAAAAAAGCTCCGGGTTACGACCTTATCACAGAAAAACCTCTTCAAAATCTTCCTGAAAAAGTAACTTCTTTGCTGAGCACAATCTACAATCGTATGATGAACCTATCCTATTTCCCAGCCTTATGGAAATTCGTCTTGATTATGATAGCTAAGCAAGGCAAACCTGAAAATGAGGTTGCATCTTATCGACCCATAAGCTTGCTATCCATACTAGCTAAAAGGCTATTGCTGAAGAGGCTAAGGAAAGATGTTAACCTGCATAATATAATACCAAGATACCAACTAGGCTTTAGAGAACATCACTCCACACTACAGCAAGTTCACCGAATAGTCAACAAAATATCAACCAGTCTTGAAAACAACGAATTTTGTAGTGCAGTGTTTTTAGATTCCTCTCAAGCATTTGATAAAGTATGGCACACTGGACTCTTATACAAGATCAAGCATCTTCTACCACAGCCATATTATTTGCTACTAAAATTTTACTTATCAGATCGATACTTTTTTGTGAAACACAATGATCCGATATCAAGTCTATATCCCATAGAATCTGGTGTACGACAAGGGAGCGTGCTGGGACCACTACTGTACTTAATCAGCACAGCAGATATACCAGTCAGGGAACACAACACTTGATACTTTTGCTGATGATATTGCAATACTATCATCACATTGAAAAGGCGAGATAGCTTCACAAAACTTACAACAACACTTGGACAAGATCAGTAAATGGTTTAAGAACTGGTGTTTCAGTGTAAATAAAAACAAATCAGTTCAAGTAACATTTTCTAATAAAAATACGATCTGCCCAAGAGTAACTATTTAACATACCTGTAAACACTGAAAAATCTTGGTATACATCTTCATCAACGTTTAACGTGGAAAAGGCATATTCAGTCAAAGAAAGCACAAATAAATTTTAGGTTTCGTCAGATGCACTATCTCCTAGGAAGAAAATCAAAGCTCACCATCAGCAACAAGATCTTGACCTACAAGGCCTTTTTAAAACCAATCTGGACCTACAGAATCCAGTTTTGGGGAGGCACTAAACCAACAAATATCCAAATTATACAAATACATCAATACAAAATACTTCACTCAATAGTAAATGTTCCATAGTACGTTTCCAACCTTTCCTTACAACAAGATCTTAAAGTCCCATTCGTTCATGAAGAAATTCGAAGATTATCACGCAAAGTTGCCTGGCCATGAGAATCCTGTCATAGAACAACACTCTGAAAACCCTTTGTACGAGAGACGCTTAAGAAGAACTTTGCCAAGAGACCTACTCAATTAATAATTCAGTGTTATCCGAGAGGGAGTGTCGACACTGGTGGGCTTGTATGTATATATTTTTTAGTTATTTTAATTTTTTTTAAATTTTTTTTGGTTTATTTTTTCTTTTGCCGACTAGAACATACATGTAACATATTTACTTAATACTCCTTGTAGAGTAGATTGTAAAATTTAATAATAATTATATATATATATATATATATATATATATATATATATATATATATATATATATATATATATATATATATATATATTTACTGTATATCGATATATTTTTGCCATCCCTAATTACCAGTAAGCACATTATTTGTGAGCTATAATACTCTATGACACAGTTACATAGGTGATGTTATGAAGCTATTGTATGTATATATTTTTTAGTTATTTTAATTTTTTTAAAATTTTTTTTGGTTTATTTTTTCTTTTGCCGACTAGAACATACATGTAACATATTTACTTAATACTCCTTGTAGAGTAGATTGTAAAATTTAATAATAATTATATATATATATATATATATATATATATATATATATATATATATATATATATATATATATATATATATATATATATATATATATTTACTGTATATCGATATATTTTTGCCATCCCTAATTACCAGTAAGCACATTATTTGTGAGCTATAATACTCTATGACACAGTTACATAGGTGCTATTATGAAGCTATGCCTCTATAATAATAATAATAATAATAATAATAAAAATATTTTTTATGCTTTATTTGTTCCATAAATACCCTGTTGGGTGTAGAACACGTCATGTGTAAGTACAATTTGTAAACTAAACATTATCAATACAATAGTATTAATTCAATAATATAAAATGTATAGACATAACAAGGAAACCACACACACGTATATAAACCCTACAAATTTGTATTAACCCCCTCAGAGAAAGCATGCAATGGTGAATGTGGCCATGCCAATGTTAAAATTGTAAATCTTGATCTTCTTGGAGTGATGGACATACGTCTCAGTCACTGAAGAATTCATTGCAGGAATTCTTAATAGAATACTCCTTAGGTGAATGGAATATTTTTATCATCTGATGTTCTGCATTTCTCTGCACTTTTGTCAATCGTGTTCTTGGAAGTAGAAGCTGCTCATTCAATTTGAATCAAGGGCCTTGGGCCGATCTGCGAAAATACCAACAGCGTCCTCTCCAAGGCTCATAGCCTAAAGAACTTCTGAAGTATTGGTAAATTGCTCTTGTCAGGCTTCTTTCTCTTATATAAGCAATCTGCAAATCACTAATTATATTGTGTCTTTCAAGGTGTTCCACAATTCTGGTGACAATAACTGTCTTGTATGCCTTTGCCATAACTGGAGTCAACATAATAGGCCTAATTAAAACTAAAAACGATTTTTAAGAGAGAAAAAAAAACAGAAAAAAGGATAGATTATTTTGCAATATAGCAAGCAGTTGTCTAGTAAGATGAATAAAACAAAAGTACTGTCTCCTTAACATAAAATAGGACTCTATTTTTTTCTTGTATAAACTGCAGTGTGTGACTATGAAAACAATAGAAAAAATTTTGTCCCTAATGGAAACTGCCATATACATTATATAATTATTACTTATTTACAAGCAATTCAGTTTTGTGAATTTTATTGCCTCTGGGATATGTGAGATATATATAAGAACTTAAACATTAAGTCAACTTTACCACGGTCTACTATGGTAAAAAAATGCAATGGCCGGTTAAATCTATTACTGAAACAATACCAAAATCTTTTTGCAACATAAAAGCCTTCTCTTTAATATTCAAAGAATTATTTAGTAAGACAGGTCATTAAAAAACTCATAAAAGTGATATCGGACACCTTTTTTATGGCTGTAAAATCTCAGGCCATTAGCACAGACTAAACCAATCTATTTACTGAAAACTTTGTACAGCTCCATTAGGCAAGCTATTTTATTGACCACCTCATTTGACCTAATTGAGTACCAACCAACATCTTGGAGTCAGCGGTGGTAAGACTGCTCGTACCCTTATTCATCTTATTGACTTAGGTAAAACACTAGAGTTGAGATTTCAACGTGAATCCTCTGAGAGGTCGAATGTCTCTAAAATGGGTCAGTTTTCATAACTGGCTAAGAACTATCAAATGGGTAGCTTAGAATTTAGCTAGACCTACCAGATTTTTAGTTTCCATGGTCAACGTTTGTTTCTCTTATGGACAATATTTTGTATTTTGGCAAATCCAACGATGTATCATACATCAGTAATCTGAGTTAGTTAACTACTTTTAAGTCGCAATACACAATTTCATAGACACAAATGAGGTTGTCAAGGCATGCCATGTGGGTTAAGATCAATTTAGAATTTCATTGTCTCGAATCAAATTACCATGTTATAATGAAATGAATCTAACATCACAAAATCAGGCAATATCTTTCTAAAAACGGATGTAAAATTAAAGAGGCACATCAGCAACCTACTCAAGTGCTTGAATAGTATCACAAGTGGCCTGTTATCTCTGTCTGAGCCTATGTAATCAATTCACGAATAACAAAATTATATGTCCTTTGTCAACAGGAATCAGTTGCCTAGCATACCTAACAATGTTGACAGTTGTTAAGAAAAAATTGTAACAACCACAAGTGAAATGTATTCCAGCAGAAATTCCGAACAATTTATAAGCAGAATAAAAAACTGATCAGAAATGTGCTGGAAAAATTACATTTATAAGATTCTGGAGAAAAGCGCAAATATTTACAATTCATTGAAATTAAAAGCATAGTACTAACACAAAAACGATTTAAATACAGATGTAGGGGCAACAACAATTAATAAAAACAATTTAATTCCAGACTACATAAATTGTTAAAGTGTCCACCCTCACGCTCAATACAAAGTGATGTTTTACAATCCTTACAATTCACTGCATTATGTATCATCTTCAGTCCAATGCTATAGTACACATCTGTGATTCGTTCTCGTAAATGATCTACGCTTTGGCTTCATCTATTAAACATAACACTTTGTTTTTTGAAATTCCCAAGATGAAATGATCTAGAGCATTTAAGCATGGGGACTGATGTCGCCAATGTATGAGGCCATATATACCTAAGATCTTGGCTCAAATATTGACTTGTATCTGAGATGGTATAAGCAGGCAAATTACATTGTCGAAAAACTGAGGAGCTTCCTTTTGTGGTTTAAGTGATTGAATCCATTTCTGGAAGTGACACCTTAAAACAATTTACTTTGCTCTCATTCAGTCACAGCTTTTGTATGGTATACTGGTGTGGGGAACCGTATCAGTAACATACTTAAGAAAAGTGGGAGCAACTCAGTGGCAGATATTAAAGATTATATATGACCGCTCGCTATAGTGTACATTTCCTAGTACCTGGAAGAAGGTGAAATCAATACCTGTTCCAAAGGTTGGTGATTCCACTCTGGTTGAGAACCACAGGCAAATTATTATAATGCATAATTTTTCGAAGGTCTTTGAGATTGTCTTGTCATGAAATCATTCCGTTTGCTGTAAAAAAATGCTATTAGAAACGTTCAGCCTGGCTTCTGGAGGGGCCGCTCCAAAACCACCAATTTAATCTGCGTGTCGCAAGATATATTTGATACGATGGACAACAGGTCACAGCCGGATGTCATTTACTTAGACCTTTCCATGGCTTGTGATAGGCTGCATCACGGTATTTTCTTGAGGAAACTCGATAACATTGGTTTTTCATCGAACCTATCGAACTTTGTGGGATCCTATCTTCGTGGTAGAGTTAGCTTTGTCAATTATCGTGGATGCCGGTTGTTGGGGTCTTGGCTCAGTTGGGTATTCCTCAGCGGACTGTTTTGGGACCTCTGTTTTTCAACCTATTTATTTGATTTATCGGACGCCATTGACCTACTCCATCTTCTGTACACTGATGAAGTTAAAACTTTTTTCAGCTAATGGTAGCCTTAGCGGCTGTTTAAGATTGGAAGAGAACTTGCACAGGGTTCAGCACTGGTGCTTCCTTAACAACCTTGTGCTGAATATCAATAAAAGTGTGGTAATGCCTTATACGCTCAACCGTTTTGTGATTGACTACTCATACTGCATTGATGGACAACCTCCTTAGAGACTTGCAACCTTGAAAGATTTGAGTCTTGTCTTCGACACAAAACTTTCATTCGTGGAAAACCATGATTGTGGTATTTGTAGGACCTTCAAGACACTCATATTCCTTACACGCAACTCCAGTTCCTCCACAAAGCGGACACTCTGAAGCTGTTCTTCGGTGCCTGTGTATGACCCCATTTGAAGTATGCTTAAATGGTGTGGTCTCTATATGACATACATAAAAGTGCACTTGAGAGATCCAGCAAGGTTTTGTTAAGTTTCTCGCATACAGAGCATACACAACAGGCCAGCTTACTGTCAAGATTTTCATTGGAATCTAGAGGGCATGGCTTCTTTTATCTACTGCCACCTAGGACCAGTGTCAAACTTAATTCACCAGTTTATAGATCGTGCTAATTTATAACAGCGTACATCAGTCAACAGATATATTATATTGTAATTCTGAACTGAGACATGTTGCATTACTGCTGGTGATTAGAGTTGATTTTGTTATTATTTTTTTAGTGTATGTTTATATGACATGTGTTTTTCATACTCTTTATTTGGGGTCATTCCCGTTGAGTATTGTATTGAATAAATAAATCAATATATGGCAGAAATATTACTTACCCCAACGAGACACTGTATTCGGAGGCCAGAATAATGGATGTTCAAAAATTGTACTGTCATTCTACCTTGTATATTTATAGAAACAAAAATGCGGTTAATTTAGCAGATCGTACTTTATTACCTAAAACATGCAGAAATATTCTCACGAAGAAATATAGGGCGTAATAAAGAATTGGTCAGTGAAGTTTTATGTATATTGGATTGAGGCTCTTTGATATCCTGCCCCTTAAGATAGGGTCTACGAATTCTTAATGCCTTTATAAAAAAAGGGTTACAATTATATCAGTACAATGCCTGAAAAATACTTCTCCCATTTTTGACTTTACAGCTGGAATAGCTGGTAGTCTCTTTTCCTACGGATCAAGCATGGAATTGAAAGCAAATACTGGGGCAAATACATCGGCTTTTTTTTTATGATACAGCGAATACTCCATCATTTGAAACCAGGCAAGGAAAGAAGCTGGTGGTGAAATTTCTGCTTCTAATTTTTGCCATGAATCATAAATGTCAGGTATTGTTTAGACGAGAGATGACTGTGTCCCTTATTGATTGGTAAAAGTCATTTTTGGCTTGATCGATTGTCTGTTTGCACCTGTTTCTTGCTATTACAAAGGCGGCGAGTTGCTGCTTGGGTTTTTGGCGCCAAAAATTGTAGGCATAATTCTCAGTAACTACTGCATTTCAGAAAGATTGTTTTGATTTGGAATTAACATGTTTTGAGGAATGAGGAGTATAGGTTCCATGTCTAATAAAATAATTTTATTAATGGATTTGTTGTCATATTCTGGGGGATTATTATTTCGAAAACAGACGTGTACCCAATGAAACGAGAAGTAAAAATTCCTTAATTCGTCCAATTCAGCATATTTATAACGCACATTTTCCTGAAATTGATTGACATTGTCTTCTTGAGTATGACACTAATTTTGACATAACACAATTAAAATTTCGCAGTGCTTTTTTCCATGAGCTTTGCAAGTATTATTATATTTGGTTTTTATACATCCAACTATATTTAAAACAACTGAAATACTCATCTATTTTCTACCATTACATCAAAACTATAATTTTTTGGTATTAATTTTTCTTTTTTCTTTTAGGAAACACGGCAGCCCACACTTGCTGATTGCTTAGATTCAAGATTCAAATAACAAAAATACAATGGGTTACGAAGACATATATATATATATATATATATATATATATATATATATATATATATATATATATATATATATATATATATATATATATATATATATATATATATATATTCATTATAAATTATGTACATTTTTACACAATAAATAATTTTATATTTGGTAAGTTAATAATAAGATAACTCACCTATAGATTGTGTAAACTTTCCTTTCTCCATCCCATTGATTAATGATTACATTTAGCTTAGTCAAAAAAAAGTAATTTGTTTATGTGTACAAAAGATCTAACGAATATTTGGGTATTGTTTCATTTTTTTAAATGGAACTGAAACAACTTCTGTGAGTTAATTGACGTTTTTAGTGAATTTCCATTAAGAAAATTCATTAATACAGAGGTATCGATGGTAAGACTTTTGGAACTTTTTTCAAATGAGCGCGAATTAGGGCCCCTGGAACCCATTTCCATGGTCAGTTAAAAAGTTTGTATATATATATATATATATATATATATATATATATATATATATATATATATATATATATATATATATATATATATATATATATATATATATATATATATATATATATATATATATATACATACATGTATATGTATGTATGTATCCAGCCGATAACTCAAAAAATACTTCACTGATTTGGACCAAATTTGGGAAATATCCTTATTTTGTTAATGGCTTGGATGAGTTCGTTCATCAGATCTTAACGCCCAATTTTTCTTAACAAAAAATTAAAAAATCTTTTTTAAAATGCCACATCGGTCAAATTCTTTAAGTGATTGAAATGAAAATATACAACTTAAAAGAACATACTAAGTGAGTGGTAAGACATGAAGCAACATGCCACCATCTAGTTGTGGAACCAAGTAGTATGTTGTCACGCCAGCTCCAAATAACATAAACTGTTAAAAAATAGAGACTGTATACAACCAACTAATTTAGTAAATTGTCAGCCCTGGCCCATTTCTACCCTAATAAAGAGACAAAGTATGTAAGGCTAGATGCATTCTCACTACAATTAGAACCGTAGACCGGTTTCGCTCTAATTAGAGCTCGTCAGTATGGCATACTAATTGTAGCGAAAATACACCTATAAAGTAATACGGCTATGGTAGCCAGCCTTCCAACACTAAGTGAGTGGTAAGACATGAAGCAACGTGCCACCACCTAGTTGCGGAACCAAGTAGTATGTTATCACGCCAGCTCCAAATAACACAAAGTGTTAGAAAATAGAAACTGTCTACAACCAACTAAAAAATTTAGTAAATTGTCAGCCCTTGCCCATTTTTACTCTAATAAAGTGAAAAAGTATGTAAGGCTAGATGCATTCTCACCACAATTAGAACCGTAGACCGGTTTCGCTCTAATTAGAGCTTGTCAGTACGGCATACTAATTGTAGCGAAAATACACCTATAAAGTAATACGGCTATGGTAGCCAGCCTTCCAACGCTAAGTGAGTGGTAAGACACGAAGCAATGTGCCGCCACCTAGTTGCGGAACCAAGTAGTATGTTGTCACGCCAGCTCCAATAACACAAAGTTAAAAAATAGAGCCCTTATACAACTAGACAGACGTGGTTGTGTACCAATTTTAAAGTCTTTTGATCAAAGAAAAATAAAGTTATTCGAAATTAATATGAAAATAATCCTTGACATCACTTCAGATTCTGTGATGCAATATCTACAATGTTGGACAAAGACAGATGACGTTACCTGTACTGCTATGTTATTTAAATAAATGGTAGATAAAAATCTAATCAATGGGATTTACAATCGTTGCAAGATGTCAGATTGTAGAACATTGTGAAATGTACGACAGGGACGCCATCTCGGTGCGGAACCAGGTAGTATCTCGTCATGACAGCTCTAGTTAACAAAAAATGTAATAGATGGAGACTGTGTACAAACTAACAATGTTAATTGTCAGCCCTGGCCCATTTCTTTTCTAATACCGGGACAATGTTTGCATCCAAAAGGGCTAAATTAGGGCAAGCGGCTTGGTAGCTGGTTGACATTAGACGACACCGCTGATTTTTAATAGCAGCCAGTTGCTTGCAAGCATAAGAAGCGCATTATTTCTATGCTTCATCACTTGCCCTTGTTATGTAGCGTTGTTGACATTTTACAACTGACTTTTAACTTGTCTAACATATCTAAAACATAGAATATTGAAAATAAATATAGGACGATGGTTATAGATTAAAATTGTGAGTTAATGACTTAAGACAATACAACTTTGTCTAAAATAGAAAATCAGTATGTCAATAAATCATTTTCTAAAAGAATATTTGTAAGGCCATTGTGTTAAATTTAGTACCACGGTCGTCAATGTTCTTTGCAAGTATAAAAACCTGCTTACAAAATGAGAACGGTACTGATAGATAAGTTACTAGATCCATCAATTTTATTATCGATGATTTCACAGGTTAGTTGGTCAATATTTTTTTAATAAATAGCACTTTAAAGCGTATTTTTGCATTTCTGATATTGTATGTTTCAAACAGGTACAGTCTCCCACTTAAAATTAGGCATACCTATGTTTGTTAACCGTTCAAGCCCATCGAGCTTAATTTACAAGCGGCTTGCATGCGGTCAAACGGATTTCAGTGTAGTCTTGGACAAAAGCTAGGTTCATACGCTCGCGAATTGCGAAACGTATTCCTATTGGTTTATTTAAAATAATATCGTAAAACTGTTGTTTTTTATTAGGTTTTATAAATATATTTTACTAATTTTTGTAGGCATACAGTTAGATGCGATCTAAATGTCTTCTGTACTTTTAAGTTTTTGTAGCTTCAATGATAATTAAGCCACCGCCCACACTTCTGTATCCAAATGACTGTATAAATATTTATGTTAGAGATCATGTTTTTGCTTGCCCTTCTTTGCTCTATTTTTTACTGTTCTTAATTAAATAAAGTATTGTTTTATAACTTTTAATATAAGGCTAAATCACTATAATATATTATTCTTATGAAAATTCACTATCATAACGCACTTGCTGCGTCCCGAACATGTTTGTAACAAGTGCGTTATGGTAGCGAATTTTCATAAAAATGTTTTTAATAGCAAATGTGTTTTTTTAAGAAAGCAGGCACCAAATTTGGTTACCAGTATAATCTATATATTAGAAACAATGTGCCATGTTTCATCAAAATAACTTTATTGTTTGAAAATGTACAAAAATTTCCGAAAGTAAACTTAAATTGTTCTCGAAAAAACTGGTTTTCTGGTCAACCTTATAGGTTAATAGCAAATTGATTCATAATTTGAAGCATTTAATGAAAATTCGCTACCATAACGCACTTGGTGTGTACCGAATTTCTTTTCTTACAAAGATGTATTATATTTCGATGGAAAATACAAAAATGCAATAACATAGGGCGTGTTCGATTAAAAAATTCACTAAAAAAAAAAGAAAATTTGAATCACCAACGACTTATGGGCCATCCTGTAATTGTGGAAATATTTTTTAAGATGTAGCTTAAGACACCCTACAATTAATGTATACAACTTTTTTTCGTAACTTGCATAATAACGGATATATTGCACTTTAATGATTTTTTACGAAAATTCGACAAAAATTATATACCATTAAACGATAAACTCTATAGCCAACACTACTGCTAAAGCATCAGAGAAAGGGTCTATTTGAAATGAATTTGGGAATATTTTAGTAAAATGAAGGACAATGACAATTGAAACTAAGAGTTCAGGCTTTGTAAAACATTCTTCTTGAGACATTTTCCTTCCATAGATCATATTAATTTCAGGTTCATTGCCTAAATATTAACAATTTTGACGTTTAAAATCGCGACTTTGACGTTTTGAGGAAAACCCAAATTTATTTTTCTTTAAATGCCTGTAACTTTTTTGTCCTTTAACCTACAGCGCTAAATTTTGGTAGGTAGCTTACCTATAATGATATAAACCCACCAAATTTCGTTGCCCTTACTTTGTTAATTCCGGAGATTAAAAAAAATTCGATTTTTTTCGAAAGAAAACACAAAATTTTCCGGGAAAACCTCGGCGGATTTTCCTGACTAACGAACTTATCCAAGCCACTCGCGAAAGGAAGGTACTCACCTAATTTTATCAAAATCGGTCCATTATTTTTTTAGTTATAGGTGTGACACATAAATATATAAACATATATATATATATATATATATATATATATATATATATATATATATATATATATATATATATATATATATATATATATATACATATATATATAAACATATAAAGTCTGAAACCGACCTCGGATTTGGGTTCCAGGGGTCCTAAATAGCGTTCATTTGAAGAAATTTTTTCAAAATTCAAAAGTCGAGATCTCCTCATTAGTTAATTTTTTTTAAAGAAAATTCACTAATACTGCCTTAGCATATTCTGCAAGGAGTGTCAAATGATAATATCGATAGAAGAGGCAGATATCACTGAACTTTCTTTTGTATCAAGAGAGGTAAGATTGAGAGTCACAGATTATATTTTTTTCTACATATCTTTATTACATTATTAAATAATTTCCTTCTACATATTGCAATTCATGTAAATGTAGCATTGAAAAATATATTTGTTTCATATCTGGAACATCATGATCTATACATGATTTTTTTGTTTTGCTCCAGATCTGGGACATTCGGCTTAGTATAAAAGTAATTTTATCTGTTTTTAAACAATACATTTTGAAAATCAAGGTAATGTATCGATATTGTATTTCTAACAAAAGTGAGGGTGATAATTTTGAAGAGCGATGCAGATACGGATTATGGGTCAAGGCCAAAGGCGAATAATTATGCTGATGAGGGTGAGGAAGAATTGTCAGGAGATGAACGTCCCATAGCCAGTGCTAGTGCTAGTACCTTTTGAAATTGTAGGAGAAGTAATAATGATACTGAAAGGTTGCAAAAGGAGCCTCCAACGTTTTCTTCTTTACAAATTCCAGATTTCATAAGTGAACCCGAGGAAGGGAGAGCTGAAATAGTAAAGCCATACCATTACTTCCAAATATACTTTAATAAAACCAACCTAAAACATATAGTTTTTCAGAGTGATCAATATGCTCTACAAAAAAAATAATCTAAACGAAGCTTTGTGTTTTTGTGTGCAGTGACCTTCCTAGAACCAGAATGTTCTGATCGACAGAGAAAATACTCCCACAAATAGCTGACCCTATGACCCACATCAGGTGGGAAGCCATCAAGTCTAATTGCATTTGAATAACAATAAAGACCTTGTAGAGCATCTGATACAGATAAGTTGGTCCAGATTAGACAACTGGTCACTCACTTCTGTGATAAATTCAAGATCTCCCTAAAATATTACGCATCAATTAACAAGTTGTACCTTTCAGAGGTACACTAAACTAGTATAACCCCAAAAAGCCCCACAAATGGAGAAACAAGGTATTTACTATGATAATTGGTTAACTTCATTACCACTTGTTGCATGTTTACACAAAAGATGAATAGGGTACAATTAGAAGTAATAGAATCATGGGAATTCAATTTACACCAGTTACATTGAAATAAAACAGAAACGAAGAGGAAGTTATGAAGAGTATAGCAACTAGATAATGTTGATATAAGATTTGTTAAGTGGTTTGACAACAAAGCAATAACACTAGCTAGCACTTTTTGTGGATCTCAACCATTAGACGTAGCGAAGGCTTTTCAGAAAAGGATGAATTACATATTTATGTCAGACATCAACAAATTGTGAACCAATATAATATATTTTTGAAAAAGCTTGGCCTTTTGTATGGTCTTATATAGAATCTTCATGTGTTCAAAAAATGGCACTTATGTTTATTTGTTGCATTTTGCAGCTATGTGCCTTGTAAACTTTTGGCTTAGATATTGCCGGGATGACATTCCAGATTTACTGGAATTTAGAGGCCAAGTAGCTGATGGTTTAGAAAGCTCAATAGGTTTTCCCTTAGAATGAAATGTGGGCATCCACCATTTACCAGTAAATGCATACAAGCTGAAAAAGAAAAGAGGTCCAGCCAAGTCTATTCCTTAATTTGATATCCGAAGAGAACGTTGGACATTTTTCTAAAGACAGTGCTACTAGGCAGAGATGCAAAAAACTTTACTTTATCTCGGACTTCCGGTTTAACCGAAAGTGACCATCAACTTGTTTATTTTAAAAACAACATGGTGTTTTTCATTATATTTTCGAATTCTACATTGAATTTGAGATAAATTATTACTGTGTGTGTGTGTGTTTTGTTTCTTTAACGTCGGCCTATTACCGCGACTATGGCCAATCACCGACGCCAGGGAGCAGTTTCACCTCACTATCCTGGAAATTTTGCCGAACCCCTGCCTTTCTGTAAGGAGGGTAGGGATATTTAACGTGGCCAACATCGTATGGACACAGGACCGACGGCTTTACGCCCCCTCCGAAGGGCGGAACGTGCAGACATTCAACTTGCTCAAATACAATGCCAGAACCTCGGTTGATGTTAATATTACAGTTTGTACTGAAAAAGCAAAAGGAGTACCCTGGGATCGAACCCAGTACCCTTCGGTTCAGAGGCACACCTTCTTACCCCTGAACTACCGAGGTTCTAGATAAATTATTATTAATATACCATATGTGAAAAATCAAGCGTTTTCGATTTTTGTGAAAATTCTCACTAAAACCAAGGTGAGTGTTGCACGCTATCTCTCTATGGAAATACAACTGAGAAAACTCAGTTTTTGCACAGATGACCCTCAGGTTGGCACCTACACGACACGTTTGATAGCGTTTCTTATAAATATACAGGGTGATAAGAATTAGCTGTGCCATTTGGTAAAATTCAACTCACAATTAGTCGCTTATTTAAAATGGAACACCCTATATTTTATGAGCTATTTCGGTTCGCATCTGGTTTCCCTTTCAACGTGTATTAGCATTCCTTAAGCGGGCTCTACACTCGCGGCGCGAAGGCCGCGAATGGGAGTGTGGAGGTTTTCGGGTAGTTTTCATGGTTCACGTTCGCGCGGGTGTTCCCCGTCCGGTGTCGGTATCTGTCCCGCGACAAAGGAATCACGAACGCGAACGTCGTGAATGTGGAGCCCGCGTAAGTTTTTTGTCCCGCGACAAAGGGATCTCAGAACGCGAACGTGAATTCGCGCTGCGAATGTAGAGCCCGCTTATACCCAAATTACACTGTTTTCCGAATATTTCAATTTTATTAGATTCACTTAATTCAAATTGTCACAATAGATTCGAAGCAGGCTTTGGAACTTGATTGACGTCTACATGTCAAAAGAGCGCCAAGCGAAGCTTATTGTCATAAAAATCGAGATACTATCAGTCAACACGGTGCAAAGATGGCAAATTTGTAGTACACAAACGACGATTTGGAGCTTCTAATTATTTATGGTGAGTGCCAACGAATTGTGGGCCGAACATGTCGTGCATTTGCAGAAAGGTACCCGAATAAACCGAAACCCAGCCACGACATGATACAGAGGTTGCTGCAAAATTATTCACAGCATGGAAGTTTTCGCCCAAAAGTACAGAAGCGTAAGCCACTCGTCAATAACGAGGTAAACGAAGTGAACGTATTGGCATTTTTGTTGCTGATCCTAAGGCATCCATCACGGATTGCGAAAAAGAATTATGTTTGTCAGCGAGAACGATTCACAGAATATTGAAAAAGCATCATTGGAGACCCTTCTCTTACCACCTGATACATGGTTTGCAACCAAACGAACTTCCTAGACGTGTTGAGTTCTGTGAATGGTTCCTATTGAAAACACAAGAAGATGAGAATTTCTGCAAGATAATTATTTTGCGCGGTGAGGCGGAGTTCTCCAAAAATGGCATGCACAATTGCCACAATAGTCACTTCTGGTCATATGAGAATCCCCATGTTACCAGGATCAACTGTTTCCAAGACAGGTGGTCATTCAATGTGTTTTGTACGATTAAGACCGATAAGATTTTTGGAATTAATATATATATATATGATGAAAATCTCACTGGTGTGAGATAATGATATTTTGCACGAAGTGACTTTAGTTTCTCTCAACACACTAAGTTTAGAAGAAGCTAGAACAAGCTGGTGTCAGCAAGACAGAGCATCGCCCCACAGTTTCCATTTAACTCATGATTTTTGCACCAACATTTTGAAGACAGGTGGGTTGTCAATAATGGCCCACATAGATGGTCACCACGGTCCCCTGACTTAACACCTCTGGATGCAAGCATCTGGGGCTACATCAAAAATAAAGTCTACCACGAACCTGCCACTACAAAAGAAGACATGGTAGGTAGAGTTTTACGTGCCTTCAATTCACTGAATTCGAGACAAGAAAGGCTATGAACCATAACATGATACGAATAACAAAATGCCTCCATGTCAGTGGGAGTAATTTTGAGCATTTGTTATAAGTTTCACAATTTTGTTTATTTGTTTTTGTTTTAGTTTTCCACTAGCTATTAGTTAAGTTCTGTAAACAACTTACCTTGTTGAGTTGTATTTTGGTTTTACAAGTTAGTTGACAACACATTCATTTTACAGAACTAAACAAGGGAAATGCAGCGATTTGGATGCAAATACAAAGTATTCTCTTTTTTTTACACGAGAAGGCCCAACATATTTTATGTTCTCATTTGTAAGAGGTGGGACTTGACATGTAGACGTCAACAAGCATATTATCAACTTGGAACCACTACCAGGCCATTGCACCGGCGCGCAGGGCCGTCTGAGTGACGTCATTGGGTGGGGATCTAATAGGGAGCAAACCTGAGGTGACGTAATCCAAAATGGCGTCCAAGATGACCGACTGAAAGTGAAAAACCCGGGAAATTTAAAATTTTAAACGACAGGTGGCACCACCTGTCAAAGTAAGAGGATCCGCCATTTTGATTTTTAGAGGAATGAAGTACGTAACTTTGTTATTAGTTGGTGTAGAGGCATAGTGTTTGGTGTCATGGTACTCGTCTCGGTGAGCAGAGTGCAAAAAATAATGGGCCGATTTTGATTAAATTTGGCGAATACCTTCCCTCTGCAAGTGGCTTGGATAAGTTCGTTAGCCAGGAAAATCGGCTCAGGTTTTCCCGGAAAATTTTGTGCTTTCTTTCGGAAAAGTTTTATGTCTCCAGAAATAACAAAGTCAGGGAAACCAAATTTGGTACGCGGATTTATATATGGGGAGATCTATGTTTATATATTTATATATATATATATATATATATATATATATATATATATATATATATATATATATATATATATATATATATATATATATATATCCGACCGATAACTCAAAAAATAATGGACCGATCTTGATAAAATTTGCAGAGTACCTTCCTTTTGCAAGTGGCTTGGATAAGTTCGTTAGCTAGGAAAATCGGACCAGGTTTTCCCGGAAAATTTTATGTTTTCTTTCGAACAAAATTTATATCTCCGGAAATAACAAAGTAACGGCAACCAAATTTAGTACACGGATTTATACAATTATATGTAAATTTCCTACCAAAATTTAGCTTCATAGGTCAAAAGACAAAAAAGTTATAGGCATTTAAAGAAAAATATATTAGGGTTTTTCTCAAAACGTCAAAGTTGCGATTTAAAACGTCAAAATTGGCAACATTTAGGCAAATAACTTGAATCTAATACGGGCTATGGAATGAAAATGTCTCAAGAAAAATGTTTTACAAGCCCTGAAGTCTTAGTTTCAACCGTCATTGTCCTTGCATTTTACTAAAATATTTCCAGAAAATTCATTTCAAATAGGCTGCTTGGCCAACCTCACAGCACATAGTGAGATGTTAGACAGGAGTCGCCATCTCGTTGTGGAACCAAGTAGTATGCTGTCACGACAGCTCCAAATAACACAAAATGTTATAAAATAGAGACTGTACAGCCAACTAACAATTTTGTAAATTGTCCGCCAGGGGCCAGAGCTGACAATTTACAAAATTGTTAGTTGGCTGTGGCCCCTGGCGGACAATTTACAAAATTGTTAGTTGGCTGTACACAGTCTATTTTATAAATTTTGTGTTATTTGGAGCTGTCGTGACAGCATACTACTTGGTTCCGCAACAAGATGGCGACTTCTGTCTTACATCTCACTATGTGCTGCGAGGTTGGATACCATAGCCATATTACTTTATAGGTGTTTTCTCGCTGCAATTAGTATGCCGTACTGACGAGCTCTAATTACAGCGAAACTGGTCTACGGTTCTAATTGTGGTGAGAATACATTTAGCCTTACATACATTGTCCCTATATTAGGGAAGAAATGGGTCAGGGCTGACAATTTACAAAATTGTTAGTTGGTTGTACACAGTCTTTATTTTATAACATTTTGTGTTATTTAGAGCTGTCGTGACAGCATACTACTTATTTCCACAACGAGATGGCGACTCCTGTCTTACATCTCACTATATGCAGTGTTATACAATATTTGAATTGATCTACATGCAACCTAGTCCATTAAGTGCCACTCTCTTTGCTTAATATTTTCTTTTGCATAATGTTGTGTTGCAGCCTTTTTAGCTGTGAATCTTGTGTGTTTTCTTAGGCTTATCATAACATAATTTATATTCTTATAATTGTAATATATATTTTTTTGAATTAATTTTTTCATGAGAAGTTATAAAATTCACAAAATTGACTTTTGTTCCTATACAAGCTTGATGTTAGCTTAGGTTAAAACATTTTAAATCAACTTTAACAAAGAACAATGTTTCTTTCTGTTCAGATTATTCAGCAATGCATGAACTGATCTGAATTGTTTGAACTTTGTTACATTCAGTAAACTCTATGGGTGGTCCTATTAAGTTTATTTTGTAATCAGTTTATTATTATTATTATTATTATTAAATATATTATAATATTTAGCAGTTATAATTTTAAAAGGGTGACATTGTTGTTACTTAACAAATCCATTGCCTTAGAACATGTCCTTGTCAATTATGTATCTGCACATGTTCGCCCATACATCTCCAAAAATCAGCATGGCTTTTGTGTGGGAAGATCAACTACCTCAAATTTATGTTCTTTTACACAGTATGTTGCTGAATCTCTGGATCCCGGTGGACAGTGTATACTTGGATTTGAAAAACGCTTTTAATTGTGTATCACATAGATTATTAATGGTTCCATTATTGCCAATCCATCCATTTCCATAGCTTGTATTCAAATAGTTTTTGACAGGAAGGATACTGTGGGGTGGACCTCCATCTTTTTTTCCAAATCAAACTTACAACTACATTCACAGTTAGTTCACCTATACCTTCCTCGATTAGACGGACATATTGAATGTCAATAAATATTGGACCTAATATGAGTATTAATTATACCGCAACATACTTTAACAGATGTTTGACGTCACATATTGTGCGAATTATTCACTAACCAATATCATCTATTGTAATGATTACTTATTCCTCTGGTGTAAAAAGAACTCTCATCAGTCCACAGTATTTTTTGAGGATGTCATTATCTTCATTATAGAGCTGTAGAAATTTGTCGCAGGACAGTTCCTTAACTGATATAAAGTACTTCTCCAGAAAAGGGCAGTTGGAAAACTTTCTGCCGTAGAGAGGAGTTGCGCAGATATTTAAACAGCAGAATATTCTCACTGTGATAAATTTGTATACCCTTCCTTCTATGCCATCTATACGTGAAAATAAATACACTTTACACAAAATAACAATAGTTACATGTGTGACACCAGAAATCAGAATCATCCAGCCATACCATGTCACTGATTGCTACCAATTCAGCAAGGTATAAACTACTATGGCATTAGATTTTACAACCAGCTGCCTAAAATATTCAACCATAGAAAATCTGCTTCTAAGGCAATCTTATACAATCAACAAATTCTTCTATAGACTACATACTGTTTGTGTTTTGGAGAATTGGTACTTGTATGTGAAATTTTAGTAAAACTTGTTATTAAGACTGCTTTTTTTGAATGTATATTGCATAATATGTGTGTTTTTATTAATTTATATTTACATTTTATGTCCTGCCATGTAATTTTGCAGGTGATAAATTATGTCCAAATATGTTTATGTCATACTACCTAGAAATGAAATTCTGCTGAAGCTGTGCCTTTTTCAATTAGTGTAACGATCTTGGATGTACCCAATATCATATAGTATATAGTAACGCAACCTTGGTAGATGTTACCCTGCAATTTGCAGTAATTAGTAGCCAAATGATTCCCTTACTCAGCCAATAAGACTGCTTATTTTAATGGAGTTAGTATCTTTGGTGGTGGGGGGATTAGTAAATAAAAATTGGTTTTACACATTACATATTTATTTGTTTTGGCTTCACAATCACAGAACAACATTAATTTTTAACTTAAAGTAGCATACTTTCTATTATAATATTGTGTATGTATTCATAATACATATTACCCAATAGGCGGAGTAGGTTACTCATAAGACAAATTAATTAACTTTTTGTGGGGTTTTGTATTAACCAAGTAAACTTGAGGATGATAAAAGTGTTTAAAGTTTTTATTATTAAATATTTAAAAAGATACTTGTACTTAATTTTAAAAATTATATAATAAACATAATGGATGACCAGGAAACAATTAAATATAACAAACTGATTTCACTTTCAATAGTGTATATACAAGAATTTGTATAGAGCAAGAGAGCTCAAGAAAAGAAAAGGCTATGGATGCAGATTTTTAAAATCCGGATTTTTGTTACCAGGCAATTTTGCAAAGAAAAAGTTGGGTCATAATGCAAATAAATTAATATTATCGATACTTATTACTATTGTACTAACTAGTGTAATGAAGTATTGCATTTATTTTGTGGACCACCTTTAAAATATAAGTGAGCGGTGAGACACAAAGCAACATGCCACCACCTAGTTGCGGAACCAAGTAGTATGTTCTCACGCCAGCTCCAAATAACACAAAGTGTTCAAAAATAGAGACTGTATACAACTAACTAACAATTTAGTAAATTGTTAGCCCTGGCCCATTTCTACCCTAATATAGGGACAAAGTATGTAAGGCTAGATGTATTCTCGCCACAATTAGAACCATAGACCGGTTTCGCTCTAATTAGAGCTCTTCAGTACGGCATAATAACTGTAGGGAAAATACACCTATAAAGTAAAACGGCTATGGTAGCCAGCCTTCCAACAATAAGTGAGTGGTGAGACACGAAGCAACTTGCCGCCACCTAGTTGCAGAGCCAAGTAGTATGTCACGCCAGCTCCAAATAACACAAAGTGTTAAAAAATAGAGACTGTATACAACCAACTAACAATTTAGTTTTAAAATATATAAATAATACCAACTTATCTCTTCGACAAGACGAACAACCACATTTTTGACCAAAGACTGTACAAATCTTAAAAATAATAAAAGTCTGGACGCAGCAAGTCCGTTATAGTAGTGAATTTTCATTAAAATATTTTTAATAGCACATATATTTTATTTTTCAAAGAAAGCAGGCCTCAAATTTGGTGAGCAGTATAACGTATATAGTAGAAACAATGCGCCATGTTTCATCAAAATAACTTTATTGTTAGAAAATGAACAAATATTTCCGAAAGTAAACTTAAAATGTTCCGGAAAAGACTGGTTTCTTGGCCAACGAACCTTATAGGTTAATAGTAAATTAAGCTATTCAAATTTGAATCAGTTAATGAAAATTCGCTACCATAACGCACTTGCTGCGTCCCGAATTTCTTTTCTTACAAACATTCCTTATATTTCGATGGAAAATGCAAAAATGCATTAACTCAACACGTGTTCGATAAAAAAAAAAAGAAAATTTGTATCACCAATGAGTTATGGGCCACCCTGTGATTGTAGAAATATTTTTTAAGATGTAGCTCAAGACACCCTAATTAATGGATACAATTTTTTTTATAATAACGGATGGATTGAGCTTTATTGATTTTTTACGAAAATTAGCCAAAAATTATATACCATTAAACGATAAAGTCTATAGCTAAGACTACTGCCAAAACATCAGAGAAAGGGTCTATTTGAAATGAATTTTCTGGAAATATTTTTCGTAAAATGAAGGACAATGACGGTTGAAGCTAAGAGGGTTTGTAAAACATTCTTCTTGTGGAATTTTCTTTACATTACCCGTATTAGTTTCAGGTTCTTTGCCTAATTGTTGCCAATTTGCACGTTTTAAATCGTGACTTCGACGTTTTGCAGAAAACCCCAAATTTTTTTCTTTAAATGCCTATAACTGTTTTGCCTTTTAACTTATAGAGCTAAATTTTGGTACCTAATTTACCTTTTATGATATAAATCCGCGTACCAAATTTGGTTTCCCTGACTTTGTTGTTTCCGGAGATATAAAAAATTGCCGAAAGAAAGCACAAAATTTTTCGGAAAAAACTGGGCCTATTTTCCTGGCTAACGAACTTATCCAACCCACTTGGAAAAGGAAGGTACCAAATTTTATCAAAATCGGCCTATTAATTTTTGAGTTAATATAAACATATAAAGTCTGAAACCGACCTCGGATTTGGGTTCCAGGGGTCCTAAATAGCGCTCATTTAGTGAATTTTTTTGTAAGAAAATTCACTAATAAAACAGTTGTATGTAACTTTTTCACATATACATATAATAATCTTATTATTGTTATTTAGCTCGTATTGCCCAGATCTACTTTGAGATTTTAAAATTATGTTTCCAACAGTTGTTAGAATACTAAAAAATTTGTTTAACATTGTAACGTAATAACCCAATTATCTATGAACCCATTTACAGAAATTTGTAGTATTAGCCCTGGTGAGAATACAATTCACAGAAGTATTGTTTTTTTTTTGTTTGTAAAACACTAAAGCTACTTAAATCATTCAAAATATGTAGTATGCCTTAAAAAATAAACACTAACTATTCTGTTTAAAGAAATAACTTTTGTGAGATTTGACACCGCAAATTTGTGTCAGAATTTAAGCTAGTTCACCTCAGTGAACTAAATATATAACTGGAAGTGATGCAAGCAGTTGTACATCTGCATTTAGTACGGAACAGTTTTACCAAGTAACCGCAACAATCAATGAATTTAATTGTAGTAATTAGTCTTACTAACTCATGTATCTTATGTATCGGGCTTAATTGGCATTAGTTAGATGTATTTTATAAGTGATATGACCTTTTCAAAAATGTAATGAATATCCTGAAATATGTTTTCTTTTACATTTAAAAAAAAAAGCTAATTCAATCTTCTTTTATTAAAGAAGTGTATATTTTTCAGTGGCTGTGTAACATAGGTTGTAATTTAGAGTACTACCTTCATGAGATCCATATTAGTAAGACCAACAATGTTGCCGTCGAAATGGTGACTATTGGACATAATATGTATACAATATTATTCAATTTTAGATATGTTTACTGCCTACTGCTACTTTAATGTATCTGAATTAGTTTTGTAATTTACTCATTGATATCTATATATTGTTGGTGTTTGTAATTACTATCATAGTTATATACCTAATCTATTTTTATTTATTAAAAATGCAGTTTCGTGCAAAATGTACTGTTGCATTGTAACTAGTTGAATCTATCTACATTTTTTTCCTAATATTTAAACTTGGCTGTTCAGTAGATGAGCGTCCAGCGCCACACGCCACCGATCACTTGTTTACGTGATTTTATTACACTTAGAATTTATAGGCATTTTCATTGTCACTATACTAATTCTAACAGTTTTAGTCTCCTTAGTTGTCGAACAAGTTCGTTGCTGCCGAGTAAAGAGAGCATTTTGATGTTTTCATGGGCTTCTACTCTTTTCTGATGTTTGCCTGGAATCTTCTTGATCTCATCTTCAACCATAGGCATAATCAGCTTGCGTTGGATGTCTTCGTTGTGGATGTACCATGGCACATTAACAATGCTTTGTAGTACTTTGTTCTGGAATGTCTGGATGACTTTGATGTTGGATTTCTTGGTGCATCCCCAAAGTTGGATGCCATAACTCCATGCAGGCTTCAGGACTTGCTTGTAGAGAAGCAGTTTGTTGTGTATTGACAACTCAGAGTGATGTCCGAGGAGCCAACACATTTGTCTAAATTTGAGCTTCAGGTGCTCACGTTTCTTCTTCACATCACTTAGCCTTGTGTCCAAAGTAACAATACTTTGCTTCATTGGCATGCAGGGTTGTTTGCTGGTTGACTATTACTGGTGTGTAATCGTATTTCCTGTTGGTAAAGCTAATGTGAATCAACTTCGCCTCATTTAGTTTGATGTACCATTTCTTTGTCCATTTGGTGACATTGTTGACTGGTGTTTGAAGTTTCTTTGTGGCTGCTTAAATGGCTTGGTTAACAGCGAGCAGAGCGGCGTCGTCGGCAAATGTTGCCGTGACTACTCCGTCGCTTTGTGGGATGTTGGTGTACAGCCGGTGGAGAACAGGTCCAAGGACACTGCCCCGAGGTACATAAATATTGTTAAGGTAGGAGTATTCTTCATAATATTTGACTCTGAAGTGACAGTCAGTGATGTGTGAACAAAGAATTTGGCTCATTTGCTGTGACAAATATCTCCCCAGCTTGTATTCCAGGCCCTGGTGCCACACTGTTGAATGCTTGGGCCACATCTAGGAACATCGTTGCGCAGATATTTTTTGCTTCTAAAGCTCTTTCAATTACAGCGATGATTCGATACTTGATCCCTGGTTGAGTGCTTGTTACGAAATCCAAACTGACGGGATAAGCTGCTTTTGCTCAATGATGGGTTTGAGTCTCTGTAAAAGGAGCTTCTCAAACAGCTTGGATATCATTGGCAACAAGAATATTGGTCGGTATGATGCGAATTTCCAGGTTTTGGAATCATTATTGCTTCAGCAATCTTCCACTGCATTAGCACGTAAAGTAGTCGCAGTGCTGCGTTGAAGAGATGCGTCAGTTTCATAATGCCTCTGCGGGACAACTCTTTGAGTATTTGTGTGGTTACGAGGTCATACCCTGGAGCTTTTTTTGTGCTGAGATTGTTTCTGATAGTGTTGGTGATCTCAGCAGGTGTTATTGGCTTCATTATCGCGCCATCTCTGCTGGTAATTTGTGATATTTCCTCTATGCTAGTTGGCTCATGGGTTACAAAAGTATGTGTAAAGTGATCAGCAAATATTTGTGCCTTTTCTTAATATTTTCGAACCCAGTTGCTATCATTTTTACGGGTGGAAAGGTAATGATTCTGTGGCCGATTCAAGAATTTAGTTGCCTTCCACAGGGAGTGGTCAGATGCCAGGTCAAACCATTTTTGAACATTCACATACATGGATGCGATGTTACGCAACACAAAGAAGTCGACTAAGCTTGGTGCCTTTTCTCTGTCTGTAGGCCAGTATCTTGGTTTGTCGGTCGACTGGAAGTGATATGACATTGCTTTTTCAACTTTGTACAGTTATCTTCCTTTCGGAGCAAGGTTGGCAGGATCTCAGTAGGTATGTTTGGCTTTAAAATCGCCACTGATAATGAAGCGATGTCCTAATGACCGAAAGAAGTGAGTGAAGTCCCTTTCCTGCTGGGCAGTATATCCTGGCAAGCTTTCTTTTATTATCAGTTGTTCCTTCCTAGGAGGTCTGACTGAGCAGTATGATAAATCTTGTGACCTTTTATTTCGCAATCATTTGTTCTGGTCATGTGGGGCTCCGGTATTAGAGCCACATCTATCTTATCGTCCCATAGGAATGCCTCTAGTTGATGAGCTCGTTGTATTAGCCCATTGGCATCCCAGGCTACTTATGAGTGTATTAGCCGTTTTTGGTTTTGTTGTTAAGCCGGTTTTTTGCTTTTTTTCCAATTTGTTCGTTCTTTTGTATGTCATTTTATTAATCCTTGCCTGGATATCTAGCTTGGCCATGATTTTTGGCAACATTTGGTTTGTCTCATCCGACTCAGCTTTTGTTACTTTGCTCTTCGCCGATTGGGCGTATGTATTTTCAGTGGATTGTTATCTCATTGATTCTGCTTTTGGCTTGGTTTTTGTCTCCTGTGTGCGGTTATCCTGAGTTTTGGCTTGCAGCAAGTTTGCGCTTTTTTTGTTCTGCTGTTGCTTACGAACTGCGTCGTTTCTGATTTGTTTAAAGCTCCTTGGTAACCTGACATCCACAATAGTTTGCAAGCTGCGCTTCATTGCAGTTGACGCATTAAGCTTTATGATTTTTCGGCTTCTCATATTGGCTGGTCGAGTGTCTTCCAGCACATTTGACACATCTGGGCTCTTTAAAACCATTATTTTATGTGTGTCCGAAACTTTGATATTTCTTGCACTATGTGATCAGGCTAGATCGTTTCAGCAGCTGTCTGATTTTTACCTTCAGTCCCAATATGTGGTGAATGTCATATATTTTTTGGCATCTTCTATTTGGCTGAAGACAAGCATGTAAGGGAAGGCGTTTTCTGATCACTTCAGAAGATTTTGCTGCAAGGCAACAAACATCTTCAGCGGTTAATTTGTGTATTGACCTCCAGCAAGTCTTATTCTGTCCACATCTGCACCACTCTTGTTTTTTGTCAGACATTATTTTTGCTACAACCTAGAACTCCTTAGTACTTTAATTAATACTGCCATGATGTGCTTTTGACGTGAATCTATAGCCAAAAGAGGATTGGCAGAAATTCCATCTTGTCTTTTCAAGTACATTACCAGCCACTTTAAACCTTTAAGACTTGGTAAAATTAGAAATCTCGTTTTGTTGTCAGATTGGTGAGTGGGCCAGAATAATAACTGGCGATTATAGCTCTTATACAGCATTTAAATGTTCGTAAATGCTTTACGAAGGTGGAACAAAAATTTGTTGTGGTAGAGCACAGCTTTTCATGTTTTACAGATGAAGCAAGAAGGTTTCAAAGACCTATCTGTTGTCGAAAAAACTTAAATAGATACAATTTTAAGATTGCAGATTATGCCGGGTTTCAAATCACAGATGATGACCCAACAGTACTAAAAGCATGGAAAAGTCATAATGTAATGCAGCCATGGATTTGGCATAATAAGTCAAAAAGAAAAAGACAAGTTAACACAAATTTTCCACCAGTTAATGTTGGAATATTTACCAATCTACAAAACAGACATTTGCCTATTAAAAATGCTATAAAGAAGAATATGCTTGACATGGGCCAATATTTGTCTTAAACTTAGACTTTACTATGAAAGTTACTCAGTGAAGACTAAATTTTTTTGCTTCCTAAGTATTTTCTTAGTTTTATTATTAGTTTCAATATTAGTTTATTACTTTAAATTATACACTAATACAATAAGTCAACGACTTATACTGTACAGTTATATACTTGTGTATGTATATATATATATATATATATATATATATATATATATATATATATATATATATATATATATATATATACATACATTTATATTTAATTATAGCATTCATAACAACTTGTTTATATTGTTAAAATTAGAATGTAATTACGTAGTTTGTAATACAAAAAGCAAGAATGAAAAAAATTCTTAATTTAATTTGGTGGATTTGTTCTGTACTAAATACAGACATGGCTGTTTTTGCTACGGTTTCGCAGTCGATTTATGTATCATCGGGCAGGAGAAGATCAAAATTATTTACATGAACCCATGACAATTATAAATAAAAATCGGTTGCTCCAAATTAATTTAAAAAGTAAATTTACTTTGGGCACGTTAAATATCCCTAACCCTCATTGCAAGAAGGAATGGGTTTGTCACCATTTCCAGAATAATGAGGTGAAACTTCTCCATGGTGTTGGTGATTGGCCAGCGCGACAGAAATATAGTGATGTTAGAAACAATTACTACAAACTCTTAAAATAAGTGAAGTGGATCAGGTGATAAGTCTCAACTTTCAAAGTAGTACACTGTGAAACTAAAACAATGTAGACTAGTAAGGGAGATATATTTTAGTTATCAATTGTTATACTCTCACAAATAGCTTTAGCCAAAGACTTTGTAACTGGTAATCAGTTACAACATTCTTCTTTCATTTTTATTTTATTATGTGTTATTTTCAAAAAGGAGTAATGAAACTAAAATATGAATATACTACTATCCATGCTTATCAGATATATCAGAAATATGTACCAGTTTGCCATATGATCCTGTTAATATTTTTTTTAAGCAGGAAATAATCCCTGTTGTAAAATTCTGTTACTTAAACGTTGTTCGGGTGAGCTATTTAATTGTGGTTGCCTTTCTTTGGTATAACCATTCCATACTAAATACTGATGTAGACACTTTTTCTCTGGCTGCACAATTGCTTGTTTTTTTCTCTGAAACTGGTTTCGCAGCTTTATGGCATCATGAAACAGACGAAAATGATGATGATGCCATAGAACGGTAACACGAAGAATATAATCAATTGTGAAGCCAGAGAAAAAGTGTGTATGTCTGTACTTTTACGTAATTACGTCATTTGTGTTATACATATGTCCTTACGTAGCTGAGATAAACACTGTGTAAGAATTGATTTTATTAGCAAAAAAAAAAGAATAACGTTTGAATTGTCAATTTTGGATGCATTATGTATATTAATACATCTGAAGTTGATGATTCAAATGTTATTCAATTATTTTTTTTTGTGACTGAAAAAATCAATCTTTCACACAGTTCATATTTCAGCCACTTAAGGATATATATATATATATATATATATATATATATATATATATATATATATATATATATATATATATATATATATATATATATATATATATATATATATATATAACAAAAATGGTGGAGTTACCTAATTTCTTATGCTTTTTCAAAACAGTAGAAAATCAATTTTATTATACAGTATGTACTTAAATAAAGTACTAGTGAATTACGTGATTCAATATTCAATAGACCCAACAATATTGCCGACTTAGGCATTCTTTTTGATGGCAGACTCTTATTTGTGAATCACATTGAGAATGCCATCTCTGAACCCTCTAAAGACTTTGGGCTATATCATCAGAAAGTCAAAGAAATTTTCATATATAGACACTTTGAAAATTCTCTACTGTGCCTACATTAGACCACATTTGGAGTATGCTGCAGAAGTTTGGACTCCCTATTATAGTATTCATAGTGATGCACTAGAGGACGTTCACCAATCGCTTCTCCAGATGCTGGCGTATAGAACCTATATCTATCTGGCTATTGAAACACTGCAGAGCTGTCTGTTGTTGCGCTTCTCGTTGGGAGTCCTTCAAAAGCAGTCAAAACTACTTTGCTTTATTAGTTTTATTCAGTCTAGTACATAATGTCGTGATATGTTCACATATTTTATGCTTCTTTTGTTTCCATAGGCGTAGATTTAACTCCAGAGTTCAGGACTGGTTTCACATCGCCTGTCCTAGGACAAATGTAAGACTGCATTCACTGGTATACAGAGTGTGCTCTATATATAACTGTGTACATTGCTGCATTGACATTTTCGAATTTAGCAAATCCACCCTCAGATCTGTTGCTTGATTGATTGACTTGTAATCCAGTTGTAGCTCTTTTCTATATATGTGTTTAGTTAACTTAATTATCTTTGATTATTGTTGTAACTTTTACTACGTATGTTCAAGCCCGTTGGGTATTGCATTAATAAATAAATGAATGCTCTGTATTATTTTACTCAATTTCCGACTTTAAAATCTTAGACAATTCACCCAATATTAATTTAATTTATGTTTTCTCAAACACCTTAATCTCAAATTGACTTTAATAGTAGAAATGTATTTTTCCAAATCGACCCTAGCTGTTAAAAAAAAAATTGATAAAAAATTGAATAACCTGCGGATCTCATTGTTTTTAAATTCTCAATTACCCGAGCTATGGACTGTTTTTATAAATCAACTTCCCATGTTAAAATTTTGAAAAGCCTAACTCAACCAGCCGAGATATGGACTATTTTTATATATCCACTCCCTCTGTTTAGCTTACAAATTAATAAAGAATCCAGAAATGCCACATTTTTTTAGATAATTTTACTCCGAGGTTAAACTTTATTACTTCATCTTATAACATACCTTCTAAACACATTAAGGACCATTAAACAAGTGTTTTGAAAAGTCCAGTGTCCCATAAAAATTCAGGGTTGAGAAAAAACCGGGCTTTTTTAAAAAAGCGCAGTCAGTGTTTTTTTTTTTTGGGGGTAATTTTGGGTTTTTGTGGGTATATTAAAATAAAGTATTTTGGAAATCTTAAATAAGCTCTCATTAGTTTTTTAATGAAGGTTTATCAAAAGTGAAACTTTTTAAAATTCGAGACAGATTATTCCTTTTGCTTTACCAATCTAACTGACCTGTGATTCACAAATCATAACCCAAATTGAACATATTTTTATTTTATTTTGAATGTTGATTAATTATAAATGCCAATATGTATTTTATAAATACAAGCAATACAAATACAATATTAATCAAAATATTAAATTAAACAAAACTATATAAAATTTGGGGTTATTTATGATAATTAAACCAAAACGCATTTGGATCCTGTGACCACAGAGAAAAGAAAACAGCTAATGCATTCTTTATTCATTGACATCTTACTTGCAGTTTGCTGCTAGAAATCTTAGATATTCTATGGTTAATTAGATTGGTAAGAAGTATCAAATAAAAAATGAGCTGTCTGTCAATGTCAATTTGATTTTGAGGTTAAGATTAAATGTTAGGGCTAGGGCAGGTTTACAGAAAACTTATTTGTGTAGGTGAAAAGGTAAATCAAGCCAGCAGGAAGTGGAAGAAAGCAAGCTCTTGAATGGGGGAAGGGTAAAGGTTTACTTTTGGGGCACGTGTTCGATTTTTTTTGAATTTTTGTATATAGACGTGTTTTAGGGTGTAGATGACGAAAATCACAATAAAAATGAGGGCAGAAGCCAACTTTTGGAGTTATTTGGAAATTTTTGTAGGAAAAACCTAAGTTGTACTTACTTTTGAGACGTGTTTTCGGGGGTGGTTCGTTTTATATCAAGCTAAAGAAGGGTGTATTCCACTATTCTAATTCATTTTCACAGTTAGTGCACCCCCTTAACTGTTTATGTGTCTCTGAAAATTACCATTTTTTCATCATGTAACCGATCCTAAATTGAAATTTGACATATAAAGCCAACTTAATGTAAAATGTCAATTTCAACTTATACGATGAAAATACACTAGCGTCTATTTCTTGCCCTCTACAAATGAACTTAGCGCATACAAATGTGGCTATTTCAAATAAAGTCGGCAATTCTAGCTACTTACTTTTACTATAAAAGTCCAAATAACTCCAAAAGTTGGCTTCTGCCCTCATTTTTATTGTGATTTTCGCCATCTACACCCTAAAACACGTCTATACAAAATTTCATAAAAATTGAACACGCGCCCCGAAAGTAAACCATTACCGGGGGAAGTAATAAGGGTTGTTACAACTGAAAATGAAGGTTTACCACAACAGGTACACCACACAGTTTAATGCAAATGTTGTCGCCAAACAGTCAGTGCAAAATTGAGAGAATAAAAAATCATCTTGCTAACTGTACTAAAGGGAGTTCAAATGGTAACAGCAGTAAATTAGGCAAGTAGCTAATATAATACACATAGGAGCATATTTATTTATTTATTGCAATATGATTTTAAGCAGAAACCATCCTTAAGGCAAATATCAACATCGATTCTGAGGCAGACAGCGAAGTAACTACACAAACAGGAATTAAATGCGGTAAAAGGATAGCGCAATCTACATTAAATGAATATGTAGTTAAGACGACTCTGGAACAAAAGCAGCATATTGACCAATGGATCGTAAAGTTCTTTTATGCCAACAATGTTTTATTTAATGCTGCTAAAAGTAAACAGTATAATTGTTTACTTTTAGCTCAAGCATTGCATCCTGGGTACATTCCACTGAATCGTTTTAAACTGGCTGGTTCACTCTTGGATAAAACTGCAGATGAGATTGACGATAAAATTAAAATAGAGATGTCTTCAGAAAATGGTTGCATTACTTTAGTACAAGATGGGTAGTCATCAATTAAAAATGACCCCATATTAGCATGCAGCATTCATACAGGTTCAAGTTGCTACCTTTTAAATGCCATTGATTGCGGTTCTAATAAGAAAACTGCTGAATTTTGTGCTGAGGTTGCCATTCGAGCTACTAATGTGTCATGAAAAGTTTTCAAAAAAAGTATTTGCTGTATGTACAGATAATGATAATAAAATAACAAAAATGCATCAAATATTAGAAGCAAAAGTTCCAGGTATCATTACTTATGGCTGTTCTGCTCATTACGTTAATTTATTAGAGGAAGAAGTGACGCCCCAGACAGTGCTAAAGCATATAGTACAGAAGTACTTCAGAAACCATCACCAACCCCATTGATGTCTGATTGCAAAAAGTGAAAAAATGACAAAAATCCCAAACACAACTCGGTGGAACTCACAGGACGCTTGTGTGGAAACATTTATTGAAAACTATCATATTTATGTACAGGGTGGCTCAAATTCGAGCCTCATCATTGGTATCTCGGAAACTGTAAGAGATACAACGTCGGTTAAATTATGGCAAAGTTGCGTAATTTGATGCTCAGTAAAATGCAGTTTAGAAAATTAGAAAATTCCGAATACTTCCGGTGATAATCGGAAAAAACCGAAAACTTATAAAATATGTTTTATTTTTTTCTGCCATTATTTGAAAAGATATAACAAAATGAATCACACTTCATCAAGGTCACTTTTCCTCTCCTACAAGATGGCATTTTCAAATGTGAAATCCGATGTTTCATCTTTCAGAAACCATCAACTCCATTTTTTCAAATACGGCCCTGGATTTTTTTTTTCATATTTTGTTACCTTTAGACTACCTCAAAACAATGCCTCATCACAACTTTTAAATTTCAAACGTTTTGATAACAAAAAATTACATTTTCCGTCTTTCTTGAAAATATTTAATATACGACTCTGCTTTTGAAACAAAATATTTCTTAAATAATATAATTTTATTAGGTAGGTAAAGATGAACCCGAATTTATGATTATGAGTCAAATATTTTAAGCTCAATCCAATGCAATGCAATGACATGTCTGTTCGGTCATCTCGGGGACTTTGATATTCAGAAATATCAAGTTTGCTTGTCATAATATGACAATAGAACTTTTGACAATTTAACCTTCAAAATAAACATTAAAAGAGCAAAAATGGTGTTTTCCAATTTCGAGAAAGGTGATATGCTTCGGATTTATTATAGTAGTAACAGAAACTCGCACATTTCATGTGAACAGTATTTAGAGCAATACCCCGAGCGGCCACAACCCCATTATTCATATTTTAACAATTTGGACAGAAATTTAGGTCTCTTTGGTAGTTTTGGTAAACCTAGAAATTCGTACGGCCAACGAATAGAAGCTGAAGATGAAGAAGCTGTTTTAAATACTGTAAGTATTGTTATAAAATGATGGTATGCAATCTTTTATTACTATAATATTTTGCGATAACATGTCAAAGATATTTCACCAAAACGTTTTGTTAAAGGTTAGGGAAAATCCTCGTGGTTCAACACGGCTATTTGCTTAAGAACTGAATATGATTAGAAGCCGAATACAGAGGGTTTTCAAAAAAAAGTATCATCCCTATAAACTTCATGTTTGCCAAGAAATAAAACCAGGAGACAGGGACAGAAGGCTTGAATTCTGCAATTGGCTCGATGGAAAAATGCAACAAGACGATGATTTCTTAAATAAAATCATCTGGACAGATGAATGTAATTTTATCACAAGCGGCCTTTTTAACAGAAACAATGAGCATTATTATGCAGTAGAAAATCCGTACCAAAATCGGCAAGTTCGAAGACAGGGACGGAAATTAGTCAATTTTTGGGTTGGAATGTATCGAACCAAAATTTTAGGGCCAATTATTTATGATGGAAACTTAAATACTGAACGGTATCTTAATTTAATCCATAATTATATATTCAATGCGCTTGAAGATGAACCGTTGAATATGCTGCGGCAGCTGTGGTGGAAACAGGATGGTTCACCACCCCATAATGGAAGGGCAGTAACCGAGTTTCTTAAGAAAACATTTCCCAATCAATGGATTGGAAACCAAGGAATGGTGCGCTGGCCTGCCAGAAGTCATGATTTGTCCCCGCTGGATTATTTTTTTGAGGATTCTTGAAATATCGCTTATTCAAGGATACTTTTCCGAATGATATAAGCATTTTGCGCCAAAAGTTAGTGTTAGAATTCACAACTCTACGAGCAACAGGAAGAATAATCCACCGGGCTGTTACGAAAAATCTGCGAAAACGTATGCGAAAATGCATAGAAGTCCAAAGGGGCTTATTGAAGCATTTACTTTAGGTTTTTTAATTTGTCCATCTTAAAAGTTAAGTAAGCATGAAATATTTTCAAGAAATACTGAAAATGTCATTTTTTGTTATCAAAATGTTTGAAATTCAAAAGTTGTGATGAGGCATTGTTTTGAGGTAGTCCAAAGGTAACGAAATATGAAATAAAAAATCCAGGGCGTATTTGAAAAAATGGAGTCGATGATGGTTTCTGAAAGACGAAACATCGGATTTCACATTTGAAAATGCCATCTTGTAGGAGAGGAAAAGTGACCTTGATGAAGTGTGATTCATTTTGTTATATCTTTTCAAATAACGCCAGAAAAAAATAACACAGATTTTATGAGTTTTCGGTTTTTTCCGATTATCACCGGAAGTATTCAGAATTTTCTAATTTTCTAAACTGCATTTTACTGAGCATCAAATTACGCAACTTTGCCATAATTTAACCGACGTTGTATCTCTTACAGTTTCCGAGATACCAATGATGAGGCTCGAATTTGAGCCACTGTGTACAGATTCTCGCAAAACATGAAAATGATATTTCTACGAATATACAGACAATTTTGCAAAACGTGAGTATTTATAGAGAAGCAGTACACTTGCGCAAGCAGCTAAAATATGTAAGTACTGTTTTAAATATTCTACAAGCTGACACAACGACAATTTCAAGGGCTGTGGAGCTTTGGCTGGACCTTTGTGAAAATCCTGACTTAGAACCATATCGTCAAACTATTGAAAAACGAATGGAACAGGCAATGATGCCATTCTACTATGTAGCCAATATACTTGATCCAAAATATAGGGGTAGACACCTTAAATTACAACATATGAAATCGGCCGAGAATTGGATAATAGCGAATTATCAAGACTGGTATCCATTTTTCATGGCTTTTACCATTACCGACTCAGATTACTTTCCTCGAAATCGTTTCGAGGATGATATTGTGGCGCAATTTTCTGCTAGCAAGTGGTGGCAATTGCTTGAGGTGTATACAAGTAAACAGCAAACTAAAAAAACTCTGGACGCAGCAAGTGCGTTATGGTAGTGAATTTTCATAAAAATGTTTTTATTGCAAATGTGTTTTTTCTTTTTATTTAAGAAAGCAGGCATTAATTTTGGTTACCAGTATAACCTATATAGTAAAAACAATGTGCCATGTTTCATAAAAATAATTTTATTGTGTGAAAATGTACAAAAATTTCCAAAAGTAAACTTCAAGCGGAAAAACTCGTTTCTTGGTCAACCTTATAGGTTAATAGCAAATTGGGCTATTCAAATATGAAGCAAAATTAGCTACCATAACGCACTTGCTGCATCCAGAATTTCTTTTCTTACAAACATGCATTATATTTCAATGGAAAATGCAATAACATAAGGCGTGTTTGATAAAAAAAAAAGAAAGTTTGTATCACCAACGACTTATGGGCCACCCTCTGATTGTAGAAATATTTTTTTAAGATGTAGCTTAAGACACCCTATAATTAATATATACAAATTTTTTTCATATCTGGTATAATAACGGATATATTGAGCTTTATTGATTTTTTATGAAAATTCGACAAAAATTATATACCACTAAACGATAAACTCTATAGCTAAGGCTACTGCCAAGCATCAGAGAAAGGATCTATTTGAAATGAATTTTCTGGAAACATTTTAGTAAAATTAAGGACAATGACGGTTGAAGCTAAGACTTCAGGGTTTGTAAAACATTCTTCTTAAGACATTTGATTTCCATAGCCCGTATTAGATTCAAGTTCTTTGCCTAAATGTTGCCGATTTTGACATTTTAAATTGTCACTTTGACGTTTTGAGGAAAACCCCAATTTATTTATCTTTAGATGCCTATAACTTTTTGTCTTTTGAGCTACATAGCTAAATTTTGGTAGATAACTTACCTATAAGGATGTAAACCCGCGTACCGTTGCCCTTACTTTGTTAATTTCGGAGATATAAATTTTTTTCGAAAGAAAACACAAAATTTTCCGGGAAAACCTGGGCAGATTTACCTGGCTAATGAACTTATTCAAGCCATTTGCAAAAGGAATTTATTCACCAAATTTAATCAAAATCGGCCTATTATTTTTTGAGTTATCGGTGTGTATATATATATATATATATATATATATGTATATATATATATATATATATATATATATATATATATATATATATATATATATATGTATATATATATATATATATATATATATATATATATATATATATATATATATATATATATATATATATATATATATATAAACATATAAAAATTGAAACTGACCTCGGATATGTGTTCTGGGGGGTCTAATTAGCGCTTATTTGAAGAAATTTTTTCAAAATTCAAAAGTCAGGATCTCCTCATTAGTGAATTTTTTTTAAGAAAATTCACTAAAAATTGCCACAAGAATTTACTCTATTTATAAGAAACATCTTATCATGTCCATCTAGCTCAGCATCAATCGAAAGAATTTTTTCAACCTACAGCTTTGTGTGGTCCAAACTGCGAAACAGGCTAGGTTCACAAAAGGCTGAAAAGCTAGTAAAAATTCATACATTTTTAAGGAGTGCATCACAGGCAAATGACAACAGTGGTGAAACTGCATACTAATTCAAGTTGACTTATTTATGTTACTTTATTATATCACGGAAGTATTTATTAATAATGACGTTCTTCCGAGCTTTTACCATGCCAAAGAAATATGTTTTAAGTTTTCAATGTTAGTATGTTATAGGTATACACCCAGTACCAAATATTTATTTGAATATTTATTGCTATTAACAAGAATACGTATTTCTTTACCTTATGTTTTTGGTTCTAATAAACACCTAAATATATTTGAATATTT
Source organism: Tillus elongatus (assembly GCA_964006375.1). NCBI lineage: Eukaryota > Metazoa > Arthropoda > Insecta > Coleoptera > Cleridae > Tillus > Tillus elongatus. The sequence goes on from OZ023268.1 coordinate 53,189,101, forward strand.
TGATTTTACAAAAATTAAATGTAATTAACCTAATTGATTACTTTTCAACTAATAAAACAATGTTAAAACATGTTTAAAAGGTGTTTTTTATAGCTTTTTCAAAAAAAACCGGGTGGGTTTTATTGAGTTGGCCAAAATTGGAACAACCCTGTAAAAATTAGATAGTTGTGGCTGATACTTGATGTACTCATTTTCAAATATTCATTAAAACAGATGAATATTAAATTTACACTATATTATTGTTAGATAACAGCTACACCGTAGCAAAACATCTAGAATGTAACAATACTAATTTAGCGTAGATCTTGTTCATCTGCTCAAACCTCTCATGAATTACTAAAAAAATATTCAGTTTTTTAGTAAAAATTTACATATTATAATAAATATACACACCTCTGTTATCAGCAGTTTTTAAGCTTTCTTTTCACTTTAAAAACCTGTCAAGAAGCAAACATTAAGAGGTGCCATATTAGGTTCGTAACATGCATTTACAATATTATATGGCTAAACGAAAGAGTAAAATTAAATGTTGCTCAAGGTTATAAAGTGTCATTGTTTCTATGGTGTTACATTAAAGTATTGTGGTATTGTTATATTATCTTCTATATTTAAGGTCCTAGAGCGTTTTTTGAGGCGGACACTCTGGGTGGCAGTGTTTTCAGATTTCACAAAATTTTCTGAGGTGACTTCAGGTCAACACCAACACTACACAATGCCTTCATCAGCGATCAGATAACCACATATCAAGTAATTTTATACATATTGTTTGTATAAAATTACACCATTTTGTCGCAATATTTCTACAGAAATTGTGAAATTGGAAGACAGAGCCTCTACATTCACAATAAGTACACTTGGAGAACACCCAAATCACCACAACACATATTTCAGAGACCTTACGATCGTTTCGTTGACAATGTCAACATCTTCAGAGGAAGAACATCCTGAATTGTGTTGTGGTGATTTGGGTGTTCTCCAAGTGTACTTATTAGTGCTCATCACAGGTTCCAGTTTTCACATAGTCTACATTCACATTTTAACAATAAAACTCTCGAAACTCTCTGTTTGTCTCATTATATACATATTGTTTTCCAAGTACATGTTAATAATATAGAAAGTGACTTGGGTTAGATTATATTCTTAGAGGTCGTGTCTTTTTCAATCAATTATGTTCGAGGTCAAATTTGATTACTACAAATATTTTGAACCTTTAGTATCATTTCAGTGAGACACCAAAAATTTAATTGGTCAAATGTCATCATGGATATTAAAATAACTGTTTGGGCTAGTAGTAAGCTTTTACATAATTTTCTGATCAACAAACACTTGCTAGCAGTTTTGGTAGTGTTTCCTTGCTGTAGGAATTTTACACAATTTAATTATGTTTTTTTCACAGCAGAAAATTTACATGATTCCTTTCTAACTGGTGTTATTAGTTGAGTTTAGTAGTATTTGGGCAATTTTTTGAGAACATTTTCCAGGCTTAATTGTAGTGCCAAAAAATTAATGCACTTCTAAAAAATTCTTTTTTCAAAACGTCAACATATATGGAACAAAAGTCTAAAAAACCTTTAAAACACGTCTAAAAAAATTGGACTTTTTGTTGAAGCTTGGAAATAAATCCATAAAAGAAGTCATCTTAACACTATTACTAGAAAACTGCACCTGATGTCTTGCATATTGCCAGCAGTTTGTAAATGAGTGATAACCTGCTGAACGCTACTTTTACTTTCACATCATCACAATGTATGGAAGTATCACATTGGTGACAAAAATTATATTTTTTTTCGCTTAAACGTAAAAAGTATCAAAACATAGAAAACATGATTTAGGAGCGAATTTTTTTTTGTCTGTATGTCGCCACAATAACTTTAGCACGAATTGAGATATCGTGTTTAAATTTGGTATACAGTTAGCACTCTACAAACGAACGGTTCGGATTGTTTTTGAGTAAAATCGCTTTGGCAGGTAGGGGATGAATGGGGGTGATTTGGTGAAAAATGACATTTTTTCTTTAAAACTGGACTAATACGTTTTAGGGTTTATTTATTAGAAAACTTTAAATTTCATCAAACATCTGGTATTCTGTGCTGAAATTAAATTAGGGGTTGAATGTGTGGGGGTAAATATTGTTAACAAATATTTCGAAATTTGTTTTGCTAAAATGGTGTAAAAAGTCTCAAAACACATAGAAAACTTGATTCTGGAAAGAAAACTTTTTGGCTGTCGGTCTGTATGTCTGCCTGTTAATAGGTGCCATAACTTTCGAACTAATGAATTTATCATTTTCAAATTTGGTATCTAGGTAGCACCTGACAAAGGAACGCTTCGAACTGTTTTTCGGTAAGATCGCTTCAGGGAGTAGAGGATAAATAAGGGGTGATTTGATGAAAATTGACATTTTTTCAATAAAAATTGAGTAACATAACGTTTCAAAAGTTTATGGGTACAGGATCACAAATAGTTTCTTTGTGGTCAAGTGACTAAATTCATTTCATGCTCACAGCTATGTGGAAGTTACAATTTGCAGCACTATTTTTCCTGACAAAGTGTGATTTTACCTACTGGATTACGTCAGTTCCCATGGAGCACTGATAATTTGCACATATATTGTTGAATCTTTAATGGCTACTTAGAAAATTGGTATTTGAACAGCAGCTTCTTGAAGAAGAATAAATGATCTCGCTTTTTTTAATCTCAGCATCAATTCAGCTTTGGGATGGTTACTTTCCACCGACAGTGCAATATCACATGCGGCTTTAAGTTTAGATACACAAATTGAGTTACCTTGTTTAATTATTATGGACTACTTTATTCTCCTTTATTAGAAATAGCATTCTTTAAGATAATTTGCAAGAATGAACAAAGGAATGTTGAATAATGTGCAACCAATAACCATAACACAAAAAATACTGCTAAATGCTTGTGATATCATGCAGGGGTGTATAAACTTCTGTATTGTATTAAAAAAGGTGAGGAACTTTTTCATCAGCTACTTCTCACAAAGATTCACTTGACAAATGAGGCACTATAAATCTGCTGAATAAGACATATTAAGAAAATTGTATTCTTCCTTTCCCTGGGCAGATGTCTGTTTTTGAAATAATAATCCCACAGAATGCCCCAACTCCATACCTGAAATGATCTTATTAGGCATGGAAACCAATATTCTCCACATTTATCGAAACATACTAATTTCAAATTGAAATCCTGGTTCTATAAAGCTTTCTAAAAAGTAGTAGTTATGAAAAATTCTATCTACAGGTTTTAGTGAAAAAACTCCAGCAATCTAACTTAAGCCGCCTTTCTTCAGCAAGGAACAAGTACAGATAATCGATCAGGCCAAAAATGAGCTCCATCAATCAATAAGAGACAGTCCAAACAATACCCAATGTTTCTCGTCTATGACAAAAAATTGTAGTTCAACATTCCACCAGCTCCCATTAAATGATGAAATAATTCCTGTATCATGGAAAAAAGATCATTTATTTTTCGTATGGTTTCTTGTAATTCTATGCTTAATCTGCAGCAAAGCAGTCCACCAACTCTAAAAATGTAAAATCAAAAATATGAGAACTCTTTTTTAGACATCATATTGTTAAGTACACATTGGCAAAACTAGACATAAAAAAAGTCATTAGGTCCCAATGGAATTTCAGCTATAGTACACTTGCGACCGCTGCTAAGAAAACTCGTTTCAGACAAGTGCACCCCTTCAGGATCAAATTACCCACTGTTGTCAAATAGTTCGCTATAAATCTTCATTACTTCCTAAAGCGTCTAAACTTTGGATTCCCCTCTTGGCAAACCTATTTCTAAAGACATGTAATCTCCCGCTATTTAAGAAGCAAGTAAAAATCTATCTTTTGCACAATCAAACTAAATACAGATGTAAAGACTACTCCTCTGGCGTCACAAGTTTTTGTTTTCTTCTCTGTAACTGGTGTCACCATTTTAAAGCATCATCAGACTGGAGAAAATCGAATTTATTTATATAATAATAATAATACTTTATTTGTTTCATACAATATGTATACATTACCCGTAATGGGTGTGAAACTTGTTAAAACAGTAAATGCATTTATAACGACTATAAATACAAATCTATTGCTGAGCTATGGTGTTTTAAAAAATTCTTTTAAGAATAATATTAATAAATATTACAAATGAAGTCTTTAAAATGTCTATGTGATGTACGTCAATATTTAACATGAAAATGGAATCAATTTAAAACAATAATAACAGATTTGTCAGTGTGGTTATTTCTAAGACCAGAACTATGTTCCTTGTAGCTGGCATTAAAACTTCTAGAAGTTTAACTAAATTGCGTTACAATATGTATAAGCTAATTTATAAATTTCAGTTTCGTTAAAAAACAATTAATGGACAACAATAAAAGTTAATGAGGTCATTAGACACATGGGTTTCACCTTTTAGCTATTTCATAAAAAATTGTGTCCAGAATTAATAACACATTTGACTTTAATTGATGATATCGATATGACCTGACCAACTTTGATAAAATTATTTTAAAAGTATGATACCAAAATGCTATGAAAGTTTTTCATTTCACCACCACCTTTGACCGACATGTTTGATGAGAGTTTATGATATTATTATTATCGTATACAGTAGATGTTAAGTACCAACTTAAATGGTTCCTCCTAATAAAGTGGTGCAACCAACAACCATATGACTATCAAAGCAATCAAAAACAAATATTGATTATGGAAGATAATAAAATTGGCTGGCGATACAACCTTGGTACATTTATATTTCGTGTATATAGTGCCCATATAACTACCACTAGAAATAATAAAAGTCATAAAAGTCTGTGGCTAATGGACCTAATGGTCCGAAGCAAAACAAAAATAACAACAACAACAACAAATATTAATTAATTAATTTAAACAAATAATCAGAAATACTGGTGTATTTTGATGTTTTTGTTTATCTTTAACAGCTTTGGTATTGAAAAGTGATAAACAATTATTGAACAGATTTATGTATCATTTAGTGAAGATTGGAACCAGTGATCAGCACTTTTTAAATTTCCAATAATTTTGTTAAAAAATATATTTCGAAACATTTCTCTGAAATCGGTTGTTTTTGTATGAAAAATAAGATACACTGCCCTACATAACACAGAATGATTAGTGGCAGACAAGAGATATGTACTTTAAATTGTCATCATATTTATAAGAATACTCTTAAGTGTCCTAATTGGCACATTTAAACAGATCTAAGTAGGTAATAACTTAATTTTGTATAATTTGTCCAAGGCTGTTTCTCCCGGATTGCCTTGAATACAATTTACACATATATTTTCGTAAAACATACAATACTTAATAAAAGATAAACATCTATACAGACTTCTTATTAACAAGCACAAGACAGTGATTAACATAAGTAACTTTAATGGTAGCTGGAGGTTGCTCCCATGGTTCACCATCTACCTGGATAGGTGACTTTGCTTTCAACTTGATCTGAAAATTTACAAAATTAATGATAATTAGAAACTCAAAAACATTATGTAAAGTGTAACACTTCTCTCTCTCTCTCTCTCTCTCTTTAAGTATTAAACTACAACAAGATTTATAATTATTCTCCAGGGTCAATTAAGTGAAAAAAATAATTTGACATTTTAACTTTTCTCAAAGTTTACACAATTTATATTAAAATTAGATTAACAGTAAGTACAACTTTGTTTAATAAAAAATACATATAAAACAATACAGTTTAAAAAAACTGAATGCAATAAAACAGTACTTCAAGTAGAAAATTATTTGAAAGTGTTTATTTCTCTGTACATGCTTTATTTTCAAATCATCAAAACTTACTTCAACAGTTCTTGCCTGACCAAATTTATATGGCGTGGAAAGTCCTATTTGCAACTGGGCGATATGAAAAGAAGAATATATTCCTAAAACTTCCAAAACGCCATCGTGATATGACTGCACTGCATTATTACCTGAGCACATATCTAAAATTTAAAGAATCTAATGAATATTTACACATATGTACACTGTATAGAGGGTTCATAAAATGGCATACAAGGCATACATTAAAATGTAACGAATCTTGGTGTAAATAGAAATTAAAGACAAAAATCTCATGCTATTGTTGTCTTTAAAATATAGCACATAAAAAATAAGTTTGGCAACAGTGTCAATTGGAGTTAGCATATTAACTTGAAGTAAAACATTTCAATGAAATACTGTATCCTACCAATACCACTCAAGTCAATGCATGAAATTGACATGCCATTATCAATAGTGGCCCAACAGAAAAAAGGTTAGATTATAACATGATATAACAGACGTCCAAAATAATATCCTTCTGCACATTTGAATAGAGACAACTTTTGGTTTACCTGGTTTTTCACGTTTTAATCTATTTGAACAAAACATTTTATGACTGGAAATTTTCATTTTTAACATATACCTACATATAATCTATATCAACTATGTACTTTCATGGAACAGGTTAAGAAGAAAGAAATGCAGAAAATCCAGAAAATAACGATGAGGTAATTCGAAAATGACTTTCACAAATCAATTATTATTTGAATTTTGCTTTCTGTCCACAAAATTTACTGTTCTCTCTCTTTATACTATTAGTACACATTTTAGTGTAGTTCAATAGTATGCCAATAATGTGTTAACCTTGAACAAAGGTAGTTTTTTTTTAATTCAAGGAACTTTTTGAGAAACTGTGATCATTGCTAATATTGTACTTTTCAATATATATATTTATTATACACGTTTTATAAAATGATTTGAAGAGATTACTTTAAAAAAAAAGTCTTTATATTTGGGCATTAAGCATTTAGAAATTATAGATACAAATGTAATGCAATAAGCAACATCATTGTGGGGATAATATAATTCACCATGATGATTGGGCACAGTCAAATTTCCATTAATTATCTCTATTACATACCATTGCAACAAGAAAAAAGCATTGGTGAATAGATGAAAAATCGTTGATGTTTCCAGCGGAGTGAGAAACAATTGAAAAACTATAACAAGATAACACTGGAAAAGCAAAAGGTGGTGTAAAAGTGGCAAAAAAAATCAAATTCGGCCTCGGGGGGCCACCTGAAATATTTTTTGACCACTATGTGCAGAGCGAACGAAAAGACGTACGCAAAACATTTTATTGGGGTAAAAGAATTTTCGTGATCTCAGAGGTGTTAAATTTTAATATCGAAAAATCGAGAAATTTCTCATATTCGGCCTAAAAAGTTGTCAAAACAGAACATTTTCTTTCTTCTCCGCAGTCAGAACATACAGAGACCAGAGGTGATGAAATTGAAACTTTTTACGTCCATTAGACTGCTTTTTATTTTAACATTTGTAATAGAATTTTTTTTATTAAACGCTAAAGTGGACGACCCTCAACTGAGCCAGTGAAAAAAGCATTAGAATGAATATATGGGCGAGAGGTTGATTTGATTAATGCAAGAACGGCAGAATATAGATGAAATTCAGGTTACTTTGTTAAATAAAATGTCAAAGTTGGCAAGTTTGCTCTGTAATCTGGACATTCACAGAGTATCTAGACGACATTTTGAGCTAGATCTGCCTTTTTAAGGAATTTGAGTGGTGATAATTATTCAGTCACAAATATGTAATAATACCGTCTTATTATCTGACTTTCCTTGTCGAAGCAAATTAACTTAGCTTCTTTATACTTCATATAATTGAATAGGTTTTCAATTTTGAGCAGGTAATCAATCAAATGAACTGATCTAAATATGGACCACTCATAAACGATTCTAAAAAAAAAAAAAACTTCAACAATGCTCTCGTCAACATTCTGTGAAAGATTTACAATTGCATACATTCCTCCACGCAATTTGCATGAATTCTGCCAGGATTCCTTTTACTACTTTCAAACTCTCAAACTAATATGACAATTGACATTACAGTTTTTTCACGCCCGAGGAGGTACCACCCCATACATCAAGGGGCCGGTGAAGTCCCAACGGACGTTTCCGGTTCTGGTGTATGAGTCGGTTTCCCTTATAAGCAAAAATGATGATGGCTCCTCCTTGTATAAAATATTCCGGAGGCAAAATACCCCTCCATTCGGATCTCCGGGAGAGGGGTGTACAGGGGGCGCCAACATCAAGATTTAACATATCCTTTTCGAATATATGTGGCCTAAATTCTAACCTGAACTCCGTCCACCATTTCCTCCAGGCTAACAGGCCCCAACTCCTCTTCCTCACCGAAACCCAAATCAGTGCCAAAACAGCCACTAATCACCTTAATTTCCCGGGGTATGAGCTCCTTACTGCCTTTAGATTGCATGGAGGCGTGTGCGCATACGTCCGTAGCAATCTACCCTGCACCAGACTTCCCAATTTAGAAGCTGGAAGAAAAGACATACTATGGATAAAACTCTCTCTCAGGGCTGCAACTAAATTCATCTGTTGCATTTACCGGTCACCTTCTGACAACAACTTTGTCCAGCTCTTTGACTACCTTTCTGAAAAAACCGACTATCTGATTTCTGAATATCCTTCCTCCGAGGTCACTATTCTTGGCGACTTCAATGTCCATAATAAGGAATGGCTAGGATCTTCAAAAACCGATCCACACGGGAGAGCAGCGGAGGCCTTTGCAGTCAGCAATTCTTTGGCCAATATGGTTCAGCAACCTACTTACTTTCCTCGTATCCCAACACACAGCTCAAATCCCTTGGATCTCCTTCTTACTACAAATCCTGAATGCTATAAGATATCAGTCACCGCCCCCCTTGGTTGCTCAGACCACGGCATGGTCACTGCTTCCTGTGCAATGCAACCCGAGGTCACACAGTCATCACACCCACGTATCGTTTGGCACTACAACTCCGCAAACTGGGACGAAATGCGGGATTACTTTTCCTCATTTCCATGGGCGTCTGTCTGCTTCTCTCATCCTGACCCCTCTGATATCTCAGAAAACGTCACCGAAATTATCCAAGCTGGCATGGAATTATTTATTCCACGTACACAGAAAACCTCTTCAGCCACTCAAAAGCCCTGGTTCTCTAAATCCTGTGACAAGGCCAGACTTGAAAAGGTCAAAGCTCACAAAACGCTTCTACACAATCCCAGTCAAGAAAATCGTCAAGCATTCAATGACGCAAGAAACCGCTATGTCCGCAATCTTTCTGAGGCAAAAAACTCGTTTAATAACCACATCAAAAACAAAGTCCTCTCAAGCTCCAATGGCGGCAAACCCTTCTGGACTCTTGCTAAGTCTATTGGGAATAATTTCTGCAAGAGCACGTTCCCACCTCTCGTCTCAGGTGATGAAATTGTTTCTACCGCCCTGGGCAAGGCTGAACTTTTTGCTTCGTTGTTCGCCGGAAATTCTACTCTCAACCCACCTCCAAATGTTCAACCACCAACAGTCCCCAACGTCACGCATAAAATGACTGATATCATTTTCAAAACTAAAAAGGTACGAAAGATGCTCTCTTCTCTTAATACCAGGAAAGCCTCTGGCCTTGACGAGATCCCAGCAATTGTTCTCAAAAAATGCGCACCAGAACTTGCTCCTGTCCTGACTCGTCTGTTTCAGATATCTTACAATAAAGGCATATTCCCTAGTAACTGGAAAACTGCTCGAGTACAACCCATCCCCAAGAAAGGATCCAAAGCGCTTCCTAGCAACTACAGGCCTATTTCTCTCATTTCAGTCATCTCTAAAGTGATGGAAAAGTATATAAACACCGAACTACTAAAATTCCTTGAAAAACACAGTCTAATCCACGACAGGCAGTATGGATTCCGTCAGCGCAGATCAACTGCCGACCTCCTTTCCTTTGTCACCCATTCTTGGAACAAGTCTATGGAACAACACGGTGAATCCCAGATTGTTGCTCTAGACATATCCAAAGCATTCGACCAGGTCTGGCACGCAGCGCTGCTTAATAAACTTCCGGCCTATGGCCTACCACCAAAACTTTGTACCTGGACAGCAAATTTCCTCTCCAACAGGAGCATATCTGTTGTTGTGGATGGCCATTCCTCTAAACTGTATCCAATTAATGCAGGAGTTCCTCAAGGTTCAGCTTTAGCCCCTACTTTGTTTCTTCTCCACATCAATGACCTCCTCTCTAGCACATCCAACCCAGTTCACAGTTACGCGGACGACAGCACCCTCCACTCAAACATACAATATTCTAAGCCTGTCTCTTTAGCCCAATTAGATGAGGATCGCAGACTCATGGAGGGTTCTGTCTCCGTAGACCTCCAAAAAATATTAGACTGGGGAAGTAGAAATCTTGTACAATTCAACCCCACCAAAACTAAGTCTTGCTTTCTTTCTCACAAGAGATACAGCAGCCCTAGACCCATCACAATGAACAACCAAGTTATTCAAAGTAATGAGTCCTTTTCTCTTGTTGGCATTTCTGTGGATCGAAATCTTAATTGGCACCAACATGTTACATCAATTGCAGAAGCGGCTGCTAAGAAATTGGGTTTCCTCTTCCGGGCTCGCAAATACTTTTCACCAACTAATCTCTATACCTTATACACTTCACAAATAAGGCCAAACCTCGAATACTGCTCCCACATCTGGGGTGCAGCAGCCGCTTCTACACTCGCTATCCTGGACTCCATTCAAAAGAGAGCTATACGTCTCATCGGTGACCCTACCCTCACCCAAAGGCTTCCATCCCTTGCCCACCGACGTGCCGTTGGTGACCTCTCTCTCTTTTATAGATATCTGCACCGGCACTGCTCAGAGGAGCTTTCCTCCATAATTCCCCCACCTGCTGCCCCCAGCAGATCTACCAGGGGAACAGAGCGAATGCACCCTTTTACTGTCCAGGTCACCAGACATAGAACATCTTGTTATGCCCGCTCTTTTGTCCCGAGGACTTCCAAGTTGTGGAATTCCTTGCCGGCACATGTTTTTTCTTCTCCTCTGAACCTCCAAACCTTCAAGTCCAGAATTAACAAGTTGCCTCTTTCCTCCTTGTCAACACCCACGGTACGATAGTATTTAGGCTGTAAGCCCTCGTGGTGTGTTGTTGACATAAAAAAAAAAAAAAAAAGTCGATTTGAAATTTTGCGGGAATCAAGACGAGATTTTAATTTACATTTTCTAATTAAAAAAGACACGCCGACAATGAAATGTCACATGAGTAATTTCTTCATCATCATTACTTGTGACCCCCTGTCCATGTTTTCTCACTGATGCATCAATTAACACAGAAAAGCTTCGATTTCCCTGTTTCTCCCATAAGGCTCTGTACAAAAATGATGAAACATGGCAGCCATGAACGCATGGCCACACTGTCTTTGTATAGCCACTGTACTATTATCTAGAGCAACAAACTCCTAGCAGTTTACACTGTGTACTTGTGTAATTATCATAAATTATTATTTTGATTTTCCATGGATAAAAAATTAAGAAGGGGTAACATTTATATTACTGCATCCTGTACACTGCACCATGACTGAAGGGAATGCAGTATATGGTGGATGCTGCAAGCAGATCTCTCGTCTCCTGTCAACCCCAAGATCGACACAATGTTTAAACATTTAACAATTTTAAATATTGTTCATCAGTCAGTATGTGGTTTCAATGTTGAACTTCTTGAGAAACACTGGTATAATTTATATATTTCATAAAAACTTCCCCCTTTAATTTTTGTAGTTGTAATATATACACTAATAGTGCAGTTAAAATTTACTGATTTATAAAAATAATTGGCATGGTTCTCTGAATCTTATATTTATGACTCTTAACACTTTGTTCTGTGTCCAAACTACTACATGCCAGTGTACTGATCCTCCCATAAAATTATACTCTGTCATAATGCAGCTTCAACGAAAGTAAAAAGTTCGGGACGCAGCAAGTGCATTAAGTAGTGAATTTTCATAAGAATTGTACACTATTAGTAAGGTATATTATTAAAACTAATTCTTTAAATTTAAATGGATTTTGGAGATTTGTTTTAGAAGCCCCAGTAAGCGATTATTTGAAGAAATTTCTATTTTCTATGGAGCTAAAAAATTAAAATTTGTTACATATATCTAAATACTGTGTCACTTTAAAAAAACGGTGTTACAAATTTCATTAAAGTTACAAAAGTTTTCCAGAAAAAATTATCAATATGGCGGGTATTTTTCCTTATTAATTGCTTGGATGGTTTTGTTTTAGTCAACTCAATCGAACTAGTTTTTGCAAACAAAACAACAACAAAAAAAGTATTTTACATAGGTTTTACTATGGCTCAAGATTGAAGATTAGAGATTAATGGGAAATTGAGTTATCAGATTTGAAATCTTTTCACGAAAATTCTCTACCACAACGTACTTGCTGCACCCATACCCTCTTCATCGCTTATTTACTGTTGGTGTATCCATACTTTTTTAAATGATAAAATATTGTAGCTCTCTATGCGAGACTGACAAGGCAACCTTAAATTCATTTTTGGGAAAATATTTTAAACAAATTAAATGAGGTAACAATTTAACCATAAATTGAAAATCTTGGTTCGCGGCTACGTCACGGGGGTTCTCCCCCCCTTATACATGCCTTCAACCACCCTCAATGCACAAACAATAACAATATAAACAAGAAAAATTTCTTCAGAACAACCCCCAAGAAAGTTGCTGGATCTGCGGTGAATAAGGGTTCTGGGCAAAGTAAACAGGATTTTAAGGAAGTATAGCTGCAAAATGGGTAAAAGGTAGCTTATAGAGAAGAAGTAGTAGGTATTGGGCCACTTTGGACAGACAGTGACGTCACATGTGGTTAAGTATGGGATCTGCGTTACCGACATGACAGTTGACAGCTGACAGTTACCGACATGACAGTTGACAGTTGACAGCTGCCAGTTACCGACCCAACAGTATATAGATAGGGGGCCCCGCCCACAAGGACTCCGTCCCTTCCAAGATGGCGGACCCAAGATGGCTTCCAATGTAACCTGCATTCTAAGGTCATTGACCTGTCTTTGGCCAGACAGTGACGTCACACGACTTGGGCCAGACAGTCACATAAGTGTCTAACCTATTACTTCAAATTATTATATTTTGAAAAAAACCATTTGGTGCAGGTGAGTTTCGAACCCGGGGCATTCAGATGGGAGGCAACGATGCTACCCATTGAGCTAAGCAGACGCTTGTTAATTTATTGTTTTAGGCTGGTATATATATATACGACTTTTAATTACAAACAAACCATACATGTAACATAATTAAAGTTTTTGTTATTATTAGACAAATGGATGATTTACAAAATAATGTTTAATATTAGAGGCGGAACCAAAACGGAGGAACCAAAATGGCGGAATAAAAAAATGGCGGAATGAAAGATGGAAGCCTGTGATACCTTAAGCTGACATCCCTGACATAAAAATGGCGGCTTTCGTTCTTAAAGATGGTGCCTTTCGCTGATAAAGAATGGCGGCTTTCGTTCTTAAAGATGGTGCCTTTTGTTGATAAAGATGGTTGAAGACTTATTTAAAGTTACGTCACCCCAACCTTTAGAGCCGACAAATGAGAGTGAGGTTGATAAGCGAGAATAATGGTATTGGCCGAAGACTCCATGATTGAAAGTTACGCCCCCCATTAAAACAAACCATTCATAAAGCTTTTGTTATTAGACATAACCAAATATCGGAGAGACAATAGAGGTCGCTGGCAAAACAAAAGAAGCTCAGAAACAAAATGGACAACAGGTTCAACTCTTAAGCTTAGAAACAATGGTTGGTTACAGGTTCAATTCCTTTCTACCACGTGTTTAGTGTCATGTGACTCGTCTAAGTAAGCAGAATTAAAAAATGGCGACTAAAATGAGATAAAAAACTTAAAACCCTTATCGCGGAAGATCCGTGAGACGTACGCAGGAACCAATACATGCACGGTGTTAAGGAGGCCAAATCAAATTGGAATATACAATAAAATGGCCACTTCCGGTCTAAACTTTAAATCGTTATATCTTTTCAACGGAAAGTGATAGAAATGAACTGACTTTAAAAATGTATGTTTCGTAACAAGGTCTACAAGAAACTGAGATAAAAAAACTTTAAACCCTTATCGCGGAAGATCCGTGAGATGTACGATAGAACCAACACATGCACGGTGTTAAGGAGGCCAAATCAAATTGGAATATACAATAAAATGGCCACTTCCGGTCTAAACTTTAAATCGTTATATCTTTTCAACGGAAAGTGATAGAAAGGAACCGACTTCAAAAATGTATGTTTCGTAACAAGGTCTACAAGAAACTGAGATAAAAAACTTCAAACCCTTATCGCGGAAGATCCGTGAGATGTACGATAGAACCAATACATGCACGGTGTTAAGGAGGCCAAATCAAAGTGGAATATACAATAAAATGGCCACTTCCGGTCTAAACTTTAAATCCTTGTATCTTTTCAACGGAAAGTGATAGAAAGGAACCGACTTCAAAAATATATCGTTTCATAACAAGCTCTACAAGAAACTGAGATAAAAAACTTTAAACCCTTATCGCGGAAGATCCGTGAGATGTACGATAGAACCAACACATGCACGGTGTTAAGGAGGCCAAATCAAATTGGAATATACAATAAAATGGCCACTTCCGGTCTAAACTTTAAATCGTTATATCTTTTCAATGGAAAGTGATAGAAAGGAACCGACTTCAAAAATGTATGTTTCGTAACAAGGTCTACAAGAAACTGAGATAAAAAACTTTAAACCCTTATCGCGGAAGATCCGTGAGATGTACGATGGAACCAATACATGCACGGTGTTAAGGAGGCCAAATCAAAGTGGAATATACACTAAAATGGCCACTTCCGGTCTAAACTTTAAATCCTTATATCTTTTCAACGGAAAGTGATAGAAATGAACTGACTTTAAAAATGTATGTTTCGTAACAAGGTCTACAAGAAACTGAGATAAAAAACTTCAAACCCTTATCGCGGAAGATCCGTGAGATGTACGATAGAACCAATACATGCACGGTGTTAAGGAGGCCAAATCAAAGTGGAATATACAATAAAATGGCCACTTCCGGTCTAAACTTTAAATCGTTATATCTTTTCAATGGAAAGTGATAGAAAGGAACCGACTTCAAAAATGTATGTTTCGTAACAAGCTCTACAAGAAACTGAGATAAAAAACTTCAAACCCTTATCGCGGAAGATCGGTGAGACGTACGATAGAACCAATACATACACGCTGTTCAGCAAAACAAACTCTATAAGCATATTCAATAAAAATGTTACTTCCGGTAGACACTTCCGGTATAGCTATTCTTAGAGCTACATACATGTGTGACACATCAAAATAATCGTCTTGTTGAACAGAAGAAATATAATATTTAAGTAAGTCAGAACAAGCTGTGTTAACACCTAAAAACAACACACTCTCTCTTAGACTTAATGAAGTTACTTTCAGAGAAAATTTCAACCATACCAGAAAGAACAGTAATCAATAGCGTATTTAAATGTTGACTACATCAAGTGATGCGTGCTACAGACAAATTTTAGTACACCCTCTTAGACTTATTGAAGTTGACGGCACAGGCAGCTGTCAAGCGTACCTAACAAACCAAAGTAAATATGTCTTGAAGAACAGTCTTCAATTGCCCTAAACCAACACATCTCTATCATTTCAGAGTAATCTTAGCCATGTGACCAGTTAAACTAAGTATCTTGAAGTGTAGCTTTTATGTTTATGAGATATAAAATAAGAAAACCAAAGAGTTAATTGTCTATTACAACAACAAGCAGAAGGGGTTGACTTGGTACCTACAGCTGCTACATACTTGGTAAAAATGGGGTGCCACTAGCATTTCAGAGTAATTTTAACCACACAACACTCTAACTGTCTTGAGATGTGGCTTTATGTGTCATTGGTTGGAAAATAAGAAAACTAAAGAGTTGATTGCCTATTACAACAGTCAGCTGAAGGAACATTTGGGTTATCGGAATACCGATAACGCCAAATGTTCCAACCGAAGGTGTCCACTTAGAGTCACATCTAGGGGGCCGGAATACCGGCCCCCTAGATGTGCTGGAAGCAACATCTCAATTAACACCTACAACCGCTAAACACTTGTTGGACTTTAATATGTTTGATATTAAATTCGGTTTGCTACATAACCATTCATTTTTACGAAAAACTCAACAATTTTTATTTCTGCGTAAGCGAATTTAATCAGAAATATAGAACCAATCTTCAAGGAATCGAAGTAAAAGGATAAGAACATTAAGAACAAACATTCCGATACCGAAGTGATCCTAAACACACCATATGATGCAAATTCTGTAAATCTCTTTAACAGAAGAAAAACAGAAGTGAAACACCGTAAGACAAATAGAACCGACGTACATAACAGATGTGTCTGAGGAGAAACGTATTCAGAACCTTATTGAGTTTACTAAGTTTTAAGTATACGAACATAACAGTCTATGTACCAACCAATACCGATACCCTTAATATTTCAACCAAAGGAGCCCACTTAGACTCATCTCCAGGGAGCCGGAATACCGGCCCCCTAGAAGTGTCGGAAGCAACATCTCAACTAACACCTAGAACTGCAACATACTTGGTAAAAATGGGTGGAGCTCAGATTGTAAACGACTTGATATCTGGTACATAGGATCCTGGACACTCCATTTAAATACATGTAAATTTTGTAGTCTACTATGGACAGTCAAGTCTACCTCTGGACATTTAAGTCAACCCTGGACATAATTATAACGGTGTTTAAATGCAAATAGGTTGAATTATTTTGCGGGGAGTCAGGTATGGACAAGGTGTTATTAATAATAAAAACAGTGGTAAAATATAAAAATATATTTACTGAAGTGTACACTACAGCAAGTTAACTAATTTCAAAATTGTCTCCCTTTGCAATTCTGCTTTTTTATTTAGACCCAGCTCCATTAACTGTTTGATCAGCTGTTGCTTTTGAACTTGTTTTTCTCTGTACGCCTTTCTGATTGCAATTCCCTTTTCTGTTTGGTAAAACACTCTTCTCTTTTCATTAGCCTCCTGTCTTCTACGAATACCCGAAGCTCCTCTGGTGCACTGGCAAGTCTCTTTATTGTGCAACTCGTTCACTGATGCGTAAACTAATACGTTTTTAACTCCTTTTGATGCTAAACATGATATTTCATCTCTTACAGAAGCACACATTTTTCCTCTACCATGCAGCCAAGAATCACAGTACACTCGCCTAGAATAGTGCGAATGCGGCGTTCCACGAAGACCATCGCCATCTCTTTGAAGGGGTTTCTGCCCATCTGCACAAGCAATATACCTTAATACTCCAACAGCATGATCTAGACAGATTATTTTCTTGAAAGTTGTTTTAGGATGCAAACGTCGCCCTACACGTTGAAGCTTCTTTTTAAATCCCTGAACCGTAGACCCATTTGTAAAATGTATCAAAGCGTGCATATGTTCATGCGCCACACTTCCATCATCTGCTTCTAGATGACATCGACAAATTGAATACCACTTAATATTTGGTACACAAACTAACAAATTAAAATCTTCTTCATTTAACAGAAGATGAAACCACTGCGTAACACACTCTTCGTAATCTTTGGCCATCTCTTGTGGTGAAATCGCCTTAATGTCATTAACATTTAGTAAACTCAGATAATCAGCTTTTGATATGGAAGCCATCTTGTAAGAACGATGTGAACAGAATGAATGTCCAGAGAATACTAGCCGTGTACACCTAGACTATTCCATTATATGGTGCATCTTTAATGATCGCATACTGTCGTCAAACATCGGTGCTGTTCGGATCAGACAAACGACCAGTCAACCAACCAAGACAGACAGCTGTCTAGCAGGACAGACAGCTGTCTAACAGCTGTCAATAGACAGCTGTGTTAGACAGCTGTGTTAGACAGCTGTGTTAGACAGCTGTGTTAGACAGCTGTCTTAGACAGCTGTGTTAGACAGCTGTGTTAGCTTGCTATCTCTACGCCCCTCAACGTTGGTTGGTTGGTTGGTAGGTTGGTTAGTTGGTTGGTTGCAGTTTTCATAGAAAAGATTGGATATCCAACAGGCTAAATTTAGAATGAAATCTTTACAGACATATGTACCAGATATCAAGTCGTTTACAATCTGAGCTCCACCCATTTTTACCAAGTATGTTGCAGTTCTAGGTGTTAGTTGAGATGTTGCTTCCGACACTTCTAGGGGGCCGGTATTCCGGCTCCCTGGAGATGAGTCTAAGTGGGCTCCTTTGGTTGAAATATTAAGGGTATCGGTATTGGTTGGTACATAGACTGTTATGTTCGTATACTTAAAACTTAGTAAACTCAATAAGGTTCTGAATACGTTTCTCCTCAGACACATCTGTTATGTACGTCGGTTCTATTTGTCTTACGGTGTTTCACTTCTGTTTTTCTTCTGTTAAAGAGATTTACAGAATTTGCATCATATGGTGTGTTTAGGATCACTTCGGTATCGGAATGTTTGTTCTTAATGTTCTTATCCTTTTACTTCGATTCCTTGAAGATTGGTTCTATATTTCTGATTAAATTCGCTTACGCAGAAATAAAAATTGTTGAGTTTTTCGTAAAAATGAATGGTTATGTAGCAAACCGAATTTAATATCAAACATATTAAAGTCCAACAAGTGTTTAGCGGTTGTAGGTGTTAATTGAGATGTTGCTTCCAGCACATCTAGGGGGCCGGTATTCCGGCCCCCTAGATGTGACTCTAAGTGGACACCTTCGGTTGGAACATTTGGCGTTATCGGTATTCCGATAACCCAAATGTTCCTTCAGCTGACTGTTGTAATAGGCAATCAACTCTTTAGTTTTCTTATTTTCCAACCAATGACACATAAAGCCACATCTCAAGACAGTTAGTGTTGTGTGGTTAAAATTACTCTGAAATGCTAGTGGCACCCCATTTTTACCAAGTATGTAGCAGCTGTAGGTACCAAGTCAACCCCTTCTGCTTGTTGTTGTAATAGACAATTAACTCTTTGGTTTTCTTATTTTATCTCATAAACATAAAAGCTACACTTCAAGATACTTAGTTTAACTGGTCACATGGCTAAGATTACTCTGAAATGATAGAGATGTGTTGGTTTAGGGCAATTGAAGACTGTTCTTCAAGACATATTTACTTTGGTTTGTTAGGTACGCTTGACAGCTGCCTGTGCCGTCAACTTCAATAAGTCTAAGAGGGTGTACTAAAATTTGTCTGTAGCACGCATCACTTGATGTAGTCAACATTTAAATACGCTATTGATTACTGTTCTTTCTGGTATGGTTGAAATTTTCTCTGAAAGTAACTTCATTAAGTCTAAGAGAGAGTGTGTTGTTTTTAGGTGTTAACACAGCTTGTTCTGACTTACTTAAATATTATATTTCTTCTGTTCAACAAGACGATTATTTTGATGTGTCACACATGTATATAGCTCTAAGAATAGCTATACCGGAAGTGTCTACCGGAAGTAACATTTTTATTGAATATGCTTATAGAGTTTGTTTTGCTGAACAGCGTGTATGTATTGGTTCTATCGTACGTCTCACCGATCTTCCGCGATAAGGGTTTGAAGTTTTTTATCTCAGTTTCTTGTAGAGCTTGTTACGAAACATACATTTTTGAAGTCGGTTCCTTTCTATCACTTTCCATTGAAAAGATATAACGATTTAAAGTTTAGACCGGAAGTGGCCATTTTATTGTATATTCCACTTTGATTTGGCCTCCTTAACACCGTGCATGTATTGGTTCTATCGTACATCTCACGGATCTTCCGCGATAAGGGTTTGAAGTTTTTTATCTCAGTTTCTTGTAGACCTTGTTACGAAACATACATTTTTAAAGTCAGTTCATTTCTATCACTTTCCGTTGAAAAGATATAAGGATTTAAAGTTTAGACCGGAAGTGGCCATTTTAGTGTATATTCCACTTTGATTTGGCCTCCTTAACACCGTGCATGTATTGGTTCCATCGTACATCTCACGGATCTTCCGCGATAAGGGTTTAAAGTTTTTTATCTCAGTTTCTTGTAGACCTTGTTACGAAACATACATTTTTGAAGTCGGTTCCTTTCTATCACTTTCCATTGAAAAGATATAACGATTTAAAGTTTAGACCGGAAGTGGCCATTTTATTGTATATTCCAATTTGATTTGGCCTCCTTAACACCGTGCATGTGTTGGTTCTATCGTACATCTCACGGATCTTCCGCGATAAGGGTTTAAAGTTTTTTATCTCAGTTTCTTGTAGAGCTTGTTATGAAACGATATATTTTTGAAGTCGGTTCCTTTCTATCACTTTCCGTTGAAAAGATACAAGGATTTAAAGTTTAGACCGGAAGTGGCCATTTTATTGTATATTCCACTTTGATTTGGCCTCCTTAACACCGTGCATGTATTGGTTCTATCGTACATCTCACGGATCTTCCGCGATAAGGGTTTGAAGTTTTTTATCTCAGTTTCTTGTAGACCTTGTTACGAAACATACATTTTTGAAGTCGGTTCCTTTCTATCACTTTCCGTTGAAAAGATATAACGATTTAAAGTTTAGACCGGAAGTGGCCATTTTATTGTATATTCCAATTTGATTTGGCCTCCTTAACACCGTGCATGTGTTGGTTCTATCGTACATCTCACGGATCTTCCGCGATAAGGGTTTAAAGTTTTTTTATCTCAGTTTCTTGTAGACCTTGTTACGAAACATACATTTTTAAAGTCAGTTCATTTCTATCACTTTCCGTTGAAAAGATATAACGATTTAAAGTTTAGACCGGAAGTGGCCATTTTATTGTATATTCCAATTTGATTTGGCCTCCTTAACACCGTGCATGTATTGGTTCCTGCGTACGTCTCACGGATCTTCCGCGATAAGGGTTTTAAGTTTTTTATCTCATTTTAGTCGCCATTTTTTAATTCTGCTTACTTAGACGAGTAACATGACACTAAACACGTGGTAGAAAGGAATTGAACCTGTAACCAACCATTGTTTCTAAGCTTAAGAGTTGAACCTGTTGTCCATTTTGTTTCTGAGCTTCTTTTGTTTTGCCAGCGACCTCTATTGTCTCTCCGATATTTGGTTATGTCTAATAACAAAAGCTTTATGAATGGTTTGTTTTAATGGGGGGCGTAACTTTCAATCATGGAGTCTTCGGCCAATACCATTATTCTCGCTTATCAACCTCACTCTCATTTGTCGGCTCTAAAGGTTGGGGTGACGTAACTTTAAATAAGTCTTCAACCATCTTTATCAACAAAAGGCACCATCTTTAAGAACGAAAGCCGCCATTCTTTATCAGCGAAAGGCACCATCTTTAAGAACGAAAGCCGCCATTTTTATAATGTCAGGGATGTCAGCTTAAGGTATCACAGGCTTCCATCTTTCATTCCGCCATTTTTTTATTCCGCCATTTTGGTTCCTCCGTTTTGGTTCCGCCTCTAATATTAAACATTATTTTGTAAATCATCCATTTGTCTAATAATAACAAAAACTTTAATTATGTTACATGTATGGTTTGTTTGTAATTAAAAGTCGTATATATATATACCAGCCTAAAACAATAAATTAACAAGCGTCTGCTTAGCTCAATGGGTAGCATCGTTGCCTCCCATCTGAATGCCCCGGGTTCGAAACTCACCTGCACCAAATGGTTTTTTTCAAAATATAATAATTTGAAGTAATAGGTTAGACACTTATGTGACTGTCTGGCCCAAGTCGTGTGACGTCACTGTCTGGCCAAAGACAGGTCAATGACCTTAGAATGCAGGTTACATTGGAAGCCATCTTGGGTCCGCCATCTTGGAAGGGACGGAGTCCTTGTGGGCGGGGCCCCCTATCTATATACTGTTGGGTCGGTAACTGGCAGCTGTCAACTGTCAACTGTCATGTCGGTAACTGTCAGCTGTCAACTGTCATGTCGGTAACGCAGATCCCATACTTACCCACATGTGACGTCACTGTCTGTCCAAAGTGGCCCAATACCTACTGTCCAACTAAGCTGTTTTTTTCGAACTTTTCACTCACATTTGCTTTTTAACTTCTTCCCCGCCCAGCACCCCTATTCACTCCTGGTCCTGTAACTTTCTTAGCGGCCGTTTGCAAGAAATTTTTCTTGTGGTATGTGCATCCAGGAAGGGTTCTACGCATGCTTTTGAATTTTATTTTCTAAAAGTCCCCCATGTGCTAAACTGCAAATTTACCGAAAAATTAATTTTATTTCTAAAAGGAATGTACCTGCCAAATTATAAATGTGGCATGTATTCTTTCTTATTAATCGCTTGGATGATCCATTTTAGTCAACTCAATCGAACCAGTTTCTGCAAACAAAATAACAAAAAAGGTTTTTCTAAAAGACATTTGTAGTTATTTTTCAAATCTACTACCCACGCTGCCTTTATATGGGTTTTACTATGTATCAAAACTTATTTAAAAATTTAAACTATTGAAAATATTTTTACAAAAATTCGCTACCATAACGTGCTTGCTGCACCTAAATTCTTTTCAACACTTATTTACTATTACTGTATCCATACTTTAATAAATATAACACTATGTGAAAACTGGAACCTGTGATGCGCACTGATAAGTACACTTGGAGAACCCAAATCACCACAACACATATTTTTTAAAGACCTTATGATCATTTCACTAACCACGTTAGCATCATCAGAGGATGAAAAATTCTGAATTTTCGTCCTCTGATGATGCTAACGTGGTTAGTGAAACGATTGTAAGGTCTTTAAAAAATGTGTTGTAGTGATTTGGGTTCTCCAAGTGTACTTATAAATAAATACAAACAATACAAAATTTTGATATTAAAATTTTAATAATTTACACTGTACAGGTTGAGCGAAACTCGATGTCCGGGCTCTATTGTAAGAAAAGGAAAAGCGATAGAAAATATTTATAAGACACAGCAAGTGCGTTATGGTAGTGAATTTTCATAGAAATGATCTGGCACAAAATATTTTATTATAACTTTTTTTCTTGTAACATAGAAATCTAAATTTTGGTGTATAGTTTACTTTTTATATCGTAAACCTACCTACCAAATTTGGTTATCATAGATTTTTTTATTTTTTAAGATAAAAATTTTTTTCAAATGAAAACTCAAAATTTTTCCGGAAAACCTCGTCCGATTTTTTCGATTAACGAACTTATCAAAGCCATTTACAAAGGGAAGGTACGTGCCAAATAGTATCAAAATCGGCCCATTATTCTTTGAGATAAATTTTTTTTTCGAATAAAAACTCAAAATTTTCCAGGAAAACCTCGTCCTATTTTCCTGACTAACAAAGTTGTCAAAGCCATTTACAAAGGGAAGGTATATGCCAAATTTGATTAAAATCGGCCCATCATTTTTTGAGATAGGAATTTTTTTCGAATGAAAACTCAAATTTTTTTCGGAAAACCTCGTCCGATTTTCCTGACTAACGAACTTTCCAAGCCATTGACAAAAGAAAGGTACATGCCAAATTTTATCAAAATCGGCCCATTATTTTTTGAGTTATCGGTGTGATACATACATATACATATATATATATATATATATATATATATATATATATATATATATATATATATATATATATATATATATATATATATATATATATATATATATATATATAAACATATAAAAATTGAAACTGATACCGGATATGGGTTCTAGGGGTCCTAGTTCGCGCTCATTTGCAAAAATTTTTTTAAAATTCAAAAGTCGGGATCTCCCCATTAGTGAATTTTTTCTACGAAAATTCATTAAAAATCTGAAAAGGGGTTCTTAAATGCGATTGAGTAGGTCCATTTTAAGCTGAATTTGCATATTTTTGGATATTTGGAAACTGAAGTAATGACGTCATCAATTTTTTTTCACAGAAACATACCTATATTTTGGAATATCTAAAAAGAACTATTTTTTCTGGACAAATTATGCAAAGAAAAAAATTGCTATCTTTTTCCGTTAAAAAGTTATTTAATAATTTAACATTATAAAACACATTATATGTTACTACTTTTACCACAGCAATAAACAAAGTATGTAGGCAATCATTGCAACAAATTTTCAATGTGACCACCTCCTACTTCTAAACACTTATCCAATCTCCGCCCTACTTCTCGCACTGAAGCCTTATGAAACATTTCTCTAGATAGTTCATCGCAAGCATTTCTGGTTTTTTCTTTTAAATGTTCCAAGTTAACAAAT
This sequence comes from Tillus elongatus, assembly GCA_964006375.1. Lineage (NCBI taxonomy): Eukaryota > Metazoa > Arthropoda > Insecta > Coleoptera > Cleridae > Tillus > Tillus elongatus. The sequence goes on from OZ023268.1 coordinate 53,213,274, forward strand.
GGTGTTCTGTAAACTTTACTTTTCAAAGCTCCCCACAAGAAGAAGTCTAGTGGGGTCAAGTCCGGTGATTTAGATGGCCACTGGATCGGTCCATTTATACCTATCCATTTTTCTCCGTAAGTTTGATTTAAATATTGTTGGACAATTCTTGCTTTATGCGGTGGACCTCCGTCATGTTGGAACCACATGTTTGCTCGCAGCTGTAATGGCACATTTTCAAGCAGCACAGAAAGTTGTTCTTGGAGAAATTGCAAATATCACTCACTATGTAAAATTCCTTCGTAAAAATATAGAGCAACAAATGCCCGCGCTCATTTGAAGAAATTTTTTCCAATTCAAAAGTCGAGGTTTCCTCATTGGTGATTTTTGTTTAAGGAAAATTCACTAAAAAACGAGACTTGAGAAAAGGGAGATCGGCTTATTGCTTTTATTGCCTTGGAAAAAACATTTAATTATGTGGATTCAGAAATACTGTTTCATTTTATGAAACAAACTGTATTGGTTTGGAGAAATAAGCACATTATTCTCAATCTGTACAAAAATCAATGTACCATAATAAAAAACTAAGAGCTACCTGGTCAAATGGAGGCACTTTTGGTAATAGGTTCTTTGCTTCTCCATGCAGCATTGGTGTTAGATCTCGACTGAAGGTAGCCATGATTTGACGATAACGGAAATGTCCCTTCAGGAGTTTGCATTCCATTCAGACTGGAAACTCTGCTGCCCTGTTTGTCTGGTTGACCTGAGTAGCTGCAGCTTCCATTGTGGGGTGGCTTGCCTAGAACTGAATCCATCCCATTGTCAGGATTTTTCAATTTCCTTTCTGGTTGGGAAGGCTTGGTGGCTGTGTCCATCTGGTGTGGTGTCAGAGAGGGCGAGTGATGTCGCGAAGAGGGCATGGTTTACGGTTAAGTGATATACCGAGTAAACATTGGTAATTATCCAAATATGGATTTAATGTTTGGTAATCACCTAACGTCCTCTGTATCTAGTGACTAACTGAGTCAGACGAAGATTTCACCTGTAAAAGGAACATTGTATTTAAATGCAAGTTTACCATCACTTGGGCAATATAATTAATTCTTCGTTGTTGATGTTCATCTGACAAGTGCTCTAAGTTATGAAGTTTATAATCGTGATAACCATTTTCTTTCAAAATTTTTCGTACTGAACTATATTTTAAATTTAACTCACGACAGGCTTGCCGAATCGAGTTCCTTGAATGGTCTTCAAAATACTGCAAAATAGTTGCAACAGTATTGTCAGAATTCACCCTTCTAGCAATTTTCTTCCCTTTCGAGAAGAAAATGCCTCGTTATTTGCACGTAAATTGCGTTCTAATCTTGCAAATATTTTTAAGCATGGAATAACACGTTCAGGGTATCTTTGGGCGTATAACTCAACTGCTCTTCTAGCGGTCTTTTGAGATTCACTATAAACTAATAACATCAACTTTTTCATTGTGTGTAAACATTTTTCAAAGTGAAATGACAACAGATCAATATTTCTAAACCATTTGTTTAATTATCGACAGATAAAACGTTGCTACGACAGATAAAACTTTGCTATTTGATTCCAAAGACGTCTTGTTTTAAATTGTGATAGTGGCGTGAATTTTTTGTTAAACTTTTTTCTACAAATTTGATTATAACGTTTTAACGGAAAAATACAGCAATTTTTTTTCTTTATATAATTTGTTCAGAAAAAATAGTTCTGTTTAGATATGCCAAAATATGGGTATGTTTCTGGGGAAAAAAAATTCGATGACGTCCTGACTTCAGTTTCCAAATATCCAAAAATATGCAAATTTGGCTTAAAATGGACCTTACTCAATCCCACATATGAACCTCTTTTCAGATTTTTTCTATCGCTTTTCCTTTTCTTACAATAGAGCCGAGACATCGAGTTTCGCTCACCCTGTACATCTGATTATACCTATATATAATTTAAACTGTTTTATGATATTATGTAGTTTCATTTACTTCAAATGTTCCATGAAGAGTAACAGCTAAGAGTAAAGAAAACCATAAGTACCAGGGTACCATAGGTATTATACTTATATTAGTGTACGGTAGGTAACACAGTACCTACATGCATTGATTAAGAACCTGAATCTGATGTACACAACCACATTCTTATTTGTTTGATTGGATATTAGAATCATAATATACTACAGTCACAGTGGACGGCCAAAGGCATTTGTTAAAGTTGTGTTAAAATTAAAAGTTCGGTTATTACTTACCTGCTATTAGTATTAACCTTAGAATACAGGTAGTTGTTTTATATTCTGAAATTCTAAGGTATTAGCGGAGTCGATTTCAAGGTTATGTGCAGAACGTAGACGTTTCTCTCATGAGTCCTGTCAGTTAACAAATGACAAATAGTGGTGTTGTCAGATTAAACTAGAGATATGAGATGGCTTTTAAATACCGTGAAAATAGGAAGCTTAATATTTATACATAATAAAACGTAGTTCTAGATTGCTTTTCAACAAATTGAATCAATTTCGTTAAAATTTCTATTTATTTACATGATATCTATAGATTTAGATGCGAGTTGTCGTAAATGGCAACCCCGCCGATTGTTTATTGTGACCTATTTTCGTAGCCTGTCTGTTTAAAACATAATTTGGAGATTTTGTTTGCAATGGCAGCGGAACCCTGATTTATCTGTCTGACCTTGTCTAACATTATAGGCATCCATTTAGACGTAATTTCAGGTCATATTGTAGATAATTGATTTGTTATTTAGTTATAACTCAAGATCTACTGAACCACTTGAGTTCAAGTGTTGTACGAGGACCACTTGTACGATGTGTACGTGCTTGTATGTGTTTTAGTTTAATATTTCTAGTAATTAAAAAGATATTGCATTTTCAAGCTTTTTTAGCATTTTTTCCTAACGTATTTGAGTGTCAACACACCACAAACACACACACACACACACACAAACATACACACGCACGCACACGCGCGTGCGTGAAAATTTACTAAAAAGAGCACACTCGCATTGCTTCTATGTCCAGCTAAGCTAAATAGTTAAAATAAAACTGTAAGAAGTCAATTTGGAAATTAATCTTTCTATTTGTTACTGACGATCCAGATCTGAATCTAAATACTTTTCAAGGAATTGAATGGTTTGCTGCTAATACACTTTCCCCTGCAGCAGCAGCAGGATAACATGACTGTAACACATATTGATTGTGTATATTCCTAAACATTAACATCATGATTTTATTTCTATTTAACTTTACATGATGTGCTTCACATATTCATCTAAATGATAAATTAAGTAAAAAATTCTAGTTAATATATTATTACAATATTATAAAAGGCATGCTACCTAACAAAATTATTCACACAAAAACGTTTATATAATAAACCAAACTAATAAACTGTCACAATAAATTACTACTTACCCCATAAATTGACTCCTGAACCCCAGGAGGGAATGTTTAATATAACTATTGATTCAAGTTCAGGCATTTCAACTTTTTTACCATCTAAAAAGAGGTCTAATTTCTGTTCAAGATGCTTGCAATCTGATTTTACAACTTGGCCAGTTCCAAAACACAAATATAGAATCTAAAAAAATGTCTACATGAATATCATCCTCTTTCATCTTTCAACCACTACTTAGCTAGTTGTCAAAAGTTTCCAGAGATATTTCAAGTGTGGTTAAACCAAATGTCAACAAATCAATTAATTCCAAACACAAAGAAAAAGACATTTAACTACAAATATAATTAAATAGTTAGGGTGCAACAGAAAATACTAAAAAATAAAAATTTACTCTTAAAAATCTAATAACGTTTTCAATTGTACTTTAATTATAAGTATGCTTGAAGAACCCAAATCACCATAACACAACACACCTTAAAATACCTGACGGTGGTTTCACTAACCCAGTTAGTGGCATCAGTGTGTTTATATTCTGTGCAGGTACTCAGCCTAGACGATTCAAACAAACACATTTTCACTGCTTGTTTACTGGAAATTCCATCTACCCGAATTCGGTTATTATCATTCCCTACTTTTGTCGACATCTCTCGTAAAGTGGTCAATCAATAAACTGCACATAGGCGGCGGTGTTCAATTCATACAACTTTTATTATTATTATATTTAGTAATATATATACTTTCGAAGGTGTTTATCTGTCCTGGTTGTCTAACATTTTTTATTAATTTTAGATTACCTTTATCTATGTGGTGATTCTTATTTCAAATATGCCAGGCCCCGCAAGATCTATCTATAGATACGGATCTTAGTTGTGCTAAATGTTCTTTAAATCTAATTTCAATACATCTTTTTGTTTCTCAGACGTATTTAAGATCACAATCTTAACAACCTATTTCATAGACCCCTAACATTTTAGCGGTACTATCCTTGTCTTTCGGGTTACCTAGCAACTTTTTTAAGGTATTGTTTGTTGAAAATGTTAGTTACAAATTGGCTCACTTAAAAATGCTATCTGGACCTCTCATGATATGCAGTTCTAAAGGTAGAAAAACAACGTTTTTTCCGGCTTTCTCTTTTCTACAGGTCGTTGATTCCGCTAACATTTTCTTTGTTTTCGGTTTGTTAATTAATTTCTCCAGTAGGCAAGCAGTGTATCCGTTATATTCAGCCATGTTTTTAATATACCCCAATTATTTGGTACAGTAAGTCCTCACACAACATCGTCTCATTTAATGTTTCATTATAGCGTCGCAGTTTGTTGTAAGCAAATGTATTGTTTAACATTAAAAATGATTAATATAACGTTATTCTAAAAAAAGTCTAAAAGGGTAGTTAAAAAGGAGTACATAATATAATGTAGACTGTAGGCATGTGCATAATACATATGTAAATGAATACTGTTTTTTTCTTAATCCTTTTGCAGTCACAAATATGTTCATATGTATGTACATTATATTCATTCCCAATTATTCTTTCTATTCTTCATTTCACTTAAAGTTCCGATTGTTAGGTCCCTAACTAGGATGTTAAGCGGGTACTTACAGTAACTCTATTTTTACTTAAAGGAAAATGTAGTAACCTATTTACTAAAAAATTCAAACTAGCCATTTTTTTAGGTGCATGTATAATGTGACTCATTCGGAATGTAACTTAAGAGTAGTGGTCTCCTTATTTCTGATAACTAACTCTAGAAAGGGTAGCTTATTATTAGTTTCTAATTTGTCGTAAATTTTATTGTTAAATTTGGCAATAAAATCGTCTATTTTGCAAATGTTTGTGTTGAACACTGCGGAATTAAAAAATATTTTGTTCAATACACTTCTCCTTTAATTATTTGGAAGAAATCAAGAAATCTATGCTTACCTTATTAAATAACCGATTTCCAAAGGGATAGAATGGCCCATCTCTAGTCTTATGAAAATTTAAAGCCACCTGTGCATCAACTCCAATACTTAGATAATTGTACATGTAGAATGTTTTCATAGGGTTCCGCAATCCCAAGTGTCTTGAGGAAATTACTGCCACCTTCCATCTGTAAACAAATAAACTTTTATTAATATTATTCTTAAATTGCCAAAAGAAAAACAAAACTAGCAATAAGCTTTTTCAAAGATCATATCTATTTGATGAAGGTAGTATAAGTAGATGTATTTATATTATGTGTTAGTAAATTTAGGCTACCTATAGACTATTATATTGAAAGAGAATAAAGAAAAGTCTGTTTAAAACATTTCAAATACAGACATAAAGACTTTTTCCACTGGCTTCACAGATGCTTGTTTTCTTCTCTCCGTCCCGTTTTGCCTTTTACTACTGAAAATGCCATAATATAATAATGCATTTTATTGTCATCAATCTTTCAATGTAAATGTGTTACAGGAGCACTGAAACTCTAATATATAACCACACAACAAATACAAATAAAATACGGGATATAATTAAAGTTAACATACAAATAAACTATAAAATAAAAGGAAATTTAAAAACAAAAATTAAATGCAATGTATAAATAAAATTTACATATATCACCCCTACATGTACGATTCACATAGACCAAACTATAAACACAGACAGATTTTTATAATTGCCATTAAGTACACAGGGTAAAAATTTAAAACTCACAACTATCAACAAAAGTCAATCAGTCACATGTATCACAGGTTTAAAAAAAGTTTTCAAAATATTTAGAGACTGAATAAATTGTCGCTTAAAAGGAGAGTATGAACAGCTCTTTTGAAGACTCTTTCCTGGCTAATATCTTTTACCTCTTGTGGTAGTTTGTTATAAAACTTTACACCAATGTACCTGATACCATGCTGGGTACAAATGATGATTTTTGCTTAGAAAGTCATGTCCACGAACCAACAATACACAATTAAGCACATACAAGCTTGCCACAGTAAGTATCTTGTGTCCTTTAAATAAATTTTTACGTCTTGTTCTTCTATCCACTATACTGAGGGCTCTGATTACACTTTTTTGCTGTAATAACACTATATCTAATTCAGATGATCCACCCCAAACAAGATTACCATAGGTTGCTAACGAGTAAAATTTGTAAAAGTAGGCAGTCCTTGCAGCAAGATAAGTACCACACATCAATCTCCCAATACTGAGTACTAGCCAGCTTCAATGTGTGACATATACTTTAGTGACTGGTCTATCAATATTACTAGTAATTTCACACTTGGTTTTATTTTGTTAAAAATTTCACTGTCTTTGTCTTGTCTTTGTTAAGCTTCAGTTTATTCAATCCAAACCACTTCTCTGACTCTTCTATTGTTCTTCTTGTTTTGACATGAACTTCTTCAAATGTTTTTCCCGTGTTCATAAAACCTATCACGTCGGCAAAGAGATAGGTACCGGAAAAGCCGACACCCTTAGCAAGATCATTAACATAACCCAGAAATAGAAGCAGCCCCAAGCCGAACCTTAAGGAACTCCATATGAAACAGGCACCACCAAATAATAACTTCCATTCCATCAGGCCCTCTGGTATCTGTTTGAAAGATAGGATCTGAACAGATTATAAACTTTACTCCTGCAACCATAATGCCAAAGTTTGTGCAAGGGTATGCCATGATCGACAGAGTCGAATGTTTTGCTGAGATCACAAAATGTAACTGCAGCAGTTTCTCCACTTTCAAACTCACCAGATTTTTATTAGGTCAACCATAGATATTATTGTTGATTTTCCTGTTCGATAACCATGCAAATCTACATTAAGTATTTATCTCTTCGGGAAATTTAATTAACCTGTTCTTCAAGATCACCTTAAAAATCTTTGAAAAATTGGCAAAACCGAAATGGATCTGTGCTTCTGAAGTACATCTGCATCACCCTTCTTGAATCAGGGTATCAACCTAGCCAGCTTTGACAAGCCAGAAAACAGCCTTTGTGAAACATTAATTAATTATTATTCTTAAACGAGTTATGATGGCTTATTGTTATGATATGTTTTAACACCACTAGAGAATCCATAAATATCTTAGATTTTCTTAATCTTGAGTGAGCTTACAATTTTTAGCATTTTATCTTCAGTGACTGGTTCGTTAAACGATGATACCGGTCAACTTCCTCTTTTAAATGCAAGAGGGGATCACTTGAACTAAACAACTACATACACTACTGACTTGGGAAAAATATGCATTGAAATCTTTTACTTCTACTTGTAAGCTACCATATTTTTTGAAGTTGTTTGAGTTTGAAAGATATATTATTAATCTGGGTGTTAGACATAAACATATCTAACTAAAACGAGCAACAAAGGCCATTAAATGTAACAAATAAAATAAGACAAAGATTTTGGACCTTAAATCAGAAGTGAAGTGAAAAGTACATGGAAAAACTGTTGGTATTGTAAAAAGAGAATTAGTATTGAGGTTTATATAAATACAGACAACGTACAAGTCATTTAACAATACTTACTAGAAAAAAAAAATGTATCACACGGTTTTCATTTGAAAGATGTTTTAAAAGGTTTGTGTAATATAGAACTACAACATAACTTACCTAGGTATATTCATAAATGTAAGAAAAAGGAACTCTAAAAACCCTTTTCAAATTAACATAAGAATGCTTAATAAAAAAGAATACCAATCTCGCTGGGATAATGCTGATAAAAAATCCACAAACAGATAATACTATAAATTAGTCATATAAAGTTATTTTTGATGCACAGTGTCATATTTTATCCCAAACTTTTTACATGACTTTTAATTACTACTTTGATACAGCAAGTTACTAAAAAAAATATTTGTATATTTAAAAAATTTTAATATATTTTTTGGTAACTTTTTCCAAGACATTGTATCTTTGTTAAAAACACAATTAAAAAAGGTAGTTCTTCAAATTAGCGCGAGCTGCAAGCATTTAGAACAAAACTTTCACAAAAATTCATCTCTACCAAAATGTCCCCCTTCTAAATCTTTATATTAGGAAAATAATATCCTGTTAATGGTGTGGTTGATATGTGGGTTCAATGGACTTGCTTAAAAATAGAGGAAGGTTGGCTTAAATAATAGTTTTGCACCAGCTATCTGTGGTAGAATGCTGACTTAACAACTTTTTGGGATACCCAATATAAACAAAGGAAGATTGGTTCAAATGTTTCAAATTTATAAGCAAATTAATAGACCCTGACATAACTTCATAATCTAAATGGGAATTACCTGTCGAGATAAGAAACTTCTGACGTTTGCACGTTTTGTAAAATCAGACTTCCATCCACTTCAGGATCATGGGCTCCACCCCAGCCAAGAACACGTGATAAATCATTACCAGTGCCTAAAGGTATAATCCCAATCCTTGGTTCAGGCTAAAAATAAAGTAAAAAATAAATAAACAAACAAAGTAATACAAATTACCTTGAATATCAGCATTACTGCTTGTAAAACAAAAGATAGTAGGATGAATTCCATTTGTGGTTAAAAAAAAGTTTTTAAACTTTAGGCTTTAGACTGACAGACAATATAAATATGTGTGTGTGTGTGTGTGTGTGTGTGTGTGTGTGTGTGTGTGTGTGTTTGTGTGTGTTTGTGTGTGTGTGTGTGTGTGTGTGTGTGTGTGTTTGTGTGTGTTTGTGTGTGTGTGTGTGTTTGTGTGTGTGTGTGTGTGTGTGTGTGTGTGTGTGTGTGTGTGTGTGTGTGTGTGTGTGTGTGTGTGTGTGTGTGTGTGTGTGTGTGTGTGTGTGTGTGTGTGTGTGTGTGTGTGTGTGTGTGTGTGTGTGTGTGTGTGTGTGTGTGTGTGTGTGTGTGTGTGTGTGTGTGTGTGTGTGTGTGTGTGTGTGTGTGTGTGTGTGTGTGTGTGTGTGTGTGTGTGTGTGTGTGTGTGTGTGTGTGTGTGTGTGTGTGTGTGTGTGTGTGTGTGTGTGTGTGTGTGTGTGTGTGTGTGTGTGTGTGTGTGTGTGTGTGTGTGTGTGTGTGTGTGTGTGTGTGTGTGTGTGTGTGTGTGTGTGTGTGTGTGTGTGTGTGTGTGTGTGTGTGTGTGTGTGTGTGTGTGTGTGTGTGTGTGTGTGTGTGTGTGTGTGTGTGTGTGTGTGTGTGTGTGTGTGTGTGTGTGTGTGTGTGTGTGTGTGTGTGTGTGTGTGTGTGTGTGTGTGTGTGTGTGTGTGTGTGTGTGTGTGTGTGTGTGTGTGTGTGTGTGTGTGTGTGTGTGTGTGTGTGTGTGTGTGTGTGTGTGTGTGTGTGTGTGTGTGTGTGTGTGTGTGTGTGTGTGTGTGTGTGTGTGTGTGTGTGTGTGTGTGTGTGTGTGTGTGTGTGTGTGTGTGTGTGTGTGTGTGTGTGTGTGTGTGTGTGTGTGTGTGTGTGTGTGTGTGTGTGTGTGTGTGTGTGTGTGTGTGTGTGTGTGTGTGTGTGTGTGTGTGTGTGTGTGTGTGTGTGTGTGTGTGTGTGTGTGTGTGTGTGTGTGTGTGTGTGTGTGTGTGTGTGTGTGTGTGTGTGTGTGTGTGTGTGTGTGTGTGTGTGTGTGTGTGTGTGTGTGTGTGTGTGTGTGTGTGTGTGTGTGTGTGTGTGTGTGTGTGTGTGTGTGTGTGTGTGTGTGTGTGTGTGTGTGTGTGTGTGTGTGTGTGTGTGTGTGTGTGTGTGTGTGTGTGTGTGTGTGTGTGTGTGTGTGTGTGTGTGTGTGTGTGTGTGTGTGTGTGTGTGTGTGTGTGTGTGTGTGTGTGTGTGTGTGTGTGTGTGTGTGTGTGTGTGTGTGTGTGTGTGTGTGTGTGTGTGTGTGTGTGTGTGTGTGTGTGTGTGAGGGTGTGCGTGCGTGCGTGCGCGTGCGTTTGTGTGTGTGTTCGGAAAGATTTCCGCGATCTTTAACGTGAGGTATACTTGGTTCTCGGGTTGAACTGCCTCCAGAATTTATTAAAACTCGGCGTTTCGGCTCCTGTTTTGGAGCCATTTTCAAGAGGTTACGGAAATATGTAAGGACATGAACTCTAAGGCCTCAATCTGCCTACTCCTAAGAGCGGTGGACAAAGGTGGGTTGGGTTGTTGTAGCTCGATTACGGGGCTTCAATCTGCCTACTCCCCAAATCTAGCTGGAGATCGTCTCTAAGGTCTCAGTACGCTCAACCCTAGGCCTAAGAGGGATCTGGCAGTTCATTGCAAGTCTTGTATTGTATGTATCGTTTCGTCTACCTGTTTCGTTACTACCTTCACTGATAACGCCTACCTGCTTCGTTATCAGTGAAAGTAGTAACGAAGCAGGTAGACGAAATAATACATACAATACAAGACTTGCAACGAACTGCCACATCTCTCTTAGGCCTAAGATTGGACACACTGAGACCTTAGAGACGATCTCTAGAGAGGTTTGGGGAGTAGGCAGATTGAGGCCCCGTAATCGAGCTACAAAAACCCAACCCACCTTTGTCCACCGCTCTAAGGAGTAGGCAGATTGAGGCCTTAGAGTTCATGTCCTTACATATTTCCTTTACCTCTTGAAAATGGCTCCAAAACAGGAGCCGAAATGTTGAGGTGTCAAGTTTTAATAAATTCTGGACGCGTTCAACCCGAGAATCAAGTATATCTTATACCTATAGCAAATCATTTGCGTCAAAGAGCAGTTTTACTTTACCAATTTGTAAGGAAAGTAGAGATTTTTTACTTGCCCAGCACCGCATGGTACACGAGACTGGCGGCTTTACACCTCCTTCGAACGGCGGAATGTGTAGTTCTAGCTCAGACATATCACTTCAGTAGTTGTGATACTGAATAATTAATAATTTTAAAAAACTCTGTGGTCAGATGCGAACCAGAGAAATTTTACACTGAGACCACAAATCAAACTATAATGCGGTTCAATTTTGTGGTTTTTAGTATATCGAACATTATATGAATATAACCTTTTATTGTTGCACTTGTTGGGCGTTGCCTAAGTTTGGTAAAATCCGTAGTACGCAAACCCCTTCTATAACAAGGAAAATTGATTAAACAAAAATTATTAATAATAATAGTATTGGTAGTTGTAATTGGCATCCGTGAATTTGGAAAATGTCTGCTCAAGACTCGATTATAAGTTAACAATTCTTTTACCAGTCTGTAAGAGCCTCAGTGGTCTAGGGGTAACAACGTATGCCTCTGAACCGGAGGGTACTGGGCTTGATTCCCAGTGTTCTCCTTTCACTTTTTCAGTACATACTGTAAAATTAACATAAACTGAAGTTGTGGCATTGTATTTAAGCAAGCTGAATGTCTGCACGTTCTGTCCTTCGGAGGGGGTGTAAAGCCATCGGTCCGGTGTCCGTGGGATGTTGGGCACATCCTTACAGAAAGGCAGGGGTTCGGCAAAATTGCCAGGGTAATGAGGTGAAACTGCTCCCTGGCCTCAGTGAATGGCCATAGTTGCAGAAATAGATCGACGTTAAAGTATGAAAAAAAAGTCTGGACGCAGCAAGTGCGTTATAGTAATGAATTTTCATAAAAATGTTTTTAATCGCAAATATCTTTTTTTAATGAAAGCAGGTATCAGATTTGGTTACCAGAATAACCTATATGTAGTAGAGACATTGTACCATATTCCTTCAAAATAGATTTATTGTTTGAAAAAGTACAAAAAAATGTTATGGGACTCCACTACCTATTGGTAAAAAAAATTCGGGACGCAGCAAGTGCGTTATAGTAGCGAATTTTCATAAGAATTGTACACTCTTATTATAGGGCATATTAGTAAAGTTAATACTTTATACCTACACAGCCCTTTAAGACAGATTTTAGATGTCCTAATACGAGCACATTTGAAAAATTCTTTCAAAATTATTACCTTCGATATATATATATATATATATATATATATATATATATATATATATATATATATATATATATATATATATATATATATATATTTCTGACACACATTTTACAAGGTACCATATAAATAAGCTTAGTCTTGTGGCTGTATTAAATATACAATTTTAAAGCATGGTATCTAAAATTTTTGCAAAGTCTCACCATCGATGCCTCTCTATTAGCGAATTTTTTAAAATAAAATACGCTATTTTTTTAATAAAAATTCGCTAATAAGAACAAAACCGAAATGTCACTACCTAAAAAAATGAGGTAACAGTACACAATGCTTCCAGATGGTCACCCATCCAAGAAAAGGCTGTGCCCGAAGTTGCTTAACTTCGGAGATCCAACGATAGTGGGTTTTTTCAACGGGGTAACGCCACTCGCTTGACATGTTAATTTATCCCAGGTTTATATACTCATTATTAATTTGTAAGTTTCGATTTTAAATAAAGAATTAAATTATTTTGAAATTTTGCTATATTCACACAATTTTTAAGAGTCCTGATTGTATATGTACTGTTTTTATGTCAAAGAATGAATTTAATAACATAACTTATTTTATCGATTAGCGTCTTGGAGAACTAATATGATCAAACAAAGTTTGTTTTTTTCGGCAATGATTTAGCTAGTTCAAAAGCTTTTTATATAAACTAAAATTATTAATCGAAAAACAACCTATTCTCTCATTAACATTAACCTAAGATAAAAACAATCAAATGGCAAATTATTAATTTCATGTCGTCTGTCATTTTCCATAATTGCAGCCGAGATTTCACAATTGTTGGTTCGGAGTACGGGTAGGATGTTTATTTAGTTTGGTTACCATTGATGTATGTTAATGTTAATGAGAGAATAGGTTGTTTTTCGATTAATAATTTTAGTTTATATAAAAAGCTTTTGAACTAGCTAAATCATTGCCGAAAAAAACAAACTTTGTTTGATCATATTAGTTGTCCAAGATGCTAATCGATAAAATAAGTTATGTTATTAAATTCATTCTTTGACATAAAAACAGTACATATGCAATCAGGACTCTTAAAAATTGTGTGAATATAGCAAAATTTCAAAATAATTTAATTCTTTATTTAAAATGGAAACTTACAAATTAATAATGAGTATATAAACCTGGGATAAATTAACATGTCAAGCGAGTGGCGTTACCCCGTTGAAAAAACCCAGTATCGTTGGATCTCCGAAGTTAAGCAACTTCGGGCACAGCCTTTTCTTGGATGGGTGACCATCTGAAAGCATTGTGTACTGTTACCTCATTTTTTTAGGTAGTGACATTTCGGTTTTGTTCTTATTAGCGAATTTTTATTAAAAAAATAGCGTATTTTATATTAAAAAATTCGCTAATAGAGAGGCATCGATGGTGAGACTTTGCAAAAATTTTAGATACCATGCTTGAAAATTATATATTTAATACAGCCACAAGACTAAGCTTATTTATATGGTACCTTGTAAAATGTGTGTCAGAAATATATATATATATATATATATATATATATATATATATATATATATATATATATATATATATATATATATATATATATATATATATATATATATATATATATATATATATATATATATATATATATATATATGTTCAGAAAGATTTCCGCGGTCTTTAATGTGAGACATGCTTGGTTCTCGGGTTAAACCGCGTCCAGAATTTATGGAGGTAAGGGAAATATGTAAGGACACTCTAAGGCCTCAATCTGCCTACTCCTTAGAGTGATGGACAAAGGTGGGTAAAGGAAATATGTAAGGACACTCTAAGGCCTCAATCTGCCTACTCCTTAGAGTGGTGGACAAAGGTGGGTAAAGGAAATATGTAAGGACACTCTAAGGCCTCAATCTGCCTACTCCTCAGAGTGATGGACAAAGGTGGGTAAAGGAAATATGTAAGGGCACTCTAAGGCCTCAATCTGCCTACTCCTTAGAGTGGTGGACAAAGGTAGGTAAAGGAAATATGTAAGGACACTCTAAGGCCTCAATCTGCCTACTCCTTAGAGCGTTCTGCCAAACCTCCACCTTCCAACCTTTCTCCTCACGAACGACAGTCAATCAGACCTAAACCGAAACACAGAAATTATAATACTACCAGCAGACAAAGGCAACGCTACAGTCATACTTGACAAAACAGACTATATACAAAAGATGGACAATATACTAAACAACACAGACTACAAACAAATCCCTAACGACCCTACAACTTACCTGGAAAAGAAAACCAAAACTATCATGAACAACTCCCAACTCAATCCTGACCTCAAAAAAGAACTAATCCCCCGCGAAAAATCATCTCGCATCCCTAGAAAATATGGTCTCCCGAAAATCCATAAGCCTGATATTCCCCTTCGCCCCATCGTAAGTGCCCACCGTTCACCCACACAAAAACTTGCAAAACATCTAGACAAAACTCTCCAACCATTAGTAGAAAACGCTACATCCTATGTCAAAAACTCCACCCATTTCATCGACCTTCTTCAAAACAACACCATTTCTCAAAACGACATCCTAGTTAGCTTTGATATAGTTTCCTTATTCACCAATATACCTCTATCTGAAACCCTTGACATTCTCAAAAATAAACACAAAATTTCCCACGATACCTTAGCTCTTGTAGAACACTGCACATCTAACACTTATTTCCTTTTTCAAAACAAATTTTACAAACAAGTTCGAGGTGCTCCAATGGGTTCACCCCTCTCTCCTGCATTGGCCAACATTTTCATGGAAAACTTCGAGACACAAGCCCTCAATTCATCCCAACTTAAACCAACGTGTTGGTTAAGATACGTTGACGACATTTTCGCTATCTGGCCACACGGCAAAGAATCTCTAGACGAATTCCTTTCTTATCTAAATAACATCAACCCCCAAATCCAGTTCACCATGGAAATGGAAAATAATTTTTCTTTGCCTTTCTTAGATGTACGCATCACTAAAAACCCAGTCAGAGGATTTTCTTACACTGTCTACCGAAAACCAACCCACACTAATCGGTATCTTAACGCCCAATCTCACCATCACCCATCGCAACTAAATTCCGTGGTTCGAACATTAGTAACACGATCCCTTAGACTAACGGACAACAACAACAAACAGACAGAATTAAACTTTTTAAGACAGACATTGCTAGAAAACGGATACGACAACAATCACATACTACGAAACATTAGAAAACGCACAACAACAAACCACTACACCACAACAAGAACAAACAGTGTCCACACAACAACACACAGCGTTTTTACCATACATTAAAGGTGTCACCGACAAAATCAGCCGAATTTTCCGAACCCATAATATCAAAACCGTATTCACAACAGACCAAAAACTATCAAATCTTATAAAAACTCCCAAGGATACGATTCCAAACGAATCCCACGGAGTTTACGAAATTCCTTGTTCCGACTGTTCCCGAACTTACGTAGGACAAACAAACAGACGCATCCACAATAGAATATACGAACACACCCTCGCAGTTAGAAAATCCGACCCCTCATCGGCGCTGGCCATGCATCATATTCATACAGGGCACAAAATAGACTTCAATAATGCCAAAACAATAGCACCGGTTTACAATTTCAAAACGAGAATTATCCGCGAAGCAATCGAGATTGAAAAACGTCCCGATTGTTTAAATAAGAGAGATGATGGTCTTCGCCTTCCGACTACTTGGAAACCTATTATATCTTCTTTACAAACACACAAAAAGGAAATAAATTCCACAGACAATTTTATTGCATCATTATCTGCCGTAACAAATGCCGGTGACCCTCTTAATCTTCCTCTAGATACCGTGACCAAAGCCCCCCACTTAATTGACGGTGACCCCACTACTTTCACTGATGACGCAACAGGTAGACGGAACGACATATATAAGACAAGACTTGCAACGAACTGCCAGATCTCTCTGAGGCCTAGGGTTGAACACACTGAGACCTCACAGACGATCTCCGGCGAGATTTGGGGAGTAGGCAGATTGAGGCCCCGTAATCGAGCTACAACAACCCAACCTACCTTTATCCACCGCTTATCCACCGCTCTAAGGAGTAGGCAGATTGAGGCCTTAGAGTGTCCTTACATATTTCCTTTACCTACCTGTGTCCACCACTCTAAGGAGTAGGCAGATTGAGGCCTTAGAGTGTCCTTACATATTTCCTTTACCCACCTTTGTCCACCACTCTAAGGAGTAGGCAGATTGAGGCCTTAGAGTGTCCTTACATATTTCCTTTACCCACCTTTGTCCATCACTCTAAGGAGTAGGCAGATTGAGGCCTTAGAGTGTCCTTACATATTTCCCTTACCTCTTGAAAATGGCTCCAAAACAGGAGCCGAAACGTCGAATTTCCATAAATTCTGTACGCGGTTTAACCCGAGAACCAAGCATGTCTCATATATATATATATATATATATATATATATATATATATATATATATATATATATATATATATATATATATATATATATATATATATATATATTCACATTCACAATAAATTTATTTTGAAGGAATATGGTACAATGTCTCTACTACATATAGGTTATTCTGGTAACCAAATCTGATACCTGCTTTCATTAAAAAAAGATATTTGCGATTAAAAACATTTTAATGAAAATTCATTACTATAACGCATTTGCTGTGTCCAGACTTTTTTTTTTTCACACTTTAACGTCGATCTATTTCTGCGACTATGGCCATTCGCTGAGGCCAGGGAGCAGTTTCACCTCATTACCCTGGCAATTTTGCCGAACCCCTGCCTTTCTGTAAGGATGTGCCCAACATCCCACGGACACCGAACCGATGGCTTTACACCCTCTCCGAAGGACAGAACGTGCAGACATTCAGCTCGCTTAAATACAATGCCACAACTTCGGTTTATGTTAATTTTACAGTATGTACTGAAAAAGTGAAAGGAGAACCCTGGGAATCAAACCCAGTACCCTCCGGTTCAGAGGCATACGTTGTTACCCCTAGACCACTGAGGCTCTTACAGACTGGTAAAAGAATTGTTAACTTATAATCGAGTCTTGAGCAGACATTTTCCAAATTCACGGATGCCAATTACAACTATCAATACTATTATTATTAATAATTTTTGTTTAATCAATTTTCCTTGTTATAGAAGGGGTTTTGCGTACTACGGATTTTACCAAACTTAGGCAACGCCCAACAAGTGCAACAATAAAAGGTTATAATCATATAATGTTCGATATACTAAAAACCACAAAATTGAACCGCATTATAGTTTGATTTGTGGTCTCAGTGTAAAATTTCTCTGGTTCGCATCTGACCACAGAGTTTTTTAAAATTATTAATTATTCAGTATCACAACTACTGAAGTGATATGTCTGAGCAAGAACTACACATTCCGCCGTTCGAAGGAGGCGTAAAGCCGCCAGTCTCCTGTACCATGCGGTGATGGGCAAGTAAAAAATCTCTACTTTCCTTACAGATTGGTAAAGTAAAACTGCTCTTTGACGCAAATGATTTGCTATAGGTTCAAAATAGACCTATGTTAGATAAACCAAATACAAATAAAATATTTGTTTTGATCAATATTGCTTCATTAGGTTAAATGGTACCCTGGCATCAAGCATTAGTCATAGTTGCTAAAGTAGGCCAACATTAGATAAACAAAATACATATTATTTGATTTTGATCATTATTGGTTGGTGAGGTAAAACTGGTTCCAGGCACCAGTCTTTGCCCCATAGCCACAGAAATAGTCCAACGTTAAAAAACAAAAGTACAATAAAATTAGCTTCGAAATACAGGTGATAAATTAACCTAAACTACTTGCATACTATTGCCACACATCCTATCAAAACGTTATAAATTTTGAAATGGGGTACACATTTATGCTAGATTGTGTAATGAAAAATTTCAAAACACACATTAAATCAAAATTACATGTATAAATAAGAAATCGCTGTATATTTTTAGGGTAAGCTTTTTGGATTTATACTTACGTTTAGATTCAATTTATATGATGAAGTTAATACCCATGCTACAGTCCCATCGCCACCTCCAATCAGAAATCTAACTTGCGTAGGCATTAAAAGAAGACACCAATGAAGAGCATAAGATGGATTCTTTTCACTGAGATCAATTACTTGAACAGGATTCAAATACTTTCTAAATTCTGATAAGACAACACCACCATCACTGTTTCCAGATTTTTTATTTGCTATAAATATATTACAAATTAATATTCATTTAAACAAAGTGAACGTGTTAGTTGCTCACCAGTGATATTTCATTATCAACAAAGTTTCGTTAAGTGCATCATATTGAATTCAGATAATTTTTGTAAAGAAAATTGTGAAAGAATAAAAAATTATCATTATTTTGCAAAGAAGAGGTCCAGAAATGTACAACCATCTTACAGAAAATCTAATTACAGGATGAGATACAAAACATAAGAAAAATTACACTATATAATAAACAAAAAACAATAATAAATTTGCTAGACAGACATCAAATGTTGGTAACACACTATTTTAAAGTCCTTAAAGGTACATGTAAATATGTCCACCTGAATACTCAATTGATTATATAGCTTACACATATTATACAAGGGACAAAACTGCAGCAAATTATTGTGAAGTCGAGCCATTCAAAATATACTAATCCCACGGGTACTCAACCTAGAAACATGCAATGATAAAGCAGGGAGAAGTGCAAGAAAATCAACATTGTTTATCAGCTTATAAAGAGCAAAGTGCACATTTTGGACCTGGCAGCAAGCAAGCGATAACCTGTCATGGACAACAAGACACAATGGGAATAGTCAAGTTCAGGATAGGTGCCTCTCTGTTTAAACACAATGTACTTAAAAAATCTCTACTGTACCCTTTCAAGGCTTGAAACATGCATGTAATAGTTAGGCGACCACACAATTTATGCATACTCAAATTTACTTGTGACCTAAGAATCAAAAAGCACCTCTAGCGCTTGTGTGTCTGATAGATCTTATTACAAATCCTAAAATTCGGAGTGATGCTGCTACATTACTCTTAATATGGAAATTAAAACTAAGTTTGCTATCAAACAGAACACCGAGGTCTCAAAAGAGTATCTTGTAGAGAATACTTAAACTCAAAAATAGAATGCCAGCGGCTTTAAGAAACAACAAGAGATATTCTGTCTTCATCAATGTGTGCAAGTGTACTAATAAATGCCAATGTGAAATGTGAATTTAATGAGGAATGGAAAAAAATACTGATGACACCAAAAATCAACTGATTTTATATTCTGTACAACATTTTGTGACCGATAGTACCCCCTTTAATTTTACACATCCATGTGCAATCAAAGCCAAAACAAGACACCTGTGGTAGCGTATGATGATATCAAAATTTGAGCGACATACAGAAAATATTGGTCGAGGAAAGAACTATGAGCAGTTGTTAATTTGTAATATTTGTAATATTTGTAATATTTTGTAATATTTATCTAATTTATTTATCTAATTTAACTGATCCCAACAGTTACTTTCTTCAAAAATTTTAATAAACACTGACTGATCTAATTCTAAATGTGTACACAGGCTGTGTCCATAATGTTGGGCCAGCACATCTACACAGATTTTTGAGGTAAAATTATGATGATTTAAATCAACTTATTGCTATATAAAAAAATGCCCTTTCTGAGGTACAGTAAGGTAAAATAATTGAACATGATTCAAGACAATATTTCAAACTCTGCAGAGATGTTGATGCTGTAATTACAAATATAGTAGTGTAATAAAAATGCTAGGAATATAGAGGATGCTTTTTTTCTTCACACACGCCACTGACTTTATTTTTACTTTAATACAAGTTATTACAAAATATTTTTACACCTACACTAGTTTATTTGTGATCATAGACTTAACATATCTGATAAATTTGGAATTTTTCAGACAACTCATTCTTAAGTTATTTAAAAGAACATGCTTTTGGGAGGCGAATTCTGAGTGACTGTATTTGGAAACTGGTACGATTTTTTAATAATGGTAATTTCATTTATATTCTTTATATCATTCCTTAGGATGTGTGGCAGGCTGCTGTTTTTATCTTTTAGAGACACTCAGGAGACTTAGAGGCTTTTTCTATCGCATCACAAGGTATTTTTGAGATCAGCTGCGTCAGTTATCTTTCAGGTTACTCAGATGCTCATTGCATTCAGTAACTTCACGGTTTATCTGCAACTCGTTTCGTCTTTATGGAACATTGAGCATGAAACATGGCAACTCGTGATGACTATAAATAATAACGATTACAGAAATGAACAGATGAGTAAGCAGAGGAGTAACTTTGAAGCCAAACTTCAAGAAGAGCTTATGAAATGAGAGAGAGCAAGTGTATATGTATGTGTCTAATATGGAACAATTTTACCCACTCAGGGTAACCACAATCAATAAAATGTAATCCTTTTATGAACAGCTTGGGTAAATGTGTTGGGCAGTTTATACAAGACTGGAAGAGCTACCTATGGGCAAAATCGTTTAGGCCAATCATTTTTATGTCCTTCATGCTTGAGACTCTAGAAAAACTGCTTGATAAACATATCAGAACTGGGGGAACTAACAGACAACCTTCTACACAAGGACCAGTTCTATTTCAGAGCAGGTATGTCATCCACCGTATTGTATGCAGGATGGAGAGTTCTCCAGAATACAAAGAGATACTTCTAGGGGCATTGTTTGTACATGGAGGGAGCATTAGATAACACATCATTCGGCTCAACCATCAGCACTACAAGGAACCTCAGTATAGAGAAAACCATCCACAGGTGGATAGATTATATGCTGAAAAGCAGAGTAGTGTACATGTCACTGATGGAGGAAACCCTAACAGCGCAGGTTGCAGGATGCCATTCTAAGGGGGGGGGGGTACATACTGTCTCCTCTCTGTTGGAACCTGGCCATGGACAGGCTGCTGGACTCCTTAGCGACAAAGGTTTTTACCTTAAGGATATACAGACAATCTGGATCTGGTTATTCCAACAGCAGGAAAATGTACACAGATGATTAAAGAGCACCTATAATGCTAGTAGAGAGGTGGGTTGCCAAGGAAGGCCTTAGAGTCAATTCTGAAAAATTTACAACAATATCGTTCACCAGAAAGAGAGATACAGTGGGTATTGGTCTTCTGTCTCTGCAGGATAGGCAACATCCAGTGCTGGGGGAGGTTAATGTTTAGGAATGATCTTAGATCCAAAAAAATGTTGTGAGGCAGAATTTCATAGTGAATTACAATACTTAAAACACACCTTGGCAAAAATGGATACAAAAAAAAAGAACATTGAAAGAGCCATATGTCTTAAACCCCAGATACACGGCTCATGGCCAGCGTACCACAGACCGTGTAGCCAGTTACACAAGCTGTCTAACTGGGGTGAATCTCAGACCGAGATATCACGAGCCTAGGATCTACCAGTTTGTCGGTAGTTATATATCCTCAAAGAAACTAGAAAAAACAAAAACTCGGGGTATTGTTACAAGTCAGTATTGTAGTGAATATTTTTAGATACAAATATACATTTCATACTGAACTACTTTGAGGAATAATAAATGTAGAGGACAGACAAGCCGTGTAGCTCCCCTGACTAGTGTAATGGTTTATCAACAAAAAACTATAGGATCATGGAATGGCAATCCAGGGACCATCTACCTGGGCCTTAAAATAGACCAACGGATAACGTATACGTCTAAAGAATATATGGATAAGAGACCAAAGGAGAAGGCTACCATATATATGTATATATGTATGTATGTATATATGTATGTATGTATATATGTATGTATATGTATATATATATATATATATATATATATATATATATATATATATATATATATATATATATATATATATATATATTATATACATACTCATGGTTCGTTTTTTTTTTCATGAAGAGTTATTCTGTATATTAAGGGTTAGTTAATTTCGTGGAAACTTCATTTTTAAACAAAAATTAATACAACATTTGTGTGTTTGATTTAACTACGTTTCGCTGCTCCATGTGCGGCTTCCTGAGGTTTTTATATTATTTAATTTTATATTAATCTATTAAAAAAGTGTAAATATATTGTATCCCACATTTACAATTGAGGTCTGTGTGTTACACCATCACTCAACAGTAATTGTTAGAAAATATACCTTATTTATATATAAGTTGTTGAAAGATTTAGCCTTAAGTGTGTTATGCTTATTAAAGAAGACAAAAGGTCTTCTTTAATAAGCATAACATTGTATAGTTTTTAATAAATACAAATCAGGCAACAGTAAAGTGAAAATACTTTGCCCTATTGGTAACCAACAATTATTAGCAAGAGGACAGACTGGAAAACTTGTACTTGGTACTGCAGCCATTACTGAAATAGTCCTAGATACAGTGGATAACTGTAATAAAGACAGAAGACTTGATTTTATTTTGTAGTTTTTGAAATATTTCCTTTTGTATGCAGTTCTTTTTGTATTTAAGTTGCGAATTTTTGCTTTAAATGATCAATAAATTGATAATATTGTGTAGGTTCCATTATCACAGCTTTTTTCCTTTCCTCTTTCCATAAATCAACAAATGACTCCCCCCTAACATGGACACTGGAGCTGCGCCTGGGGCACTTAGTCCAGTGCAGTTGTGTTTAGTATGTGTAAATGATAACCTCTATGGTCAATCATTAGGGGTTAGAATTTGACTTACCGACAACTACTACCGGTGACCAATTTTGCCATCCTGGATCTTTTACTTCTTTTATAAACAAACGTTTGTTTAATGTTTTCTGTCTGGCAACCTTTATACAAAATGGTGGCACAATCACATCCTTAAATGGACCAAAATCACAATTGTGCTCCATTTTCAGAAGACATTTAGACTGGTGGACTGTTCTTTGACACCAACAACATCTGAAATCCACCAAGCCAGGTTTCAAAGAACATTCTTCACTGCATACAACACAAGTAGATCCAAATGGGAGGTTACCTATCATTAAATATAAAGCAATTAGGTAACAATTTTACTGTGAGATGCTTTTCTATTATTTTAATTTACGTGTTGACACGCAAAAGGTTCCAGAGAAACGTTAAATATCTTGCGTTCAATAACTAATGAAAAGTAAAACAACCAAAATTTGAACAGGAAAATATTTTGCCAATGATTTTTTAAAGATTATTTTATAGCCAATATGGTTTGCTCTCGTAAAAAACTAAACTATTAAAACATAAAACAAAAATATGTTTGAGCCTTTGTGATATTGATACATAATAACTATTTTTACTCAGCTGTTGGACAACTGAGTAATCTGCTAAAAAATGTGTCTTTTGTCTAGAACACGTTTTTCAAAGGCACAACATTTTCATGTAACTTAAAATTTCCAGAGTTTTAACTTTGTCTTATTTAATGTTATAATTTGCGCAACTAGAGACAGAAAAGAATTGGCTGACAACAAAAAAATAGTTTTCCGAAAAGTATACACTGGAAAGAAAACAAATATGTAAATCTTAAATAATTTTTACCAAGTAATCAGAATTTGTATCATTAGTAACATTAAACTATGTAGTATAGTAAGTATAGTAAGTAGAGAAACTAACATAGTAATATTTAAAAAATATTCTTAACAAAACTATCAACAGAAGCATGATTGGAAAGTTTGGCATTAAAAATAAATCTATAAAATGAGCAGCTCACTTCTGAATGCAATCTAACAATGAAAATGTAGTCTCAGATGCAGCACCCCAAATGTGTAACAATATTTAAACTGTGGGTGTATATCTACCTTAAATAGCGCAATACGGCTGCTGTGGTGTGCTAGGGTGTGAACAAACTTTTAATTTACAATGGTCAAAACATATGCATGCCAGAAAAGATCATCTGCAACTGCTAACCCGATATAAGAAAAAGTGATATTTCAGGGAACATTTCAATCCGGTATCTGCATATCAGGATTTTCTTTTGCATTTTGAAGTATTAAACTTAGAAGTATCTAGAGCACCAGTTGTGAATTGAAGACTATATAGGGATATAGTTTGTTTAGTTCTTACTGATAGGAATTTAGAAATAGACGTTAGTTGAATTTATAGACTATACTGTATGAGGGTGCTATCATCAGTAAAGTGTTGTTGATAGGAAGTGAGTTATATCCACACAAAAAAATAGTGGGTCCTAAAATACGTGGAATACCTGCAGCAAATGTCAGATTATTTGATGAAATGTTACATGGAATGATGGATCCTTTAGAAAAATAGATAGACATTGGCAAAGCCTACAGTACAATCCATGGGGTGGAGCATCTTGACAATTGCTCGAGTAAAAGAAATAAAGACTACTTAGTAACTCTTTCTGTTCGAGCTCACATAATAAAGGTGTTTGAAGAAAATATTTATTAAGAAAAAATTAAAGGAAAAAGAAAAGTGAAAACATAAATCTAAAAATCTAATACTATTTCGCATTACAAGTAATAGGTTTCAATATAAGTATGGAGATAAATCAAAAATGATTTTGTAATTATTGTCTCATTTTTTAAGTAAGTTATTTTAGTGATCTAAAAACAACAGATTGTTAAACTATGTAAAACAGCGAACAAACCTTTCACCCAATGATGAAGATGGTTTTCAAAGTTACTTGTTATAACTTTACAATTCAGCTTTGCATTTGCTTTTTGGATGCACTCTGGATCAGCACATATTCCACAACAATCACAATATACTCCCACGCCCGTCAAAAGTAACGATTCACAGACAGAACAGTACCAAGGCTAAAACAAAACAAAAATTTAATTTCATACATGTTTTTGTAAAAATGCTTATGTTGTTTTTCGAATTAAAAATAATTGATAGGGGACAAAACGAAACCAGTTGGGTGTAAAATGTGGTCTAACAATAGACTATCGATTGGAATGTTTTAACCCCAGCCAGAGTTTTTTCCCGGACAACTTCACACTACCTCCTCATTTCAGTGGAGGAATGTTCTTAAATCTAGACTTTTCCTATACCTGGTAATATATGAACACACCAACACAAAACACAATGGTAAAAGAAGAAAACAGGCTAACATAATTACAACAAATTAGAAAGACAGAGTAGGCTGTGCAGATAGCAAATCATCAACAACAAAGCGAAACACACAACATAATAGGTATATAATAATAATAATAAATTTATTTATCAAACAATCGCTTTACGAAGTACAACAATATGACTTAATCAAATAACCCATGAAAAATAGAAAATCACTCCCACAGAGGTACCATCACCTGTACGTGGGATCTCAACACTTTTTCCACCAACATCTTTACTGTCCTATTAACCCGCTTTCAGCCGAATAAAAGCAGCACAACAAAATTTCATACATCACACTTAAACCGAAAACTTCATTCCCAGAAACCACACATGCACACCAAAATAAACTCTCTTTCTATCTACTCCTCAAAACCTTTCTCCCTCTCTTCTCTATTTTCCTCTCTCATTTCCGTTTTTTTTCTCCCCTCATCCTCCTTTCTTTCTCTCTTCAC
Organism: Tillus elongatus; assembly: GCA_964006375.1. Lineage (NCBI taxonomy): Eukaryota > Metazoa > Arthropoda > Insecta > Coleoptera > Cleridae > Tillus > Tillus elongatus. Next base: position 53,239,036 of record OZ023268.1, read on the forward strand.
CTTTCACACATACACATCCACCAAGTTCACAATTTATATTCTCAGGATCGTAGAAAAACAATAAAAGTCGCACAAAATGATCATATCTCCATTTGTATACTTTCCTTCTCTCTTCATCCACTGTTCTTCGCCACTACACTTTCAGACTAATTAACTCATAAAATTTCAGCCTTGGATATTCAACTAGCCATCTTTTCAACTTGACCTTAAATCTGCTAAAAGCCAATGACCTGATATCATAAGACAAATGACCATATAACCTAGGAGCTATAAAGCTAGCACATCTCTGCCCCAGAGTTTTGTCAGCCTTTGCGACTTTAAATGTTACCCTTTCCTTATATCTCGTGCAGTACTTATGTTCAATATCTGTCATAATTTGTGGATTCTTATGTATCTATAACAAGATGTTTTTTTGCATAGAGTTGATGTAAATCCATTATTTTACTTTCTCTGTACAACAGATCAGTTGGATAATTTAATGGTTTGCTATATATTATCTTAAGAAATCTCTTTTGCACAACTTCTAGGCTCTTCATCTGTGAATCCAGAGCTCCACCCCAACCTACAATTCCATACTGTTTAAGGGATTCGATCAGCGCATAGTACAGATTTTTCATGACACCCAAGTTAAAATTTCCCTTTAATTGTCTAAACATAAACAATAGACTGCGGAGCTTCGAGACAAATTCCTTTATCTAACTATTCCATCTTAAATGTGAGTCTATCTTTATTCCCAAATATTTTATACTACCGGCCGATTCAATTTCAATCGCTAATTCTGGTCTTACGATGATCAATTTATCGAATGCCGGCAACGTGGATGCACCACAGGAGAACAGAACAAATTTTGTTTTCTTAAAATTTATGTTGAGAAGATTTTCATTAAACCAGCCTGTAATCATCAACAAGTCATTCTCAATCCCCTGACGTAGATTATCCCATGAGTTAGATTTATAAATTATTGCAGTATCATCTGCGAAGGCGACTACATCTCCTATTGACGGCAGCAGAAGTAAGCTATTTAAGTAAATAGTGAAAAGTATTGGGCCAAGTATGGTACCCTGGGGTACACCACAGTCAATAGTTTGTGGTACACTGTATTTATCCCCCACCTTAGTTATTTGTGCCCTATCCGTCAAAAGTAGCTCCTCATCAGAGAAAGCAGCACCTCTGAAACCCATGTCCTCCAAAACTGCCAGCAGCCTGTCGTGGTCGATGCTATCAAATGCCTTAGCTACATCTAAAAAGACTCCTATCACACATTAACCCTTATCAAGTGCTCTATATATTTGATCCATAACACGACATATTGCACCCTCCGCCGAAGTTCCCTCTCTGAAACCATATTGCTTTTCTGAAAGTAGGCGATGTTTCTGCAAATATTGTGACACTTTATTTTTTATTATCTTTTCAGCAATTTTAACCAGATTCGAAAGCAGAGATATCGGTAGATAGTTATTCGGGTCCAAAGAAGAGCCAGACTTATGAATTGCTCTAACAATTGTGAATTTGAAATATGACGGAAATATTCACGTCATCAAAATTTCGTTGACCAGATAGGCTAGTGGCTCAGATCAGAGCTTAGATAATCATGTCCCACTGCTTTCCCAACCTTTAGTGCGTTTAGATATTTCTCAACTTCATATCTATCTGTTGGTGTAAGGAAGATGGTATATCGACACACACTTCTCCTTTTGTTAAAACTGTGTCTTTCCTCTGTTGCCCTGTGTGGAACTTTTCCTATCCTAATAAAGTGTTTATTTAACTCATGTACAATTTCCTCCTTATTTTTAATAATCCTCTCACCTACCTGTATTCTTCCAACATCTCCCGAAGATGCCCCAGTGCCCACCAATGTTCTAACAGTCTCCCAAATTTTTTTAGGGTTTTGTTTACCATCTGTTAATAAATTCGTAAAATACGTTTGTTTGGTTATCTGTACAAGATGTTTTAATTTTTCTTTATATTGTGTCAGGTACGTATGATTATCGGGATTCTTAAGCACCATTCCATACAAGTGTGGTTTGATTGTGGACTTTATCAATCCATTTTTGATCCAAGGCTTTCGCCTCCTTTACCCATGTTTTAGCTTCCTAACGGAAGTTGATTTCCTTATTGCCCCTTTGAGCTTAGCAACAAATACATTTGTCTTTGTTTCCACACCATCGGAATTGTACACACCACCCCAGTATTCGTCTTTCAGCAAGCGTAACAACAATTCTTTATTAACGTGTCTTCTATAGGTTGGCAGATTTGGTGACCCCTGTGTACTTACATCTCCTTCTATGTGAGCCACCACTGGATAGTGGTCTGTAACAGTTGCCCTGATAATGTATCCAGCAGATAAGCATCCACCACCCTTCAGAAAAACATGATCTATACAAGACTGCGACTGGTTCTGAATCCTAGTGGATCCGTTAATCAAGGAAACAAAACCCAACTCTCCCATATTATTGCAGTATTCCTGAGATTCCTCTTTCATAGATTTTATATCTATATTAATATCCCCAATTAGAAAGTGCTGACTTTGGCAGTCATTGCAATGTTCTTCAAGATATTCCCGTAAACACAAATTGAACCTATCTACACACGTCTGGGGCGGTCTATATAATGTGTGTATATATATATATATATATATATATATATATATATATATATATATATATATATATATATATATATATATATATATATATATATATGTGTGTGTCTTTATCCCTGTAGTTGATGTGCAACTTAATTATCTTAAAGCCATCCTTTTTAATTACCCATGCTTCATGCCTCAATCTGTCCTTAATGTAAATGACTGTCCCATCGTTTTGATTAATGTCAGCCTCATTGTATATCAAAGAAAAACCATCCAATTTAAAACAGTTTACATCATGTTACCCCAGGTTTCCGTAAAAATCAAGCAATCGAACTCGTGTGTAAAAGTGCTCAACAGAGCATTCATTTTATCTATGTTTTTAGACATACTTCTTATATTATTGTGAAAGATTTTAAATCGTATATCTTTTTCAGAAGTGATTCTATTATAGTCTGAGACAGAAAGTGTTGGTGTCTGCCGTGTTGGATTTACAAAATCGCCGATATAAGGATCCATTTTTTTTTCCTTTTTTTCCACAACTAAACTATATACTTATATCCAACAAAATGGCAACATAAAAACACGCAATATCACACAAAATTTACATGTTTTATAAAAGACAATAATTAAAGACAAACAATATAAAAATCACAATACTAAAATTATCTCCACAGTAAAATCCAAAAGAGTAAAGACAAAGCAACAACAACAATAACACAAAGTTTTAAATAACTAAAACTCAAATAAAAACAAATCATGAGTTCCAATATCGTCAGCCAGAAAATCAAAACCAAGTCAATTCGCAGCCATCATTTCTGCCAATAAAAAACAAGACTTGAATACAAATCTTATTTTCACTTCCTAACAGCCTTAGTAATCTGTATATTTTTTGTACTAGACCCAGAATTGCTCCTCAAGGCCCTTTTCCCAGCTAAGTTTGTTGGTTCTTTTCGTTCGGTGAAAACAAGTTCTTCAGGTCTGTTTCTCGGTGTGGCCGGTGTTGGATGTGAGCTATTTGACTTCTCTTCAACAGTATATTTGTTTATATTCAGGTCACTACCATCTTCCAGAAAATCTGCTACATTATAAACTTCTCCACTTGAATTTAACTTATTATTTCGAATATATGCCCTAGGAGCTTCTTTTTTTGCTAATCTCAACTGTTTTTGCAAAACTTTGTTTATCTTCTGTTCTGATACAGTTACGTCGTGATTAATAAAAATCTTCTTGTTCTTTAATTTATATGCCGATTTCAGGATTTCAACTTTTTTCAGATATGAAACGAATTCCACAAGTACTGGTCTTTTCCAACCGCATAAATATTATTTATCTCGTCCGATCTAATCGTAATATTCAAATCGGTTCCAAAAAGATAAGTAACTAGCTGAACTAAGATAGATATATAAAAGTTGTTAGTTTCAAGTCCAAATATAATGATATACTTTTTTTTAGTTTCCTTTCTATATGTTCAATATTAGTGTTTAAGTCTTCAGGGTGTGGCACCTAAAATGTTACATCCCATAAGTTCTATACCATGTGAAAAGAAAAAAATTATTAAAGTGTGTTCTAATATAGTGTTCTAAACATATTGGATTTAACATTTTAAATCTGTGACATAATATATACATGATGTAACAAAGTTGTGTGGTGTTTTTAATGGAACATTTGTATATTTTGGTTTAAATGACAGCACTTAATTATGCAGCTTATACAAATACCAGGTTGTCAGTGTGCTATGACAAGCTCTAATAAGAGTGAAACCAGTAGGTATTTCTAAGGATGGTCAAAATGCATCTAGCCTTATACATATCGTAAGTTAGTTTTGCAAAGTAGACTGTTTATATTAGGTTACTAAAGGATCCAAAAATAACTTAGATACACTGGTAGAGTATAATAGCATAAATTTATGAATATCAATAATAGATTTTGACTAAGACAACAACCTGATATTTTTTAACTCAAATGACCTATTGCTGTTTGTTATACAAGATTGGGGGTAGTTTTTTTTATACTGAAAACATAATTATGGAGGTGACAATATAAAACTTCACCCTCCCAATCACTGTGCAGACTAGTTCAGGGCACAGTGATTTTGGAATGGGTGAAGTAGAAAAGACTAAGGGCATGCACAATAAGCCAAGGGCTTCAGTAATATCGGGGCGGCAAAGACGCGGACGAGCCCTGAGGGATGAAAAAAAAGGAGGTAACAAATAGAATAACCAAAACCTTAACTCTTTTTAAAAATAACTCAGTGAAGTGTAATATCTCTTAAGTTCACTTGGTGCTGTCGACTTTTACGCTTCACACACTTGCACGGGGATAATCTAATGGTCACACCAAGGTATCTGTATACACGAATTGATGTGTTACAGCTGTCTTTTGATACCAAAATAATATATGGATATTCCATTTAAAAAACAAAACACTATGTCTGTATATCTCACATCACAAGAGATTTATAATGTCATAATATATTACAACACTTAGTACAAGAAAAAAAAAGTCTGGACGCAGCAAGTGTGTTATGGTAGTGAATTTTCATTAAAATGTTTTTAATACCAAATATGTTTCTTTAAAGAAAGCAGGCATCAAATTTGGTTACCAGTATAACCTATATAGTAGAAACAATGTGGCATGTTTCATCAAAATAACTTTATTGTTTGAAAATGTACAAAAATTTCCGCAAGTAAACTTAAAGTGTTCCCGAAAAAACTGGTTTCTTGGTCAACCTTATAGGTTAATAGCAAATTGAGCTATTCAAATTTGAAGCATTTAATTAAAATTCGATACGCACTTGCTGCGTCCCGAATTTCTTTTCTTACAAAGATGTATTATATTTCGATGGAAAATGCAAAAATGCAATAACATAAGGCGTGTTCGATTAAAAAAAAAAAAAAAGAAAAAGAAAATTTGAATCACCAACGACTTATGCGCCACCCTGTAATTGTAGAAATATTTTGTTAAGATGTAGCTCAAGACACCCTATAATTAATGTATACAATTTTTTTCGTATCTTGCATAATAACGGATATATTGAACTTCAAAGATTTTTTACGAAAATTCGACAAAAATGATATACCATTAACTGATAAACTCTATAACCAACACTACTGCCAAAGCATCAGATAAAGGCTCTATTTGAAATGAATTTTCTGGGAATATTTTAGTAAAATGAAGGACAATGACGACTGAAACTAAGACTTCAGGTTTAGTAAAACATTCTTCTTGAGACATTTTCCTTCCATAGCTCATATTAGTTTCAGGTTCATTGCCTAAATATTACCAATTTTGACGTTTTAAATCGCGACTTGACGAGGAAAACCCAAATTTATTTTTCTTTAAATGCCTGTAGCTTTTTTGTCCTTTAACCTACATAGCTTTTGGTAGGTAACTTACCTATAATGATATAAACCCGCGCACCAAATTTGGTTGCCCTTACTCTGTTAATTCCTGAGATATAAATTTTTTTCGAAAGAAAACACAAAATGTTCTGGGAAAACCTCGGCAGATTTTCCTGGCTAACGAACTTATCCAAACCACTTGCGAAAGGAAGGTACTCACCAAGTTTTATCAAAATCGGTCCATTTTTTTTTTTATAATTATATAGTCTGAAACCGACCTCATTTGGGTTCCGGGGGTCCTAAATAGCGCTCATTCAAAGAAATTTTTTCAAAGTTCAAAAGTCGGGATCTCCTCATTAGTGAATTTTTTAAAGAAAATTCACTAAAAGCTACCAAAAACAAACAAACAAACAGGAAAAGAAAAAAACCTGATGAATGAAGAAATCCTGACGCTGATGGAAAAAAGATAATTAAAAAATGTTGACTAAAGCAAATACAAGGAAGTACGAATAATCAGAAGGAAAATTATGGAGGCAAAAGAAAAATGGCTTGATGAGAAGTGCAAGGAGAGAAAGAAATTAGAAAAGAGACATGATAGCTTCAATATCCATAAGAAACTTATGGAAATGGCAGTACTCAAGAAACAAAGACCGAACAACCTATTAGTAGACAAGGATGGTAAAGTAATCACAGAAACTGGAAATATGGATAGAATATATACAACAACTATTTGATGATAACATTATAGAGTACCAACATTAACACTAATAAATACAGAAAATGGGCCTGACATGGCAGCAGAAGAAAGCAAATATGCACTCAAACATATGAGGAATAACAAACCACCTGAACCCAACAAATTACCAACAGAACTACTCAAGCTGTTTGAATAAGATTAATTACAGCTATTAATGAATCTTTTCGGTGCTATTTACAGAACAGGCATTATTCCATCAGAATGGTTAACGTCCATCTTCGTTGCAGTCCCCAAGAAAGCAAATGCCGAAAATGTGAAGAACATCCATCTATATCTCTGATGAGTCACTCATTCAAGACCTTCCTAAAAGTAATACACAATCGAATCTATCAAAAATTAGAGAGGACATAAGCAAAACTCAAATTGGTTTTATTAATCGGCTTGGTACTCGAGGTGCTGTTTTCAGTTTTAATGTACTGATTCAGCGCTGCCGTGACGTGAATAGAGAGATACATGCGTGCATTAATGATTATGAAAATGCTTTTGATAAGATACGACTTGGAGAACTAATAGATATTGAAAGGAAAACAAATAGATAACGGAGACCTTAAAATAACAGAAACACTTGATCACAACCAGACAGTTAAAGTTAGTATAGAAGGAGAATACACAGAAGAGATACACATAAAACGATGAGTAAAACAGGGGTGTGTACTATCACCAACGGTTTTCAACATGTACTAATCATCCAAGAGGCACTTAAAGACGAAGAAGTGGGTATTCGAGTGAACGGAGTGCCTGTTAATAACATAAGATATGCTGACAAAATACTGTCCTACTAGCTGAAAATATTGAAGACCTCCAAAGAATTACAGAACGAGGAAAAATAATCAGTGGGCAATACGGATTACATATGAATCTAAACAAAACTAACTATATGCACTTTTCTAAATCACAAGATGAAAACACACAGTTACAAATTAGAAATAACTGTATTGAAAAAGTACAGAGATACAGATATCTAGGGATTTGGATTAATTCGAGAAATAACAACACTGAAGAGATAAAAATCAGAATCGAAATGGCTCACAACACATTTTATAAAATGAATGACTTCTGCTGCAAAAGCTTAAATAACAAATTGAAAATTAGAATGATAAAGTGTTACATATATTCGATCCTCCTATATAGGATAGAGGCATCTACCCTAAATAAAACAATAATAAAAACTGGAAGCCTTCGAAAAGTGCATATTAAGAAAAATATAACGAATATCATGGACAGAGGAGTCACAAATGAAGAAGTCTTATGCAGAATGTCGACACAAAGAGAATTAACGTCTACCATAAAAGCACACAAATTATAATATTTTGGCCATGTGATGAGGGGACAGCGACACAAGTTTCTGAGATTGATTATGCAGGAAAAGATAGAGGGAAAGAGTGTAGGACGACGAAGGATATCATGGCTGCGCAACTTAAGAGAATGGTTTAACTGTACATCAAACCAGTTATTTAGAGCAGCTGCGAATAAGATACAAATAATTATGATGGTCGCCAACCTTCGTTTGAAGACGGCACTATAAGAAGAAGAATAATATATTATATTTGAAAACCTCAACAACAAAAAAACATACACTTTAAATTTTTTCTATTTTCAGAAGATATATAAGAAGGGAGATAACATCTTGTGCAAAACAGTTGAGATATCCATATTTAAAACATTATTAGAAACAAAATACATAAAGTATGGCGAGTTCACGCAAGACAAATTTTGTTGATCAACAAAAAATTCATAGTAAATTGAAAACCAAGTTCAGATTAATTCAAATCTATACAATAGTACTAATTAAAATAGGGAACAATGATATTGTCAGCTTAGTATACAAGGTGAATCACCGGGAACTGAATCGATTGATTATGGGAAAACCACCACCAGAAAAAAATCTCAAATTTTGGTACTGTACTAATGCAAGTGGGAGACACTCAGCTAAAATATTTTCAGACAAGTGGTATCTTTTTCTTCTTGATATATTCAAACTTTCATGTCAAAATTGACGTTTTCAGACCGGAACATATTGATACGTTCCTCTCATACACACAACGTAATTATTTACTTTCGACTGCTTTCCTTGTAGATGAGGACGCAGTCTAACAGTCTTTGAATAAAATTATTGATACAGTGTTCGAAAAAGAATTTCAAAATGTCATAATATACTGGGTGTACAATTTGAATTAAGGAAGTTGACATCTACTTGCGGTATAACCGGAAATACCACTGGTCTGAAAATATTTTAGCTCAGGTCCCCCAATTGCATTAGTACAGTACCAGATTTTTCCTGATGATGGTTTTCCGATAATCAATTCATGCAGTTCCCGGAGGTTGACCCTGTATTGACAAGATTTTGAAAAAATTGTTCAATTGAAGAAGAAACATTTATAAAAGGTTTCCAAATTGGACACTTTTACATGGCAGTTGAGCAACCAGCAGCTTAGTCAATACTAATATTGTAGTGGTGGGATTTATTTTAGAATTATTCATCACAGCTTGAACAGAATTCAAAAACTTGGTTTAGTTCAGCAAATAACGAGTGTAATTAAGAGTCAGTATAATTTTGCTCCACAAAAAATTGAAATGTTTGACATAACTCAGGAACGAAGAAACCATATAATTGTTCTGAAGCAAATTCGTATAAAAATGGATCAGGCAATTAGTTTTGATTGACATCTAAGATGGATATAAAGAAAAATTAGATTAAAGAAATGTAGGTATCTCAAAATTTGAAGTGTATCATTTAGGGGATAAATGTCAAATGTTCTGTGCAATGTTGCAAAATTACGTCTAAGTGCTCTGCACCAGTCACAGCATTTATTTGTATGAATATACTGTATAATTTGTATTGTATTTTGTTTCTTTCATGTCGTCCCATTTCCGCGACTATGGTCAACCACCAATACCAGGGTGCCATTTCACCTTGCCACTCTGTAAAATGTATATATCAACATCTCAGTAGACTTTGTCTTATGACTACAAAAACTTGATATTATTATAATATAAATTAAATATGCTGTCATTTGATGCCAAAAGGTTGAAAGGTTTTTAGATTTATATATAAGCCGTAGACAAAAACTATATCCTGTTATTAACACATCGACTGCCATGTCAGTCTATAAGACTGAGAAGTTTGTGACACCAACACAGTCTATGTATCAAATATACTGTATATGCTATCTTGGTCTATAAGACCAAAGCACAAGTTCAGGCTCCTGACGCCAGTTATGCCGTCTGGCATAGTTTTTATTATATAAACAGACCAAGATGCTGGCATACTTAGGCAACACATTAGTTTTTTTAAAGAATTTTTTTGGCTTTAAAAACACATAATATCGAATCAATGTTAATGAAAACACAACTGTGAGTTATTTTATATATTAAGTTCTCTTATAAATATGTCAAAACTGATTAAATTGATTAGAACCATTTACTATTCACCAGTTTTATAGTGATGTGGCTTGTTGAAACATTGAACAGTTGATTTTCACATCCTTGGCAGAATGTCCAAATCTTCTTTATATTTCTAGCTGCCTTCCAGCCTTTAGTTTTATTTACCTCTTCGTAACAGCTAGTACAATGTTTTCGCTCCTTGTACTGTTTTATACCCATTTCATGTCTAAGAAAAGTTCTTTGCGTAGGGACTAGCCTTGCACCAGGCACTTGTTCTGGCAGTCTTTTGCTACACAAGCTGTATTCAATAGCTTTCCGAAAATCTAAAACTTTAGTCCCCTGTTTGAGTTATTTGCTTAAAAAAAATCCATGTGTTAACTACTGTAGTATTTAAAGTTATTTAAAATCTAACTTTTTATACTTCTTTCTGATTTTTCACAGTGGCACTTGGCATAACGTCATCTGATCTAACTGATCAATGGATGATTTGACATTATTAGTGAATTTTTTTAAAACAAATTCACTAATGAGGAGAAATTGACTTTTGAAAAAATTTCTTCAAATGAGCGCGAACTAGGCCCCCTAGAACCGATATCCAGGGTCAGTTTCAATTTTTATATGTGCATCTAGCCTTACATACTTTGTCCTTATATTAGGGTAGAAATAGGCCAGGGCTGACAATTTACTAAACTGTTAGTTGGTTGTATACAGTCTCTATTTTTTAACACTTTATGTTATTTGGAGCTGCCTTGACAACATACAGGTACAGTCTCCCGCTTAAAGTTAGACATACCTACGTTTGTTAACCGTCCAAGCCTATTGAGCTTAATTTACAGGCTGCTTGCTAGCGGCATCGACCGGATTTCAATGTAGTCTTGGACAAAAGCTAGATTCATACAATCGCAAATTGCGAAATCGCCGTGAAACTTATTCCTATTGGTTTACTTAAAATAATATTGTAAAACTGGCTTTTTATTGGATTTTATAAATGTATTTTACTAATTTTTGTGTGCACACAGATACGATCTCAATGTCTTCTCTACTTTTAAGTTTGTGTAACCCCAATGTTAATTAAGGGTCCCCCTTACTTAGCTTATGCATATATATATATATATATATATATATATATATATATATATATATATATATATATATATATATATATATATATATATATATATATATATATATGTATATATGTATATATTTATATATATATATATATATATATATATATATATATATATATATATATATATATATATATATATTAAGTAAAAATAAAAAGAAGTGAAACAGCAAGTAAATTTATTTACTTTAGTGCTGTATTCGATATTATCTGAATAAGACATTATAGGCGACGAAGTGGAATGTAATTTCGGTAAATAAACAGTTTACTGCACGGGGAGGGTTTTTACATATTTTTTTTCAGAAACATGCTTAAAACCCTCCTTGGATGCACATTCCACAAGGAAAGTTTGTTATAAACAACCGCCCAAGAAAGTTAAGGGACCAAGAATGAATAGTGGTGCTGGACGGGGAGGAAATATGAGCGGAAAATGCTAAAAAACCAATTCGTCGGACTTTGAAAAGATGCGTTTTTCACATTTTGCAGCAAAACCTCCCTTAAACCCTGTCTACCCCGCACAACACCCATATTCGCCCAGATCCTGTAACTTTCTTGGGGGTTGCTCCCAAGAAATTTTTCTTGTGCTTTGAAGGTAGTTGTATGCATGCACAAGGTGAAGGAGACCCCCCCCCATGTTTTTGGGCGAGGGGGCAGAAACCCTCTTCATCCTGGGGGTTCATCTTCCCCTTCTGCATGCATACCATCACTCTCAATGGATGAGTCACAGGAAATTTTTTTATGTTCAGCTTTCTGGTGTATTTTTGTTGAGTATATTTCCTGTTTATCAATTATTGTGTTTGAGTTTTGTATCCAAATAACTGTATAAATATTTATGTTACGCCCTTGCTGTGTCCCGAACATTTTTTTCTTTTATATACTGGTGTAACCAACCTACCTCTAAAACTTTCAGGTTATTCAAAAGCCGTTTGAAAATTGTGAATAATTTTGTCTAACAAACCTTGAGTCTTATGAAGTAGGTTATTATTCATATTTTGCTCATTGTCAGCAAAATGAATCATATACAACAGCAACTCAACCCTATTATGATTCATAGCTTTTGCAGCAAATGTTTTTAACACGTCTTCTTGACTCGAATAAGCAGTGATGCTTGGCACTCATACTACTCCAATATATAAAACCAAAGAAACGCTTTATTTTATAGATAAATGTTAAAACCCATTTATTTAATCTAGCCGATGGGGTCATATCATTGGTCGTAAAATATTGAGTTGCAAATAAGTTTCTTTGATTTGACAATACGTAAAATTATATTACCATCCGTAAGTCAGCATCAACACTTGACGGTTTATTGAATGGAGGAAAATATAGGCTGGTTACCTGCTGGTAGTCACTATTCAGAATCATGAGAGCTAGTCACACAAACTGGGGTTGGCTCAACAATTTCTTGATCAATTTGATGAATATGTAGGACATGTTTAGGTTCTTATTTATACTTGAAACTACTATTACCAGTATTACTTACTTCATAATCTTAATTGTGACTATTGTCTGCCAAAAAAAAGAAAAAAAAAAGATAGGATAGCAAAATAATGAAAACATTGCAAACTTCTAAGCGGGAGCTTTCCATCACAAAGAAATAGATCATTTTATTTGCTCAACGGGTTGTTGAGAATGTCATAAAGTTGTTAATCAGTTGTGGTATATTATATAATAATTATGGGGGTGTTTTTCATCCATGATATGAACACTAAACACTTACAGAAATACCAACTAATTGCACAACCCAAACAAACACGTGTTCAAACGTTGTACATAGTAATAATATAAAATTAATCTGACACTCGTGCATAACCAGATGGCCCGAAAAGCAGATTGATTTCCTTCAGTTTGCACATTTTCTGCACACACATATACTAAGGTGATGTGTACCCCCCTCCCTCCCCCTATAGGGCCATGATCATTTAATGCAGTAATATTGTCTTTAGAACCACAGCAAGTTTACAAATTACATACAAGAATGTGTACATTATTGCCCATGGTTTTTCCTAGCTTTTTAATTAGGCAAACTGGTGGTCTTATGGGGAGGAACAGCAGGTTGGGCAACAGGCTGCTGGTTTTAAAAGATAAATGTGGCAATGATGTACACGTTTTCTTATAAATGATCATGACTGAAATACGTATATTTACTGGAATTCTATAGCTAAGAATAAGTAGCTACTTAGCAACTATTCACATAAATTATGAAATGGCATTCATAGCCTGGAAATATTTTAATTTTGATACCACTGGATGGTGCCTGATCTAATATAGGTATGTCTTAATCCTTATGGCAGTCAATATGTTAAAAATGGAAAAATTATGAATTCCATATTTAAAGGTCACTTAAAATTTTCTTTTCAATGTTTCCCAACTGTCACTTATGCCATAAATTTAAACTCATTTCGGTATGATTTCCTTTACCTAAAAAAGTATCAAGAAAATAAAAACAAACAAAAAATGTAATTATACTATAGCGACAAAAATACATTTTTAAATATTATGGTTATTTCGTTAGCCTAATATCCGTACTTAATGTATAACAAATATGAAATGAGCAACACTCAAACCTTCGGAGATAAGTAATTCATTGTAAAAAAATTAAAAAAACACACAAACTAAAATGAACGTTTTAAAATATCTAAAACTGTTAGCAGCAAACTTGTTTTCTAAAATCACAGATTTCATCATAAGAATCATACCTGAGCAGTAACTCTAATTGATATCCAATTATGGCTCGTGGTTGACTTCTTAAGTGTAACAACACCATCATCAAGCCATCGGAACAGATAAAAACTAAGGACACCAATAAGCATTGTACCAAGAACAATTGAAGCATCAAATGCAGAAAAAACATCACCAGTAAACATTGTAGCGTTTTCAGGAGTTATACTTTTTGATGAAAACAATATTGTTGAATTTTTCTTTTTTATGCTTACGACTGTATATTGCCTTAAAAAAACATTTTCAGGCTTATCTGAAACATAACTTTTCTGCAGATATACTGCTTCATAGTCTCGCATAACTTCATAGTTTTTATTTTATATCTTTTACTTAAATTAACTCCTTCATTTCTACATAACCATCTATTGATAATATATTATTATTTTTCTAGCTTATATTTATTGAATAATTTAATAAACAAATTTAAAATCTAATTATTTGATCTGTCACTGTCACTTGTCATCTCTTATTATTTTCATTTATTTTTTCCTGTTATTTTGGAATGATTATCATCATCATAGAGCTAGAGCCTTCTCTGTGACATTTATTGCCACTTGACAACACCTTTAGTACTCTCCAATGATTTTAGTGAATTTTCTTTTAAAAAAAATTCACTATTGAGGAGATCTCGACTTTTGAATTTTGGAAAAATTTCTTCAAATTAGCTCTAATTAGGCCTCCGAGAACACATATCCGGGGTCGGTTTCAATTTATATATATATATATATATATATATATATATATATATATATATATATATATATATATATATATATATATATATATATATATATATGTATGTATCACACCGATAACTCAAAAAATAATGGGCCGATTTTGATCAAATTTGGTGAGTACCTCCCTTTTGCAAGTGGCTTGGATAAGTTCGTTAACCAGGAAAATCTGCTCAGTTGAAATAGATTAAACAATGATTTGGCTTAATTTGACAGACGGATTCCCCCGGTTAGTACCAGTTCTGAGCTGACCTTAAATGTATGGAATTTCGACAACGAAATTATAATGCATGTTTGTAAGAAAATAAATTCGGGACTCAGCAAGTGCGTTATGGTAGCGAGTTTTTATTAAATGCCTCAAATTTGAATAGCTCAATTTACTATTAACCTATAAGGTTCGTTGGGCAGGAAACTAGTTTTTCGGGAACATTTTAAGTTTATTTTCGAATTTTTTTTTGCATTTTCAAACAATAAAGCTATTTTGATGAAATATGGTATATTATTTGTACTATATATGTTATACTGGTAACCAAATTTAATGTCTGTTTTCTTAAAAAAAACACATATTTGCTATTTAAAACATTTAAATGAAAATTCACTACCATAACGCACGTGCTGCGTCCAGAATTTTTTTATGATACCAATAGATGCGCGGTAAAGAGAGATATTTGACTCCAAACTAGAAGTGAAATGGTGCCATAACATCAGCTGTTGTATGGCAGTGAGGTTATTTTAATACGTTTAGACAATGGGAGTATGCACATGTGTTCATCTTTTTCTATAAACTAACCATTGTTTATGGATGTTTTTGTGCAAGTAGTAAGCAGTTTTATATAGACATATATCTATTTAGTGTAGTTTCACCGAGTTAGTGTGTATAGTAACTTTATTTCGAGTTCTCCACACAATGAGAATGGCAATGTCATCATTTGTACTCTCTCATGACTCATGTGTCATGACAAGTTTCCATAATATTGGCGGGTATATTATAGTAAAACAAAATTGCAAATGCTTCGCATAAAAACTGAAAAATATAATATACTGGCGGAGGGACTTTGACCGTCGACACCATTGGAACCACGATAACTATTTTACAGGGGATACGAGGTTGAGAAACTCCACGAAAGAATTTGCACTATAATTATAAGGGTATCTTAAAAGTCATTTCAGATTTTAAAAGTGTTTCATACGTCACTAGATATAAACAAAAGGGTCTGGACGCAGCAAGTGCGTTATGGTACTGAATTTTCATAGAAATGATCTGGCACCAAATATTTTTCGATACCTTCTTTTCTTGTATCATAGAAATATAAATTTTGGTATCTAGTTTTCCTTTTAATATCATAAAGTTACGCACCAAATTTGATTACCATGACTTTTTAATTTTTTGAGATAAACATTTTTTTCGAAAAAAAAAAACTTTCCCAGAAAACCTGGTTTGATTTTCCTGGACGAATTTATCTAAGCCACTTACAAAAGGAAGGTACATGCCAAATTTTATCAAAATCAGACCTTTATATTTTGGGTTATCGGTGTGATACATACCCACACATTTATATATATATATATATATATATATATATATATATATATATATATATATATATATATATATATATATATATATATATATATATATATATATACATATACAGGGTGTTACTTAATGATAGGGCGTAATTTCAAGGGCGCATTGCTGAACCAAATTCAAGTAGAAAAGTTCATATAAACATGTGTCCTGAAGAGTCTGGTTTT
The DNA here is from genome assembly GCA_964006375.1 of Tillus elongatus. Classification (NCBI taxonomy): domain Eukaryota; kingdom Metazoa; phylum Arthropoda; class Insecta; order Coleoptera; family Cleridae; genus Tillus; species Tillus elongatus. The sequence continues at coordinate 53,255,444 of OZ023268.1, forward strand.
CAAGATACAGGGTGTCAAAGTTTAAAAAAAATGTTTTTTTATTAATATCTCAATGATTCTTTTGCCCACTTTGTTGAAATCTGGCAGGCTTATTCACTGTAATAAGACGCTAAGTTGGCACTAACTAAAAGATGTTATAAGTTCCAGTGGCGTCTCGAGGGGCAGTCTCACGAATAATATTGACTAAAAAAATGTACGCTACTGAGCTTTTTTTATTTTAATTTTTTTCAGATTAAGCACCTAAAAATACAACTTTTTTGCCTCCTAATATGTTTTCGTATATTACTTCATTTTCGAGGAAAACAATAAAAACCACTTCATTGCATGTCGAAAAATTGTTAAAATAAAATCAAGTTAATTAAGATCGTTCAAAATATGTATTTCTAAGCCATTTTTTAAAATCTAACAAAGAAAAGTAATAACTATTTACAAAGTGTTGCAAATGACTACCTCCCGCTTCTATGCGGGCTTCTGCTCTGCTTCTCATCGAGCGACGAACTCTTTCGAAAATTCCATTAATGTTACGTATGGTTTCACATCCGTCAACAATTCTATTCCTTAGTTCTTCTGTCTCGATTGGTGTAACATAAACTAATGCTTTTAGGTGCCCTCAAAAATAAAAATCTAGGCTGTGTAAATCAGGCGATCTAGGTGGCCAGAATTGTGATCCTCCACGACCTATCCAACGATTTTGGTAAACTCCAATCAAATACTCACAAGCCAATATGCTAAAGTGGGCAGGAGCACCATCATGCATGAACCAATGTTGTTGACGTAAATATAAAGGAACATCTTCAAGAAGTAAAGGCAAATCAGTTTGTAGAAAATGACTGTAAGATTGTCCGTTAAGACGTCGTGGTAAAAAAAAGGTCCAATCAAATAGTCATCTATGATACCGATCCAAACGTTGAAAGAAAATTGTTCCTGAAAATGTGTCTCTGTAATAGCATGAGGATTTTCTTGGGCCCAGTTATGATTATTTCGAAAATTAATTATTGCATTTCTGGAAAATGGGCCTCGCCCGTAAAGATAATGATGGAATCAAAGTGAGGATTTTTGCAAGTCTTTGATGATACCATCTACAAAATTGCGTACGCGGTTCAAAATCTCTTGGCAGAAGTGCCTGAACTCTTTGTAGGTGATAAGGATACAACAGGGAATCTTTTAAAAATTCCCATACCGTTTTATGGCAAATATTTAATTCCCTGCCGATTTTTCGGGTACTAGTTGCAGGATTCTCTTCGACCGCATGTAGGACAGCCTCCTCAACTGCTGGAGTTCGAATTGTACGAGGTCTTCCGTCAGAGGTATTATGTTTAAAACTGCCAGATTCAGTCAGACGACGATGAATGTTTATGAATATTTGTCCACCTGGAAGGACACGATCAGGATACCTTTATTGATAGAGCCGCCGGGCCTCCGCCGAATTACCATTGGCAAGACCACAAAGGATATGCATTTGTGTCATCTCCAAATTAGAATAGTTATTTACCATTTTTTAATAGCACAATTAACCTTTTGACCAGTGGGAAAATAATAACAAACTGTCACAGAAAGTCAAGAACATTATGTTCATAATGACAAAACAACGTTTCCTAGCATCACAATTAACTTGATTTTATTTCATTAATTATTCGACATGCAATGAAGTCGTTTTCATTTTTTTCCTCGAAAAGGAAATTATATACGAAAAGATATTAAGAGGCAAAAAAGTTGTCTTTTTAGGTGCTTAATCTAAAAAAATAAAAAATAAATAAAAAAACCTCAGTAGCGTACATTTTTTTAGTAAATATTATTCGTGAGACTGCCCCTCGAGACGCCACTGGAACTTATAATATCTTTTAGTTAGTGCCAACTTAGCGTCTTATTACAGTGAATAACCCTGCCAGATTTCAACAAAATGGGCAAAAAAGTTATTAAGATATTAATAGAAAAACAATATTTTTTTAAAACTTTGACACCCTGTATCTTGAAAACCAGACTGTTCAGGACGCATGTTTATATGAACTTTTTTACTTGAATTTGGTTCAGGAACGCGCCCTTAAAATTACGCCCTATCATTAAGTAACACCCTGTATATATTTGTGTGTGTGTGTGTGTGCGTGTGTGTAAACATAAAAATAGAAACTGACCCTGGATATGGGTTCTAGGCGCCCTAGTTTGCGCTCATTTGAAGAAGTTTATTCGAAAGTCGAAATCTCCCCATTAGTGAATGTTTTTGTAAGAAAATTCACTATAACACGCTAAGTTCATTGGGCAACATTGAAATGTCATTTACACTGGAAGGGACACGGCAGTGCGTTCAGTATCCATTCTCTGAGGCACAAGTGAGATCGACAAAAAAGTCTGGACGCAGCGGGTGCCTCATGGAAGTGAATTTTCATTTAAATGTTTTTAATAGCAAATATGTCTAGTTAGTAGAAACAATTTACCATATTTTATCAAAATTACTTATTGTTTGTACAAAAATCTATTTCTCATGCAAGTCTAAAGTTGTATTAAGACCGAAAAGCATACACTATGTCATACTTGTAACATCATAATATTTTCCTTAGTTGTTAACCAATTTAGACTCAATTGACCTTAAATTATAGGATACCGTACGGTGTACTTATGGACGGAAAGTTATTCCCTCGTTTGAAATGTAGAGCAACTTATCCCAAAATACACCGATTTAAAAAAAATTAAAAACATAATAGGCATTTTTGTAACAAAATTATTCACTTAAATGGGTTGTTGACATTAAAATAATAATAATAATAAGACCAGAGTAGACAATCTTCACACTCAGAAGTCTTTGACTTGTGCGGGGGAGCTTACATACACTTATAGACACAGGACACCACCCATAACTCATCAGAAGCCGGGCTTTCCACATACGAATGAATAAGACTGACTGTCCGAATACGGTGCTCCAGCACGCGACCTCCTTGTCCATTTCGAGAAGTTACTCGCCTCGCGAACTTAGCTCTGCAGCCTGTTAAAATTAACAAATACTAAACATTTGATGAGGGAATACGTTTTAAATTTGTCTTGTATTAAAGACTGCTGTATCAACTATGTTCGGAAAAAATGTCGTAAATTAGCCTTTCTGTGTTTAATTTTCTGTCTCTGATAATGCTTAGAATTCCTGAACAAGTGGAAATAATAAAATTAGTGGATGATAATATCAGATCAGCAAGGGAAGCTGCTAGAGAATTTCATTTAAAAGTTTGTCGAATTAATAGTTTATTCAATAAAACGGGCAGAGTGTGCAGGAAAAATGAAAATCTTGTGCAATCTTTCATTGCCAAAACAGAAATCTTTCAATTTGTGAGGGAAAATTCAAATCGCATCTTAACAGAAAATGCCTGTAGTTTCAAATATACCCAAACATAAACTTTTGCAATGCTTACGTTACGTCGAAATTAAGTAACTCCTTACAAACCTGTCTTCTTGCATACATTAGAAGGCGATGCAGAGTTTATTACTATATGAGAGGTTTTTGTAATATTAATTAAATCCATATTCAAATCAATAAAACGTTTCTAATTTCAATAGTCTCCAGGAAAAACAAAAAAAATCAATGCCCCTAGCTAATTTTTCATTTCAAATTTTTACGTACTGTAGTTTTTTTTATAGACACGTGTGTGGTAAATTTAGTCAAATAACTAACCAACTTTTGTTGATTTATATGTGGACAAATAAAAAATTAGATTAATGTTCAAATTTCTTTAAATCTAATATGTATCCTTTACATTCATTCTGGGTGGGCAAGAACATGAAATGGGAGTGCCCTATGCACGAATTGCGAACAGAAGAAGAAGAAGGTTGTTTTGAAAGGTTTCTTAACCTTACCTATGACGTTTATTATTTTTATTTTCAATAATACCTATATCTTATAGCTCTAAAATTATATCTATCATACTACATAAACATATTTCTTATTTGTGTGTTACTTTTAAGTAAAAATATGATTAAGTGGAAAGTTGGAACATAACTAGAATCTGTATAACCTATAATCTTAAGGCAAGTATCTATAAACAAGAGAGTAATTGTTTTGTTGATAAAACTGAAAACCCAAATACTCCTCTTAAATGTTGTATTGTATATTGGACAAGAAGCTTGTTTACTGACCACTTAGATGCGTTTTCTCTTTTTTTGCAGAATATTTAGTGCAGCAGAGATGTTTTGATTCACAATATCATATTTTAAAAGGCTGTTTCTTATATTTTGAATTTCATATCTGACCTTTCAAAAAGTTCATAATAATCTTATAATCTCCTTATCTCTCTTGTAATACTGAACTCACTATTGGGGAGCATCTGTCAATTTTCCATCCAACCTTAGGCCTAAGATCTGATTTGTAGTGACATCTTAAGAGTAGGCAGTTTGATACTTGGAATCAGTATGAAAACTACACTTTTCTATTGATTTTTCAAAGGAGTATATATATTAAGAATATCTTCCTTAAACTCATTATGTTTTTGTCTTATATTTCCTAAGAAAACGTTGAAACTCTTCTCAATAGCTCCAAAAATTGCAAACAAAATATAGGTGAAGATCTTAACAGTTTTTGATAAGTTTGTGATTGTATCGTTAAATTGTTTGCCTTGGTATAAACCATCGGTCACAAAATGATAACAAATTAATTATATAAGTATATAAATTTTGGGACGCAGCAAGTGCGTTATAGTAGCAAATTTTCATAAGAATTGTACACTACTCTTATATGGAATATTAGTAAAGTTAGCACTTTAAACTTACACACACCTTGAAGACTCATTTTCGAGGTCCTAGTACGCACACATTTGAAGAATTCTTTCGAAAGTGTTACCATCCATATCTATTATCAAAAAAATCTTGCGTTTTAACTCCTTTTGAGAAAAATGCCCAAAACTCAATTTTCTATGAAGCTAAAGAACTAAATTTTGCTATATCTGAGGATAGTGTAAGTCTCTTTAAAAGCAACTTGTATTACAAATTTTATTAAAGTTATACAGAAGATTTCCAGAAGGAAACTTAATTCATATTTAGAAAAGTAAAGTGTCTGCCAAATTATAAACGTAGCAGTCATTTTTCCTTATTAATCGCTAGTTCGAATTCGTTTTATTCAACCTAATCAAACCGATTTTTTCAATATCAACAATAACAAAATTATAATTTCAGGCTCAAAGGTGACAAATTTACTTAGGCGTTTTAAATAAAAAATGAGATCTTGTTCAAAACGTATGAAATCTGTGCACTATTGTTTCTCCAAATGTCAAAATAAAACCTAAAAAAATATACATTCATCGAGCTGGAGTCCATCACGTAACCTTCTGTTTATGAGGCAAGCGTGATGCCTTTTAACCATCTGGGCATACGTCAACTGGCGTTTTGTTTACCTGATACATTAGATTGGCTTCATGCCCGGGGTATTATATTCAAATTATACGTAATTAATTACAAAATTAGTAGAATTACCATTGAAACACATCCCACGACTGTTTCGGTCTTATATGACGTCTTATGTTTAAGTTTAAAGACAAAAGAAATATTTTAGAATCATTTTTATAGAGAGTTGGCTTGATTTTCTTTACATTTATACTATATTTTGCGACAGCATAATATATCTATGCTGCACTAAAACTCTATTTGAGGCCGTTCATAAAGCTATAAATATAGTGTCTTTTAATAATTGATTGAATCCCCCAGTTAAATAAGTATCACTTGGCCAATTTTTAATTTCATGTCTGTTATTTTCCATAATTGCATCTGAGATTTCATGATTGTTGTTTCGGGTAGTATGTTTTATGCCTGGTATGTATTTAGTTTGGTTACTGTTGATGTATGGTTTATACCGGTTATATGAATCAATCTACACATGGCAGTTAACTACTCTGTCTGTCAGGTATTGGACTTTAACCACTAAGTCGTCTCAACGCATGTCTTTGGGATTTTATTTTTAATTTGGAAAAAACTCTAAAAGAAGAAGATTTTTGCCAAGTTTGATTGAAATGAGTTTAGTATTTTTTGAGTTATCGGTCGGATACATACATACACATATACACACACACACCTATATATATATATATAAATTTTAAGGGATCTTGGATTGTAGGGACCCAAATCGCGCTCATCTGAAGACAATTTTTCAATAGATTTTCATCGTTACTTCTCTATTAGCGAATTTTTCTTAACGAAAATTCGCTAAAATTAGAGGTATGCAAACCCATGTTTTTTTCAAACCGAAATATGAACAAACCCAAGCAAATATGTTGCTTTCAAATACAGACCTCTGAAATAGTATATCTAAGGTTCAGACGTTGATATATGGTTTATACCGGTTGTATGAATGAATCTACGCATGGCAGTTAACTACTCTGTCTGTCAGGCATGGGAGTGTAACCACTAAGTGGTCTCAACGCACGTCTTTGGGATTTTATTTTTAATTTGGAAAAAACTAAATATTGTGTACCAAATTACTTAAGATTCTCGACATAGGTTTATTTGCACTATTTCTAGCCACATGTAAAGTCTCATTCCAGTTACTCTGATACTTACAAAAATATAGCGTTTTCAAAAAGTTTTTCCCAATTTTCCACCGGAAAAACTTGAGCATAAAGCCTGATTAACGAACTCGACCTCTGTTTTTGCCCAAACAAGATTTTTGCCAAGTTTGAATGAAATGAGTTTAGTATTTTTTGAGTTATTGCTCGGATACATACATACACATATACAAAGCAAAGGTTCAACAACATTCGCAGGTTGATTGGTTAAAAATCCCTTCCAGTGCTGACGTTAGTTGTGATGATGGGTACATATTGAATCAATAACACAAAAAGGTATATTGAAAACTTTTAGATTTCTACATCTATAGCTAAGCTCAATATTATAGACTTTTGTCATTTGGTATTATCTAGGCAGCTTTCACAGTCTTTATATAATAATAACCACTTGAAATTTTAACTGTAAGTGGATTGTAAATGTTTAATTTTGTTTTGGCGCATTGTGAAATAAAGCATGTTCAACCTAGTATTTCCGAAAGGCAATCTGCAATTAAATAAATAAATATCGCCTTTATTAACTAAATCATGATTCGTATTACAACCACCATCAGGAAAGGGCGAAGTCTAGCAGAGCTATTCACACTCAACCCCAACCGTCAGTGGAAACAAGGCACATTACACGCAACTGTGTATCTTTGGCAAACAAAAACAAAAAATAAAATAAACAACTAAATCTGAAGAAAAATCTAAATTAATTGCCTAAATTTCCAAGGAGTCCCAACTAAAGGCCAAAACTTAAACTAAGAATGGAACCACCCAAAACACCCTAGCATCGATGCCCACCACATGGAAACCAACCTCTACCTACTGATTGTTGAGCAAAAACAATTTTAATGTATACTTAAATTTGTTGAAATTGAACATTTTAAATTCTTGAGGTAGTCGATTATACAAAGAAATAGATTGATACATAAAGCTACGTGTAAACATGGCTGTCCGATGATGTGGCAAAACAAAATTTTCATTAAATCTAGTTGATTTAGCGTGAACGCGTTTATGAGGTGTAAACTTCCGTCTGAGAGATGAAGGTGCTGCAGGGTCATTCACAATTTTATGTGTAAAAGCTCCCAAATGTAGTAGTCTTCTAGAGCTCATATTAAGACATCCGTCCTGTATTTTATATGTAATTGGATCATGCTTTCTGACCCCATATATTAAACGGTAGCAGCTTTTTTGTACTTTTTGCACTCTTATCCTTATTTAATTGGGTAGACAAGAACCATAAATGAAATCACAAAATTTGAAGTGTGACAAGACAAGAGACTTGCATAACAACTTTCTCGCTTTCTGGCCTAGTAGGAATCTGTTACAATATAGAAGCCTCAGACTAGAGTATGCTCTCCCAAGTATGAGCTTTAGATGATCTTCAAACCTCAAATCACTATCAAAAATAAGTCCCAGATTCCTAGCCTTGTTCGTGAAAGGAATTAGAACATTGTCAATATGAATCTTAAAATTTTGGACAACAAATTGTTTGCTGTTTTTATTTGCAAAACACATTATTTGAAATTTGCTCGGATTTAACATCAAGTTATGTTTTAAGGACTGAACTTGAACTGCTGCTAGATCTTCATTAATGTATTGACAAGCTTGTAAGTAGTCTTCTTTTGGAAAGTGATAATATAACTGAGTATCGTCCGCGTAGGCCTCTATTTTGCACCGACTCACTGAACTCAGTATTTCAGAAGTATATATTATAAAAAGCAGAGGCCCCAAGATGTATCCCTGAGGTATTCCAGAGAGCACAACTGTATAGGTGGAAAAACTGTTATTAACCACAATTTGCATTTTTCTATCAGCCAAATATGATACGACCAGCAACCTTGATGACTCATCAAAACCATAATATCCTAGTTTGACACAGAGTAATTGGTGATTTATGATATCAAAGGCCTTAGAGTAGTCAAGTAAAACGAGCACACTAATCAGACCAGTATCATTAGCCTCCATAATGTCACTACTGACATTAGCCAAAGCAGTGCTCACACCATATCCCCTCCTCAAGCCACATTGCACATCGGGAAGCAAATTCTTCTCATTAAAATAACCCATTATTTGATTATACATAATTCTCTCGAAAATTTTAGACAAAATTTGCAAAATACTAATGATTCTGAGGTCCGAGAATTCTTTAGGGTTATTTTGCTTAGGCAGTGGCATTCCATTAGTAATCTTCCACAATAGAGGAAAGTACTTCCTTTCTATACAAGAGTTTATAATATGAACAATGAATTTATTGATAAAAGGACTGCAATGCCTAAGCATAGCACAAGAAATGTTATCAGCCCCAATAGCGTTCGTTTTAATACTGTTAAGTAGCCTATCAATCTCTTCTTCACTAGTAAGTGTAAACACAAATGAGTTTGCTTCACAAATATTATTTTGACTGTAAAACTATCAAGTTGTCACAATTATTGTTCACATTTTGAAAAAAAGGGGCAAAATAATCAGCTATTTTTTGTGGGTCAGAAAGGTGATATGGCAATCGCTTAGAAGGAGAGCCATGAACGTTTAAATCTTTCAGTGCCTGCCAAGATTTACGTGGATTATTCCGCAACTCCACTGACCGTAGATATCCCCTCTTCATTTCCTAACCATCATGAGGGTATAGTTACGAAGGTGTTTATAGGCTTCCCAGTCTGCATTTATACGTGTTAATTTAAACTTCTGTAAGACGTCATTCCTGTGCCTCATTAACAGCTTGAGAATATCTGTTAGCCATGGAGCAGTGGGCTTTGTCACTCTACACTCCAAAATTGGTACATGTTTGTGAAACAGGCTCAAAATGAATGCATTAAAAATGTACAGCTTGTTGTCAATGTCAAACTCTCGTATCAAATTATGCCAAGGTAACTGATGCATGTCACGTAAAAATTATTTAAATTGAAATTTTTAAAGCTACGGAACTTAACGAGTTTTGGTTTCATTTTCTTGACTTCTATTTTCAGTGTGACAAAAACCATACAATGATCTCAAATACTGTCTGCATTTAATGTTCCAACATTCTGCACAAAGTCAGCATTAGTAAATAATATAGGATCTAGAAGTGTACAGGTTGTCTTTGTCACCCTTGTAGGTTCACTCAAATACTGTTTTAAGCCATATGTTTCAAAACAAGAGACAAGAGGGTTATCCAGATTTGAAGAAACATACATTCATGTCGCCCAGACATAGAATCTCGTCACATAGTGGATATATAAATGAAATAATATCAACGTCACCAATAAAAGTACCTAGATGAGCATTTGGTGGTCTATAAAAGTTAGCCACAATGATGATCTTCCTACCCTGTCCGAGTTTAACTAAGATAAACTCTGCCTGCTCATTTACTGGTTCATCAAAAATAACTTCTTGAAAAGAAATTGAGTTTCTAATATACACTGCCCCCCCCCCCCCTCCCTCCCTCTCGTCTGCTACCACCATTCTTATGTATAAAACAATATCCTTCTATTTCAACAGTTTTAGCATTAACGCGATCGGACAACCATGTTTCAGATAAAGCAACAATATCCAAATTATTATCTATTACAAAATTTTTAAAATCGTGATTCTCATTTCTAAAAACATGTCAATTTCAAATGACAACTCTGGTTCAATAAAACTTGCTGAAAAACAGTGGGTAATAAAAAGACTGGCTATAATTTTTTTACACATAAACCCCAGTGGTGAAATTCATGCTGCCTTTGTATCAGTGCAAAAATTGTAGGCCAAGATTTCATCACCAGTTCTTTTTCTCCCCTCGCTTCAAATGACGGAGTATCTGCTGTATCACTAAAAGAAAAAGCTAATCCATTTGCTTGTGTATTTAGTTCTAATTCCACACTGATCCGCAGGGAAAGAGCCCACCAACTATTCCACCTGTAAAGTCAAAAATGAGAATATTCTTCTGCAGACATGGTACTCTAAAGCACATATTGGAAAATCTAGAGACCCAAAAGGCACCAGGACTCCATGGAATTCCAGAAAATGTTCCTAAAACGTGTGCCTGGGAACTGACTGTAATTTTAGATATATTGGTTATTTAAGTCAGGTTTTATATCTGAATCTTACACAACTCTTTCCTCATAGCGCCATGATGAGTGTGCAGTTGCGGCGATAACTTTGTTAATCACTTATATTTTCCAAGCTATCTGTGATGTTCGTTACGCTGCCGCATCAATTTGTCTCGAAATGCAGAAAGTACAAAGATTTCAAAATTCGTGTGATTGCTTTGTTGTTTGATTGGGTAAATTTGAACATATAAGTCACAATATTCATGAGGCTGTCTGGCTGAGAATGAATGCCTCATCTCTTTGTCACCTGACTCACTAGACTTTGAAAACATCACAACTGAGATATCTGTCAGAAAAGTTGGTCAGGTTGACACAAGTCAATGAAACTAGTACTAGACATAAAAGCCGTTTATGTGTACCCATCCATTCTACTGCTGCTTTCATTCAATCATTTTCTTATGGGACAGCAAAGGGTTACAACAGTTTACTGCTATGTATCACATCTCTTGATTAAGAATTGTAAGAAGGGGTTAAAAGAGTCTCTCTTTGTTGGGAATTGCTGATTGATATGTGACTGCACGAATATCTGAGAAATAGACTGTATTACCGATGGTGTACAAGATCATGATTGCTATTAAGTTTGTAAATTGTATTTGTTTTTGTGATATTTTGTTTATTTTTTAAAGAGTTAAGCTGAAAAGCAGTTTTGTAACTGAACTTTGCTTGATTTAGATTAATTAATTTATCTTGTATTAATGAATTAATTGTGATTTGTTGCTTAATACAGTCCTAATAATAGTAACCTATTGTATCTTATGCAATTTGGGAAACATCGTATAAAAAAAAATCTCGTTTCTACTAATAGTTTGTAAATATACTATTACCATATTGTTTTAACAAAAATTTCACTGATTAATTTGATGCGTCACTAGTTAGATTTACCAACGCAGATTTATACATTATGATATAAGATTCAGAAATTGTACATAATGCTTAATACACATAAACATATTAAAATTGAAACATATTATACATTTATGTTCTCAACACTGTCGAAAATAATAGAATAATTTAATGTAAAATGTTTCTTATAATATAAATAAGTATATATTTTCTCTTACTGAATCATTCACTTTATTTTTAGAAATATCTGGTAATTTTTTTGATTGCTGTCACATCATATATAGTTACCCGCCATGTCTTCAACCATGATGCAACATTTTGTGGCGGGGTTGAAATCCAAAAACCCGGAAACCAGAGCAAAAGTTGCCAGAGAATTGACTATATTTGTAAAAAGTGAATTAAGAGAAGTGGGACCAGACGAAATTAATAATTTCTTGGATGAATTTAATCATCATATTTTTGAAATGGTATCAAGTAACGATGTTCATGAGAAAAAGGGCGGTATATTAGCTATAGGTAAGAAAACATGATGCATGTTTATTATATTTACTAATATTTTATAAAATCTAGTGTGCCTGATTGGAGCTGAGGTTGGAAATATGACAGCGAGGATATCTCGATTCGCTAATTATTTACGAAATTTATTGCCTTCTCATGATGTTGGTGTTATGGAGGATGTGGCCAGAACTATGGGACGTTTGGCATTAATATCAGGATCTAAAGCTTCAGAATATGTTGAATTTGAAGTGAAACGTGCCTTTGAATGGCTAGGCGGAGATCGAATAGAGGTAATATATTTAGTAAATAAAGTTAATTATGTCATTTTATATTGCTATATATATATATATATATATATATATATATATATATATATATATATATATATATATATATATATATATATATATATATATATATATATATATATATAAATCCTAACACCCAGTAAGAGTTGTTCAATTTTAATAAAATTTATACATAAGAAATGTGTGTTTAATCAAATAAAAAAAATGATTACATTTTCAAAGTAAAATATTAAAAAATAACAACGTTCTGTAATAATAAGTGGGTTCGCTGTGGTTTCTTATGCATTCGATAACTCTTCAAGGCATGCTTGAGATTAAATGATTTATGGTATCCTGAGGAATGCCATCACAGGGTTGTCGAATTTAGTGACGAAGGTGAATTGGTTATTTGGTGGTTGGGGTAAATTACCTAGTCGATTGCCATTCATATCCCACACACGTTTAATTAGTGACAAGTCTGGGGAGAGAGAAGGCCATGGAAGTAGGGTCACATTATTTTCTTATAAGAACGTCTAGCAACCTTTGCTGTATGAGGACGTGCGTTGTCTTGTTGGCGAAGGGGTATGGCAGTGCAACAGGCTGCAGTACGCTACGTATTTGCATTTTCTGTCAACAAAAACTAGAGGTGACCTGATACTGTATGTTATCGCACCCCATAACATAACCCCCCGTGTAAGGGCTGTATGCCGTTACACAGCAAATTCTAAATTTCTGCATTCTCCACGTAAAATCGCCTTACTCTTCTGCGGCCATCATGGACCCAAAGACAGAATTAGGACTCGTCAGAAAACACAACGTAATTCCATTCACCATACCAATTTGATCTGCCGTTACATTATGGTCTATGCGAACAAAGCCCAAAAGCACGTATTCTGCTATATATCGTTGCCATAGAGAGTTTTTGTTGTAAAACTCGCAACCAAGTATTTCCAATTGTTGTGGAAACTGCCTTGTAAAGCCGCAATCCTCAAATGACGATCTTCCTGTATTGAAGTTCCTCGAGGTTGTCGACGACGATTATAGATTTTTTTCTTCAGACCACCTGGACAAACATTGTAACACTGATGACACACTGCGGTCTGAAATTTGCCTGAACAACCGGAATCCATCCCGATGCAAAATAAAATATTACTAAGCCAATTAATAATTCCAATAATGATCCAGGTAGATTACCCCCCCCCCCTATCAATAACAACTCCATGAAGTGGCAGTCAGATTTCTCTTACTGAATTTTTGTAAAAGAAAATGACATTTTTTCATAAACAAATATTTTTATTAATTTTTCTTGAAAAAATTGTACTCGCTAATTTTAAAGGAAACGTTTTTGTAAAGTTTTTCAATGAACTTTGATAGTAAATGTTTTAGCATATTTTTGAATTTTGCGAACTTTCCATCCAGGAAAAACTTTGTAGTTATTTTTTTAGAGTTAAATATCGTAGAAATTTTTTTTGGGTCAGTTAAGTTAAACAAATTGATTTTATCATGCAAAACCTTGTAATCTTGTGCTTTCTTTTGGTCTCCTTAAGAAAATACATTAAATGCTGATACCTCAATTTTCTACAAAGTTATAAACTTAAAATTTGGTATGTACTAGTGTCTATATAGACAATTTGTGTTCAAATTTTTACTAGGGTTAGGCTAGGTTAGGTTCCATGGTGAATGGGCTGTTTCAGTTCATCTACTATGACTTTTGGTCTATTGTGGCTCACACCTAATTGTTTAAATTTCACCCATCAAAACTAACTCCCTACAGAAGTCGATATTTTGTAGGGTAAAAATTGGTTTGACAAGCTTCTTTCAGTTTTTTTGCCTGCTGTTGAGGTGTTATGCCATCTAAGCGAAGTTGCTTGCCTCTTCGAAATCCACAGTGAAGGTCTCAATCTTTAGTGGTTATTCTATCTTTCTAAAGATCTCAGCCTCTCTCTGAGTTCATCTGGATTCAAGATCCGCCAGTGTTTGACTCAAGGCTGGTATCACCTGAAATTTTCCTGTCGAGCAACATCCAGAAAAGTCGCCTGCCCGTTTTGAGGCTTATCATAGAGCCCTCAATCTCTGGGGATTATTCCAACTTTGACAGCAATGAATGTATAAAAGAATTTGTATGCAAGTGGTTGGATACACAAGTCCACTCTTTCTTTAATGGTGGTATTAAGAAGCTTTTAATGTGTTAAAAAAAATGCGTTTGTATATTGGGATGTTGTATAGAAAAATTATATGTATTGGGTTTTTATTTATATCTTAATGACACCACAGTAGGCAAACTCCCCACCCAGAAGTCACAGATTTGTGCAGGGAGAGCTTTCACACACACATATATAGACAAAGGACACCACCCATAACTCCTCAGAAGCCCACCTTTCCACAGTCGAGTGAAACAAACCGACCGCCTGACTAGGGAACTCGAACCCGCGACCTCCTAGTCCGAATTCTTAAAGTTACTCGCTTTGCGAACTGGGCTGTTCAGCCTGTAAATTTAAATTGGTCAAGATCAAATATATGTTTTTTTATGTGTTTTATTTAACATTATATAAATAAGGCCGTATGTTTCAATGGATAATAATGTACTGGAATGTGTTTATTTTAGGGCAAAAGACATGCTGCAGTATTAGTGTTAAAAGAATTAGCTATGACCATGCCAACATATTTCTACCAACAGGTTTCAGTGTTTTTTGAGTTGATATTTAATGCTATACAGGACCCAAAACCTGCCATCAGGGAAGCTGCTGTGGATGCACTTCGAGCAGCTCTAGTTGTTACAGCTCAGCGTGAAACATCAAAACAGAATCAAAAGTCTTTATGGTAAGTACTTAATTCATTTATTGTTGTTGCCCTTACTTGGTGAAACCGTTCCATGCTAAATATAGATGTAGAGACTACTTCTCTGGCTCCATAATTGATTGTTTCATTCTCTATAACCAGTTTCGCTGCTTATGGCATCATCAGACAGGCAAAACGATTGATGATGTTGTAAAGTGGCGAAACCAGTTACAGAGAAAACACGAACAATTGTGAAGCCAGAGAAGTAGTCTCTACGTCTATATTTATGAACTACCTAAATGTTTAATGGCTTATGTTTGTGTACATGTAAATTTACAAGTCCAGAAACCTGAAACAGGAAGTGAATTAGCATCGCAAACTTTCGAATAATTAAATTTTCCTAAATAAAAGAAATCATTTCACAAATTAAATGTGAAAGAAAAGAAATTATGTTTTTAATTAGTCTGATAATCAAGATTGTTGCAATATAATAAAATATAACATATTAGTACTTGTGTTAACACTTTAATGTTTTCAGAGCTTATTTCAATCCTTTATAATAACATTTGTCCATAAAATATTTTTTTGGCAAACAAGGTAGTGTATACATTTTATGTGGTTCATTTGTCTCATCAATTTTTAATCTCCACTTTTTCTGACCTTTCAACCATGCCCAATTCTTTTTTCATTAAATTTAGTAAATTCGTCATAAAAAAATCTTTCAGCTTAGTGCTCTCATTTGGCTTTTCTGACAAGACAGGAAATTGAATTTAGTATTTCTTACTTATCCTCAAATTTCAGTTTTGGTACATACTGTATTATGTATAAATGCAATTTCACTACATAATTGTATTACAACATTGTACACACATTTTTGAAAAAAACATACCTTCTTCATAGAAAAACCCCCAAGCTCATAAAAATTAAAATTAATATATGTGGTTCCTTTTATAAAGTTTTACCACCATGGCTAGTCATTAGTATACGTGGTGTCATATAATTGAATGACAATAATAAAGGGGGCATACCTGCTTAAAATTTGAAGAAAAAAAGTTTTTGCTTTATTTTTGATATACAGGTTGTTGACATTTTTTTGAAAAAATTTTCGTTTCTTATAAGTTTAAAAGTAGATTTTTTTCCCTTAGGGCTCGTCCGCGTCTTTATCGCCCAGATAGCACCTCAGCCTTTGGCTTATTGTGCACGCCCTTTGTCTTTTCTACTCCACCCATTCCAAAATCACTGTGCCTTGAACTAGTCTGCACAGCAATTGGTAGGGTGAAGTTTTATATTGTTCTCTCTCCAGTCTAGGGTGTCCGTAGATCAGTTGTCTTTTGCAGTCCAGAGCTTTACATTTGCACAAGATTTGCTGGGCTGATTCCTCCTCCTCGCCGCAGAGTCTGAATGCCATGTCCCCCTCAAACCACCCCATTTTATGCAGGTGTTTCTTGACAGCCATGTGTCCTATCAAGAGTCCTGTTATGTTCATGAGCTGTCCTCTGCTAATATTTAGCAGCTCCACAGCTCTCTTTGGACTGGGTTATCCAATTAATGACTTCTCGTTTTTGAGCCCTGGACAATCTTCCCAGTATGCCTTGTGCTGTTCCCTCACCCAGGACTTGATGGTTCCCCTTGCCGTGCCTTTCGATACGCCCAGTAGCAGTTCTGGTCCCATAAATGGTTCTGCTGATCCTCTCTTCGCGAGACTGTCAGAGTCTTCATTGCCTTTGACCCCCCGAGTGACCCAGAACCCAGATGAGGGTGACCTCATTCTGCATAGCCAGGTCGCTCGTCTCGTCTCGGCATTCACTTACCAGCCTGGAATTTACCCGTGGGCTACTTAGGGCCTTAAGGGCTGCCTG
Organism: Tillus elongatus; assembly: GCA_964006375.1. Taxonomy (NCBI): domain Eukaryota; kingdom Metazoa; phylum Arthropoda; class Insecta; order Coleoptera; family Cleridae; genus Tillus; species Tillus elongatus. Next base: position 53,272,291 of record OZ023268.1, read on the forward strand.
GCTGGCTGTGGCTATGAGGATCCGCTTGTTAGTGTAGCCTCTCTTGTTCTCTCGCACGCAGTGCAAGATGGCGTACATTTCGGCATGAAAGACCGTTGCATGAGCTCCAAGGGAAATACTGTGACTTACACTCAGTCCTTTTGAATAAACGCCTGCCCCCGTCCCACGCTCCCCGCCGGATCCATCCGTGAACCAGACGAGCGCGTCCCGTGGTAGGCCCGGCGTCTCCCCCGCCATGCCTCGCGGTTGGAGATTACCACTGTAAACTCGTTATCCCTGCAGATTCGCAGGCTCGCGAAGTCTGACTTCATTTCAAGGATGGGCTCCTTAACGATCTCCTGAATTTTGCAGTGGCCCTTGCAGTCTGGGTTGGTCATCAGTGTATCATGGCAGGCTAGTCTGACCTGACCTGACCTAACCTGGCCTCCCCCATGATAAGTAAGCGTGTGTGTGTGTGTGTGTGTGTGTGTGTGTGTGTGTGTGTGTGTGTGTGTGTGTGTGTGTGTGTGTGTGTGTGTGTGTGTGGGGGGGGGGGGGGAGCCAGCAACACCTCCATGGCGGGTGTTGGGGTCAAAGTCATGGCCCTTGTGATGCCGAGGCCAGCCATTCTTTGGATCTTGCCTAGTTTTTGTTTGGAACTAGATTGTGTCACCTTAGGCCACCACACCAGTGCCGCATATGTTAACGATGGTCTGACCACCCTTGTGTACAGCCAGTGGGCCATACTAGGTCTTAGTCCCCACGTTTTTCCATATAGCCGCCTAGTGACGGCTAGGGTCATAACTGCCATGCGCAGGAATTTTTCAACGTGACCATTCCAGGTTAGCTTGGAATCTAGTATGACCCCAAGATATTTTACCTCCCTGGCCATTGGGATGTTTTTACCGTATAGAGTGAGAGTTCTGTGGTCCTCCCACTTCCTCCTCCCCGTAAACGGTATGACGGTTGATTTTTCGGGGCTCACCCCGAGCCCCTGGCCAACCGTCCACACTTCCACCACTTTCAGTGCTGTTTGCATGTGCTCTCACACTGACTTGACTGTGTAACCTTTCCTCAGACTATGATGACAATGTCGTCCGCACAGCCCTGTACCTCTTATGCAACAAACCCCCGAGTGCCTCCCTAGCAGGCTGTCCACGACTAGGTACCAGAGCAGGGGAGACAGAAGGCTCCCCTGCGGACACCCCGCCGCGACCCCCGCCAGCAAAGTCCCTTTTGCGAGTGAGGTGAACACCGCCCTGTCCCTGAGCATGGACCCGATCCACCTGAAGGAGGTCTCCTCTATTCTCGCTTCCTGACAGCTGCCAATAATGATCCGAACGAGGTGTTGCTGAAGGCCCACAGCGCCACTTCCCAGTTCTCCAGCGTATTCTCCACTTTCAGCACCAGTTGGTGTAGTCCTGTTTCTGTTGAGACTCCTGCTCTGTATGCATATTGTCCGCAGTGTAGAGGATATGCCTCCAGTACACCGCCCCTAATGTGCCTGTCAAGCAGTTTTTCCATTGTTTTGAGCAAGAATGACATCAGACTTTGGCCTCAGGGACTTTGCTTGGTCTGTTGGACGCCCAGGTTTAGGAATGAATACAACCCTGGCCAGTCTCCATGCCCTCGGAATATACTCCAGAGTCAGGCTGGCCCTCATAATGAGGATAAGCGCCTGCACCAGTATGTCTATACCCTGTTGGAGCATAATGGGCATTATTCCATCGAATCCCAGGGATTTGAACGGCTTAGAGCTGTTAATGTCCCCTATAATTTTTCTCTAGGTTTGCCCGCCTGAACGGCGCCTCTATTCCTGAGCGTTCCCAGTCCGGATGTGATTGGTTTATTATGTTGCAGCCAGGGAAGTGCCTCTGTAGTAGAACTTCCATAGTTTCCTCCCCCGATTTTTTAAGGGAGCCTATGTTGGTCTGAGTGCCATTGGACCAGATCTTGTGTAGTCGAGCACTCTCGGATGTGCTCTCCACTTCCTCGCAGTGCCTCCTCCACGACTCCTTTCTGGCATCCCTTAGTCTTTTGTTATAGCTTGTTAGGGCATGTCTATATTCATCCCATGCTCCCCATCTTTTAGCCGCGTTGAACAGCTTACGAACCTGCGTCCTCCTTTGCCTGAGTTCCTCGTTCCACCACGGGACGTTCCTGGTGGACGCTCTCATTGTTAGGTCTCCACTGCTAGGTCTGCCCTGTAGTCTTCCCAGTCCGCCTTGCGAGGGTCCTGATATCATACCGTTTGTCTTTCGACTATGGTGATTTCAAACCGGATGTATCTGTGGTCTGAGCTACTCACTTCCTCAGACACAGCCCAGTTCTTAACAGTCACCCAGAAACTGGGTGGAAACTGTTAGATCTAAAACTTCCTCATGCCGTGTTGTGCGAAGGTCAGTTTATTACCTCTATTCCATATGTCTAAATTAAATTTCATAAAGAATTGTAAAAGTGACTCACCTCTAGAGTTTGTGTCCGAGCTTCCCCACAACTCGTGGAGCGCGTTCGCATCCATGCTGCTGATGGTCTGCCATCCACCTGCTCTGCTACCCACAATCAGCTGCTCCAATTCCTTCGGTGGAGTAGGGCCTGTGCTGTCCCCTGGTCGATAGGCCGATCCGACAGTAATGTTCCTCGGCCCATCCGCTCCTCCACATCGGATGTTGATCGTTGCTAGGTCCCTGAAACAGAAATTCATTAAATGCAGAAATGCAGGCCCTCAGGTTCTCGCTGCATCTGCTGTAGATGAGCTTTCCAGCAGCTCCGCCGAGTCCCTTGCTCTCTCCTTTATAGGAGTACAGTTCCTGGATGATCTTTAATGTAGCTTCAAACATGTAGGCACCATTAGCAAAAGAGTTTGGTTTTACACATGTCCCTTTCCGCCATATTTATAAACACGTCACATGTGATATGCACTAGCGGCTTGCAGCTGGTGACAATCGGATAGCTACCAGCACCTTGGTTACCTGGTAATCTGTCGACTGAGTTCGGTGCGGAGATTTTTTTACCTTTACTCATCTAGACGAGTATGGTGATACCTCGCACTCTACCTCTAAACCTAATAAAAAAGTTTGGTCTGAGCTTACCTCACCCACCATATTTACATACATCATTATATGCTAAAACAAAATGGCGGATCCTCGTATATTAAATGGTCAGGTTAGATACTTTTTAAAATTAAGATTCTTCTTATATTTACATAAACAGCCATCATCTTGGACACCATCTTGGATTACATCAACTCAGGCCAGACCCCTCGTGATAGTCTATCCATCCGTCACCTTTATTCGTTACTGATACTTCACATGCCTGCTTCCACCACCTGCAGATGGGCTCAGAATTCCCCATCTATAGCTACTAACTACTAAAATGTCAAAAATAAGCATAATCGGACCTATGTTTATTTATATTTTTATTAAGTTACACACAGATTAACCCGCTTCTATATTGACATCCAATTATGTAACACCCTGTATAATATGTTTTACTGAAAACTCGTTAAAGAGGATTTGGTGTTAAGGTGTTAAAGGGGGGCATTTGGAAGTTGGTTTAAACTCTTAGTTCATATTGGCAATGATTTGAAGCTTGTACTAAAAATGTGAGTTGTTGACTATCATCCCTAGGTGTAATTTAGTGGAAATATTGCTAATAACATAAAAAATATGCATTCATCACTGGTACATATTTGACTATCAGATAAATATCATTACTGTTAAAGCCCACGAAAAGTGGCAAACATTTTTAAAGTTTGGTCTTTTAGCTGCCTTTGTATAGCTTGTTTCTTTCTGTCAGTCCTTGTGCAAGAGCTATATTGTTAGAAGTACTAGCTTAAAAAAAAAGTTGAACAAAGAAATTAGTGTTTTTCTTCGTTTGTATTTAGTAGTAGTAAAAAGTAATGCTTATTGAAGCACTTTTTACGGTATGTTTTACACAAGAAGTCCAAGACTTGTGCTGTATATGTAGGTACATAACTTAAAGATACAATCTAAAACTCTTTGACAGCTAACATTCCAAACTTCAGATTTTGAGTTACCAAATTGAAAATGCTTTCTCTAGTTTCTTAAGCTTCAGTCGCTACCTTCATAAATCATATATTTATAACCCTCCATTACAACTTGTTATCTAGAATTTTCGCTAAATAACTTACATTTCTGGAAAAACTATAAATTTAATCTAGAGTCAAATGTGACATCGGTTTGACGTAAATATTGACAATTGTTATCATTGTCAGTATTTGAAATGGTTATCATTATGACCAGTATGTTATTTATGTACTATGATTTTTTAAGTCTGTTTTCTTTTATTGATTTTAACTAGTGATGCGATCTCTTATTAACAAATAGCTAGTAAATTATATTTTGTTATCATCTTAAGCCATTGAAAAATTCTGGTGTGATAATTTTAGTGCAATATAATTTTAATTGTTTTTGAATAAGTAATGTATCATTATTTTACAGGTATAAACATTGTTACGATGAATCAGGAAAACTACTCTCTGTAGATAGAGGTGAAAAAATGAAAGATGAACGTGTACACGGGTCATTACTGGTTCTTAATGAATTGTTACGTTGTTCAAATGCTGAATGGGAAAGAAAATACATTTATCTGATGGATATAACTTTTGAACAAGCAACAGATTACTCAAGGCCTACGAAACCAAGGTTTATTACTTCTCTGAATAAAAAGTTGTCTCAGTATCAGACAATTCTTTCAGCACCAGTACAAATTCCAGTAATTGAATCTGTTATTTGCAAACAACTTATCCAAGAAAAATTTGATTACATTTGTTTAGATGTATTAGCCCAGCGGTTTTCAAAGTATAACTATGTTCAACAGACGTTACTAACTGTATTACCAAGACTTGCTGCTTTTGATAAGGAGAAATTTGTTTTAAAGCATTTAAAATCCACAATGAACTATTTATTTTTAATTCTTAAGGGACGTGAGAAAGAAAGAAATATAGCTTTTCCCACAATTGGTTTAATTGCTGTAGCTGTCGAAAGTCACATTGAATGTTATGTGGATAATATCATGGAATTGGTGAAATTGGCACTACCTCGCATAGATGCTTCTGGGAAAAAAAGGACCACAGATTCTGCTGTGTTTAGGTGCATTACATTTTTGGGGCATGCTTTAACAAATCATGAAAAAATGGATATTCCTGGTATTCTTGACCAAATGTTGGCTACAGGTCTAAGCTCTTCACTCACTATTTGCCTCAGAGAGCTCGCATTGAAGGTGCCAGAACACAAAGAAAAAATCAGTTTAGGGTTGTTACGAATGTTATCTCACATATTACTTAATAAGCCTCTACTTCATCCAGGAATGCCAAAACATCTAACAACTTCTATTTTGTCTTTTGTTGGATCAGTGGATAATAGTGATACTCAGATTATAATTCTAGCTTTATTGACTCTTGGAACCTTTGATTTTGAGGGACAGAGATTGTTGCCTTTTATTAATCGATGTGCAGATTACTTCTTGGTTCATGAAAAACAAGAAATTAGATTGGAGGCTGTGCGAACAACTTGTAGGTTACTTAAGCATGCAGTTCAAGGTAACGAATCTAGTTTATCAGAGAACGTTACAGAAACAGTAACCACAGTACTTAATAAATTATTAATGGTAGGAATGACAGATACAGATCCAAGTGTTAGATATGGCGTGCTAATTTCATTGGACAGTTCATTTGATCGTCATTTGGCACAAGCTGAATCTTTGGGTGCTCTGTTTGTAGAGCTCCAGGATGAAGTATTTGAAATTCGAGAAGTGGCATTGTTTACAATAGGCCGTTTAAGCACAAAAAATCCTGCATATGTGATGCCATCATTACGAAGAGCCTTAGTTCAATTATTAACAGAATTGGAGCATTCAGGCACAGGCAGAAATAAAGAACAAGGAGCAAGAATGTTGAACCATTTGATTGTAAGTGCACCAAGATTAATACGCCCTTATATGGAACCAATATTGAAAATTCTTGTTCCAAAATTAAAAGATTTGGAACCAAATCCAGGAGTGGTGTTATCAGTTCTTTTAGCAGTTGGTGACTTGGCAGAGGTTAGTGCTGGTGGAACAGAACTCCAGCAGTGGATGCCTGAATTAATGGAAATATTATTAGACATGTTAAATGATGCTTCAGCTCCTGAAAAGCGTGGAGCTTCTTTGCATACATTAGGGCAGCTAATTAGTGCAACAGGACATGTTACTATGCCCTATAATATGTATCCCATACTCCTTGATATATTAATTAATTTTTTAAAAACTGAACAGCAGCCTTATATTCGACGAGACACAATACGTGTCCTAGGATTATTAGGAGCTCTCGATCCTTATCGACATAAAATAAATCGAGGACAAATTGACTATCAACCAGAAGCTCCATCTTTGATTTCCATTACAGATAAAAATGATGAAATGTTGACAGATTTGACGTCTAGTGAAATGCTAGTTAATATGAGTTCAAGCACACTTGAAGAATATTATTTGGCAATATCAGTAGCTACTTTGATGAAAATAATAAAGGACCCTACACTATCTCAGCATCATACAATGGTCGTACAAGCTGTGACTTTTATCTTTAAAAGTTTAGGTATAAAATGTGTACCATACATTTCTAAAGTATTGCCCAGTTTACTGCATGTTGTACGAACTGCAGATGTAAAAAGAGAATTTCTATTTCAACAATTAGCTCAACTCATTGCAATTGTTAAACAACATATTCGTAACTATTTAGATGAAATTTGTTTATTAATTAAAGAATTTTGGACACCTACTACTACTGTTTATGCCACTCTTATTTTGTTAGTTGAAAATATAGCCGTTGCCTTGGGTGCAGAGTTCAAAATATATTTGCCGAAGCTAATGCCTCAGATAGTAAGGGTACTTAGTCATGACGGTAGTAAAGATCGTTTACACACAATTAAACTACTTGACGTCCTGCCAAAGTTTGGGAATAATCTTGATGACTATATGCATTTAATTTTACCCTCTATCACAAAATTATTTGATGCACAAGATTGTCCATTAGCAGTATCAAAACAAGCTATTCAGACTATTGATCAGTTGGCAGAAATCATAGATTTTTCTGATTATATTTCAAGAATTGTTCATCCCTTAGTCCGCACTTTTGATACAAGTCCAGAATTGAGACCTGTAGTAATAGAAACAATAAATTCATTAATATCACATCTTGGACATAAGTTTAATATATTTATCCCTTTGATACAAAAAATGATGAATAAACATAAATTACAAAATTCTACATTTGACACGCTTGTATCAAGAATTTCTAGCAATTCCACCATGTCTGAAGAGCCTGAATTCCCAATTATAAGGGTAAAATCAAAATTGAAAAATAAAGATGTTGGAATGGCAGCTGACACAACAGTCATACAAAGGTTAAAGGTTAGTGAACTCAATTTACAAGAAGCTTGGACACCCCTACAAAGGGTATCTAAAGATGATTGGCTGGAGTGGTTAAGACGATTGAGTATTGAGCTGTTAAAACAGTCGCCAATACCTGCACTGAGGTCTTGCCTATCTCTGGCTCAAACTTATGCTCAACTACCTAAAGACTTGTTTAATGCAGCATTTGTCAGTTGCTGGACAGAATTAAGTGAAAATATGCAAAATGATCTCATTAACTGCCTAGAAAAGGCTCTTACTATTCCCGATGTCCCAGAAATATCACAGACAATTCTAAATCTTGCCGAATTTATGGAACACTGTGACAAAGGTCCACTACCTTTAGACGCCCATTTATTAGGGGAACAAGCTATGCATTGCCGAGCTTATGCTAAAGCATTACACTATAAAGAAGAAGAGTTTAGACAAGGTCCAAATAGTCAAGTTGTTGAAGCTTTAATTTCAATAAACAATAAATTACAGCAAAAAGAAGCAGCTGAAGGTTTATTACAACATGTGATGCAGTTAGGTGAAAATATACAAATTCAGGTACGCTGGTATGAAAAATTACACAACTGGGAAAAAGCCTTAGGGCTTTACCGTGAAAAATTACAAGAAAAGTTTGATGAAGATGCTTGTTTAGGAGAAATGAGGTAACCCTCTTTCTTTTCTCTATTCTAGTTATTGATTTTTTTCTTTCTAATCTATTTCTAAGTTGTAAAATGTAGGATAAATATGTTGATTTGGAACACTCTCAGTGTGATGACAAAATCCGACCGAAAGGAGAAATAATATTTTAGTTACTAATTTTCATTAATACTAAAAATAATTTAAATATACTGGAGTAATTACATCTAAGTTTATCTTCTAGATGTTTAGAAGCTTTAGGTGAATGGTCTGATCTTCACACCATTGTTGAAAGCAGATTTAGTTTCCTCTCTGATGATAACAAACAGAAAGCAAGTAGATTAGCTGCAGCTTCAGCATTTGGATTACATAATTGGAATTCATTGGAAAGGTATGCATCTACTTCACTACACAATCTAGTGCTTCACGAGGTTATATTTTTATTTAGTTATAGTGATCTACTCAGCATGAGACCTTCCCTACCTAACAAAGGTAAAAATAGTGCTGCAAATTGAATCATAACTTCCACATAGCTGTAATAATTGATTCTCTTCAGAAAGACATTTTCATGGAATTAATTTAGGGCCCATGACTTGACCACAAAGAAAATATTTGCATTCCGGTACCCATAAACTGTTGAAACGTTATATTGCTTGAGTTTTATTGAAAAAATATCAATTTTCACCAAATCACCCCCTATTTGTCCCGTACCCCCGGAAACGATCTTACCCAAAAACAACTCGAAGCATTCTTGTGTCGAGTGCTAACTGGATACCAAATTTGAAAATGATATCTCATTTCGTTTAAAAGTGATTGCGCTTATTAACAGACAAACGTACATGCTGACCAACAGAAAAAACATTTCGTTCCAAAACAAAGTTTCTATATGTTTGAGACGTTTTACGCCATTTTAGCAAAAAACAATTTAGAAATTTTTGTCAGCAATATTCCACCCCCACACATTCAACCCCAAATTTAATTTCTGCACAGAATACGATTTTTGATGAAATTTAAAAAATTCTAATAAATAAACACTTAAACGTTATATTACTTGACTTTGAACGAGAAAATGTACATTTTCACCAAATCACCCCCCATTCATCTCCTACCCCCTGAAGCGCTTTTACCCAAAAACAATCCGAACTGTTCGTTTGTCGAGTGCTAACTGTATACCAAATTTGAAGACGATATCTCAATTCATTCTAAAGTTATCATGACTATAAACAGACACACATACAGACATACAGACATACAGACCGACAGAGAAAAAACTGTTTGTGCCCAAATCATGTTTTCTATATGTTTTGATACTTTTAAGTGAAAAAAAATGTTTTTGTCGCCGATGCGATACTGTCACACGCTGTCACGATGTGGAATTAAATGATGCTATGTAATTAATGCTTATAGAGTTATCCCATGAAACACGCCAAATGAAGGTGGTAATAAAACAATTGTTAACAGGAAAGTTAAATATGTCTCCTACTTTCCAGGGTTGAGTATTTAGGACAGGGACAGTGTAATCTTAATCTTATCATATATTTATTCTTGTAACTAAAAACCAGATTTTCAGTCATTCAAATTCAACATTTTGTAGATTCTAGTTTGCCTCTGCCTGGAAGTAACAAAGTATTTCTACAATGACATATTCCAGTTGGATGCTACTTAAATGCGTTTTTCTTTTAAACAAATATCAAAAATCTCAAAAATTGTCGTTCAAATTTGGTTAGGGTTTTAGGAATTGTGTTTTGTTAAAAGTTGACATTTGATATGGCACGATCTTGCGCACAATCTGAAGATAAATAGTGAAACTTCAATTCTTTGATGAAAGTAGGATCACTTTGTATGTAATTTTGTGGATCCGAATAGAGGTATAAATAAGCTGTCAAAGTTTGACATCCAACAGTTAAATAGCTACAAAAATGGATTGTTAAAAGACGCATATCTGAGAAAGAGTTGGATTTTGCTGGAAAAAGAGTTTCAGGCAGTTAGTAAGTATTTATTTTTGAAAGGGTCGAGTGGCACCTTCTTTGAAAGCTCTTTTGATCACTGTTTAGAGCTGCAATTTTAAAATCTACTGACTTAGTTTTTTCTTTTAGATATTTGCTTTCAATACTTAAGCTGCAATTTTAAAATCTACCAATTAGTTTTTTAGATATTTGCTTTCAGAACTCTAAAGTAATAGTATCAATTTTGTGTTTAAGGCTGCAATTACAATTATATCGTTTTAAACTGCAACTACAGCTCTTTTTTAGGATGTCTGGCTCCACAAATATGAAATTCCAGTTGTTACTATGAAATAAGAGATTTAGGTGATTTGGAAAAAGAAACCAGCAACTGTATTTTATGACGACCATTGGCTGCCATACAGTAATACAGTCTGTGATCAAATTCTCTTCTGACATTTTTCAAAATCTCCGGGGTTACTCTGTGACATTCGATACTTTGCTTTTTAAATATTCCCATAGAAAAAAGTGTAGGAGATTCGGGTCTGGCTATTCCATATGACCTCTTCTTCCTATCCATAGTTAATTTGTCACTGTCATATTGTTTGTTTATTGTTTTGGTGTTTAGTGTTTGACTTATTATGTCAGGGGTTGTATTAATTGTGAGCTCTCAACTTGTTTGCCATATATAAGCACAATTGGAGAACCCAAATCACCACAACACATTAAAAAAAATATCTGACAATCGTTTCATTAATCAAGTTAGCGTCATCAGAGGATGAATAATTTCTATTTCTGAATTCGTCCTCTGATGCCGCTAACTTGGTTAGCTAAAGTTAGTGTCAGGTTTTTTAAATGTGGTTTGGTGATTTGGGTTTTCCAATTGTGCTTATCAGTGCTCATCACAGGTTCCAATATTCACTTAGTCACTTATTGTTTGCCATTTTATTTTATTTCTTTATGACTAATAGGTTGTTGCTATATGTGGAAGTACTCGAAGCCCTTTGTAAAATGTACTTGAGTGAATAAATATTATGATTCAGAGACTAAAAGCAATCGAAAGAGTGGAAGTTTTTCGGTTCTTCACCAACCAAAAATGTCAGCTGGCAAGGTTCTTGCTTTCGTTTTCAGGTACAAAGATGGAGTAATTCGCTAGATTTTTTGGAGAGGACACCCTAGTGAGTTGCTAACTAAATTACGTAAGTAAATTCTTGAAAAACGCTGCAGAAAAGCCGTTGGAAGACCCAGATAACATTTTTTAAGGGTTTAGAATTGCTTTATGAACCTTCTACTAAATGTGTAATTCTTAGAGGGATTTTGTCAAATAAGTAAATTTTGTTTTATTTATTTTTTGTGTTTTCTATTGTATGTGTGTGTGATGTGTGTGTGATGACTACTGTATGGCCTCGGAAACCAGGTCCATTAGCCACAAACTGTTGCATTAGACAGACGAGACGTAAGCAGAGCGCCAATTTAGTGAATCAAGCAGCTAGAAGCTAGAAGTTTATGCCTTACAAAATGAATCATACCTAAATAAAATCCTATCTATATTACATTATATTTGTTTTATACATTCATTTATTTCTCCTTTTTTTTTTAAATACATTGCTGTTTTCTATTGTAAGTTAAGTACTTTTCAATACCTATTCGTAAGACAACTTAACCTTCATCTCATAATTAATTGTTTCATTCTATTTTTTCAATATGAAATAGTTCATGTAATGTAAATCACATGTGTCCTGAACATAATTCACTTGACTGTTGTGCCACAAAATGGGTGTTATCTCGCTATTCAAATAGCTGGAGGCTATATGTTTCTAGAAATACAGGTGTCCAGCTGGGAACTTACACAATACATATTTCAGGAACAACTCAACTTTTTTTTTCTGAAACTTTGCACATATAGCAAACAGAATGCGGTTTATTTAAGCAAAATATTTTGACAGATCCGCCACTTCTGGTTAAACCGGAAGTCGACACAATCTTCGTTATTTGAATACCCACTTTTAGTGAATTTTCTTTAAAAAAATTCACTTATGAGTAGATCCCGACTTTTGAATTTTGAAAAAATTTCTTCAAATGAGCGCGAACTAGGACCCCTAGAACCCATATCCAGGGTCAGTTTCAATTTTTCTATGTTTATATATATATATATATATATATATATATATATATATATATATATATATATATATATATATATATATATATATATATATATATATATATATATATATATATATATATATATATATAGAGATGTGTGTGTGTGTGTGTGTGTGTGTGTATGTATGTATGTATGTATGTATGTATCACATCGATAACTCAAAAAAAAATGTGCCGATTTTAATCAAATTTGGTACATACCTTCCTTTTGCAAGTGGCTTGGATAAATTCGTTAGTTAGGAAAATCGGCCCAAGTTTTCCTGGAACGTTTGGTGTTTTCTTTCGAAAAAATGTATATCTCTGGAAATAACAAAGTAAGGGCAACTAAATTTGGTGTGGTTTCTGCCATAAAGAGTATTCTATGTACAAACATTTAAATTTCTACGTTAAAAGAAAAAAAAGTTAGAGGTAAATTAATTTTTAAATAATTAAATCTGATTGAAGAAAGTTAAAACGTCAAAATTGAGAATTATGGTAGGAGTACGATTATCAGTGAAAAATACGACAAGAAATGACTAACAAGCTCCTAGATATGTGTCTAAGTTTATTTCGTTAAAATATGAGCAAAAAATCAATTGTAAATCAAAATTGTTTTATGTAAATAGTAACGTTAGACGCTTAACATGTATTAAGAGAGATATATCTGCTAGCTGTTTGTACACTTATGTCCGCATAGCCCAGTTGGGTGAGCCGTGTACATCGGATAGTCGACTTCGACATGACGAGTTCTAATCCTAGTTAGTGACTTTACTTTTTATCAATTTTAAAAAAATCTCATTTAACTTTACAGTTATCTAATCAGATTGTTGTTATTCTGATGGATTTTTTAGCGAGTTTTTGTATAAAAAATAATTTGATAAAGAGGAGATGAAAGTTTTAAGACTTAATTTAATTTGAATAGCATATCTGGTTGTTTGTTCTTGCCCTAACTTAGTGAAACTGTTGCATATTTAATACAATCATAGACTTTTCCTGTGGCTTCGCAAGTGCGTGTTTTAGTGAATTTTCTTTAAAAAAATCACTAATGAGGAGATCCCGACTTTTAAATTTAGAAAAAAGTTCTTAAAATGAGCGCGAACTAGGCCCCCTAGAATCCATATCTATGGTCAGTTTCAATTTTATATATATATATATATATATATATATATATATATATATATATATATATATATATATATATATATATATATATATATATATATATATATATATATATATATATATATATATATATATATATATATATAATTGAAACTGACCATGGATATGGATTCTAGGATTTTGGCGTTTCAAATCACGACTTTTTACGTTTTGAGGAAAACCCAATTTGTTTTCTTTAAATGCCTCTAACTTTTTTGTCTTTAAACCCGAATTGGCAACTTTTAGGCAAAGAGCCTAAAAGAAATACGGATTATGTAGAGGGTTCTGCAAACGCTTAAATTTCAGCTTCAACCATCACTGCCCTTCATTTTAATACAATATTTCCAGAAAATTCATTTCAAATAGACACTTTCTCTGATGCTTTGGCAGTAGTCTTAGTTAAATTAATGGTTTAACGATCTATAATTTTGAGCTAATTTTCATAGAAAAAATTCGTTAATGAGAAGACTGAGGCTTTTGATTTCTAAAAAGATTTCTTCAAATGAGGGCAAACTAGGCTCCCTAGAATCTATATCCGGTTTACTTTCTGTTTACATATATACAGGGGGACGCATTTCTACAGAAAAGCTCAATATAATTGTTATTATTCAAGATATGAGAAAAAATTGTATGCATTAGTTGAGCTGCATCTTATAAAATTATCTGGACAATCACATGTGGCCCATAAGTCGTTGGTGATACCTACAATTTTTTTGAACATTCCTTATTGAATTTTGGCATTTTTCATCGAAATATGAAGAATGTTTGTAAAAAAAAATCGAGACACAGTAAATGCATTTTGGTAGTGAATTTTCATTAAACGCTTCAAAATTGAATAACTCAATTTGCTATTAACCTAAGGTTCGTCAGCTAGGAAACGAGTTTTCTCGGAAACATTTTAAGTTTATTTTCGGAAAATTGTTGTACATTTTCAAGCAAGTTATTTTGATAAAATATGGTACATTGTTTTTACTATATAGGTTATACCAGTGACCAAATTGATGCCTGATTGCATTAAAGATATATATTTGCTATTAAAAACATTTTAATGAAAATTCACTTCCATAATGCACTTGCTGCGTCCAGAATTTTTATCATTGCAATCGATGGCTTTTGAAATTTTAATGTGACTTTATGTGGCATACCATTTGCCTAAATATTACGATCTTCGAGATATTCAAAATTTGATTGAAAAAAGGATAGTTGCAAATCCCTAACCCAACTTATTAATTGCAGAAATCTCAGAAAATAGCGATTTTCCAAAAACTCATCAATAACAAAAACTGTCACGTTTAGGTATAGCGATGTAAACTGAAACTTGCCCTCTTTCTGGTCGGGCAGTCCAACGAAATTAAAAAAAAATGACTGGTTCTATTTATAAAAAAAAATAGATATTCTATATTTTTAGATTCAAACTTTTGACAATTTTTGTACTCACCTTGCATAATTTTGAAGATTTTCTGATTATCTACTGAATACCCGCGTCTTTGCTTATAAATGCCAGAACATAAAATAATGCATTTTCCTGATTGTTTATTTGGGGGGATAATCGGTTTAGGGATTTGCAACTGTCATTTTTTCCATAAAATTATGAATATCTAGAAAACCGTAATGTATAGGCATATGGTATGTTGCATAAAGTCATATTCAAATTTCATAGGCTATAGATTGCAATGATAAAAAAGTGGGTATTCTATTTAAAATAACCAAGATTGTGTCAACTTCCGGTTTAACCGGAAGTGGCAGAAGTGTCAACATATTTTGCTTAAATAGACTGTATTCTGTTTGTTACATGTGCCAAGTTTCAAAAAAAAACATTGAGTTATTCCTGAAATATGAATCGTGTAAGTTCCCCCTATGTCTTTTTGAGGACATTACAAAGATTGGATGCTCTTGTAGTTGACTGTTCAACAAGTGGATAACTTGACACTAAAGGCATGCGCTTTTTGGCTAAAACAAATTCTTCAGACCTGAAAAGATAACTACTTTCGTCCAGATAGTTAATAAGCGAGTATAAATACACCAAATAATGGAGAGCTTTGCAATGTTGAAGATTAACCAAATTGAACCTTTCCATCAAAACTTCATATTGCAATTCTCTAAGCCTCGGTGGTTCAGTGGTAAGAATGTGTGCCTCTGAACCGAAGTGCACTGGGTTCGATCTCAGGGTTTTCCTTTCACTATTTCAGTACATACTGTACAATTAACATCAACCGAGGTTGTGGCATTGTATTTGAGCAAGTTGAATGTCTGCACGTTCCGTCCTTCTGAGGGGGCGTAAAGCCGTCGGTCCTGTGTCCATACGATTTTGGGCACGTTAAAGATCCCTATTTTCCTTACAGAAAAGCCGGGGTTTAGCAAAATTTCAGAAATAGTGAGATGAAAGTGCTCTCTGGTGTCGGTGATAGGTCATAGTAGCGGTAATAGACCAACGTTAAAGAAACAAAACACACACACACAATTCTCTACACACCATCACAGTTCAATGCTAAATACTTCATAAAATGTCACTGTACACACCCTTTTATCTTTCTGGTTTTTCTTTTTACAGGTATGTAAATGTAATTCCAAGAGATTCCCAGGATGGTGCTTTTTATAGAGCTATTCTAGCAATACATAAGTGTGAATATGAAACAGTAAGTGTCATATTGATTTGGTTTCCTAAAAAAAAATCTATATTCTTTGTTGGCCACTTAACTTTTTAAATACATTGTGCAACTAATACACATTTTAATGTCCACTTGTTAGGCTCAGAAGTTTATCGATGCTGCTCGTGATTTACTTGATACAGAATTAACGGCCATGGCAGGAGAATCTTACCAACGTGCTTATGGTGCAATGGTGATTGTTCAGATGTTATCAGAATTAGAGGAAGTCATGCAATATAAACTCGTTTCTGAAAAAAGACCAGTTTTGCATGCTATGTGGTGGCAGAGGTTACAAGCTGGACAACGGTTAGCTGAAGACTGGCAACGAATTATACAAGTGCATTCCCTTGTGCTGACACCCCAGGAAGATATGTATACTTGGTTAAAATATGCATCTTTGTGTAGAAAAAATGGTTCAATGGTAAGTAGACACCATTATTTCTTCTTGACTTCCTTGCATTGAGGTTAAGCAATAAGTGGTTTAAAAAAAATGTAAGTGAATGAATGGTCTAAACACATGTTATCCATAAACCAGTATATTTGAAAGTAAGTTTTTCATTAAAATCTATATGGTGTTAACACTACTTTGTCTCTAGTATATCACAAAACAATCCTATTAACATAGTCTCGCTAAACTACTTTAGTCAATATAGACGTCGCACATGAAACAAAAGTTCCTCCTTACATCCTTAATTTTTAGGATGACAACTGTTACCAACTAGATGTTGTAACATCTTTCTTTTAGCTAATTTAAACTGTTGTTTGACAGTTTGTTTAAATTTCTGAAATTGTACTTATGTTTAGTGAATTCTGATTCGATCAAAACAGACTGTGTCTGTGTTCACAACATTAACCTTTGAGCAAGCACATACCTTCTGTAATGCTGTTAATGTAATTTATTGTATTTATTATTATGAGACAGTCATGTGTGGTCATGTTAAGGTTGGCCTAACAACTGAACTTTGTTCACTGCGGCGAACATAAGACAGATTTATACACATGTGCGGCTGTCTCGCAGCTCTGTGTATATAACCGTTTGCCGCAGTTAGCGGCTGTAATATTGTGCGGTTTAGTAGACAGGTCACACAGTGGCGTGTTGTTGGAGCAAGTTCAGGATGTAAACTCTCAATCTAGACTGATTAAATCGTGAAGACTGCAATTATTGTACAGAAACTATATCAATGAAATTTAGGCATATTATAACAAGATTATTTTAGTATTTTTTATTTCTCTCCCTCAGGGCTCGTCCGCGTCTTTGCCGCCTCGATAGCACTGCAGCCTTTAGCTTATTGTGCATGCCGTTAGTCTTTTCTACTCCACCCATTCCAAAATCACTGTGCCTTAAACTAGTCTGCACAGCGATTGGTAGGGCGAAGTTTTATATTGCTCTGTCTCTGGTCTAGACTGACCATAGATCAGTTGTCTTTTGCGGTCCAGAGCTTTACACTCGCACTAGATGTGCTGGGCTGATTCCTCCTTCTCGCCGCAGAGTCTGCATGCGAGGTTCTCCTCGAACCGCCCCATTTTATGCAGGTGTTTCTTGACGGCCATGTGTCCTGTCAAGAGACCTGTTGTGTTTCTGAGCTGTCCTTTGCTAAGATTTAGCAGCCCCACAGCTCTCTTTGAACTGGGTTCGTCAACTACTGACTTCCCATGCCTGAGCCCTGGACAGTTTGCCCAGTACATCTTGTGTTCGTTTCTGACTCAGGACTTAATGGCTCCCCTGGCCGTGCTCTTTTTCATGCCCAGAACCGGTTCTGGTCCCATAAATGGTTCTGGTCCCATAAATGGTTCTGCTGACCCTCACTTCGCGAGACTGCCAGTTTCTTCATTGCCTTTGACCCTCGAGTGTCCCGGCACCCAGATGAGGGTGACCTCATTCTGCCCAGCCAGATCGGTCGTCTCGTCTCGGCACTCACTTACCAGCCTGCAATTTACCCGTGGGCTACTTAGGGCTTTAAGAGCTGCTTGGCTGTCTCTGGCTATGAGGATACGCTTGTTGGTGTAGCCCCTCTTCTTGTTCTCCCGCACAGAGTGCAGGATGGCGTACATTTCGGCCTGAAAGACCATTGCATGGGCTCTGAGGGAAATACTATGAATTACCCTTGGTCCTTCCGAATAAACCTGTCCTACGCTCCCTGCCGAGTCCGTCCGTGAACCAGACGAGCGTGTCCCGCGGTAAGCCCGGCGTCTCCTCCCGCCATGCCTCGCGGTAGGGGATTTCCACTGTAAAATTGTTTTCCCCTGCCGATTCGCGGGCTCGCGTGGTCGGACCTCATTTCAAGCATGGGCACCTTCACGAGCTCCTGAATTTTGCAGTGGCCCCTGAAGCCTGGGTTGATCTTCACTCTACCATTGCAGGCTAGTCTGTATAGTCCTAGCCTGGCCTCCCCCATGATAACTAAGTGTAGGAGGGCATATCCAGCAACACTTCGATGGCGGCTGTTGGGGTTGAAGTCATCGCACCTGTGATGCCCAGGCAAGCCATCCTTTGGATATTGTGTAACATACTCTTGATTAATTTGATGGCACCTTGGAGTGACAGGTGGAATTGACAATATTATTAGGTTACTAGGTCAGAATAATTATCCTGATGCTGTGCATTGATGTCAGCATGTATTACGCAACTTGATTGCTGGTAAAGTTGCTGGCGCCCATACAAGTCCCTAGGACTTTAAGAAAACTGAAGAGCAACATATTATATATCCCCGAACCATACTGGGATCTCTATGCTCGAGCTTTGCCTCGGCAGCCGCTGCTTAATTAAGGAACTTACATTACTTTGCACTGTTTAGTAAAAGTAAGTAAGGAATCGAGGAGTCGGGGGCCAAAGGACTCCAGGGGGCAAGCTGAGGAAGTGGAAACAACAACATGAGCTTTCGATGAAGCTTTCCCCAAGACTGCATGCATGGTGAAGAGCCGCATCCTGCACGATGTGACCCTGCTTATAACTTAACATGACGGATCTAGACGTGGAGGTCGAGGAAACTCCACAATCCATAGTGTCACGCGACCTGTGCCTAGGGATGGATGGCATCAGGGTGATGGTGCCCTGAACGGAATGTTCGGAGTATCGGGCAACCCTCCAGAGTGACACGCCATGCATCACACAGGGGGTTCTGATGGTGTGGACAGTATTTCATCCATTCTCGTGGGAACAACATGGAGAAGATAAATATAAATAAAACCAAAACCAATGAGGCTCGAGGAGTGGCTCCGGCTACAGACTCCTGCCTTGAGTCTATTCCGGAAACGGAAATGAGCCAAGGGGCAGCAGCTGCCGCGGACTCTGGAGGTCTTACGATGGACGTAGATACAGGGGATCAGTGGGTAGCTTCGGCCACGGACCTGTCCCCGACACCCAAGCCGGAGGCTGGGTCTCATCGGAGGGCGGCGATGTCCGCGGATTCTGGGGGCTTCTCTACCAGTGAGAATTTTACTGCAGTGGTAGAGGGACATTCCCTGAAGTCCAACCGTCTTTCCGGTGCGCAAAGAAAGAAGCTCCAGAGGGCGCAGAAAATGGCGACCAGTGCGTGGACGGTCGAGAAACCTGTAAAGGCGCAAGAGGGGAGTACGAGTCAGAAGAGGCCGGACTCTAGCATGCCTACTACAGACAGACGTCACAAAAGGGCCGGGGACGGAACACCGGCGCAGACTGGCTCGTATAGGGAGGCTACGGAGGGCCTCTGGATGGCGGTGATTGACAGACGCCATCCTGAGGTCACCCTAGACCAGGGGGAGGCGGACCAGATCCAGGCTGGGGTGGTAGCCGCGGTGGACTCTCTTCAGGAAGGGGAGAGCCCGCCTCAGTTCCACCGGGCGCGCCTGGTGGGGGGCATCCTCTGGATAACCTGTGCCGGCTTGAAGGCGCGAGACTGGCTGCTGAAAGGGATCGGGGGCCTCGGTCAGATTTGGGAGGGGGCGGACTTGACAGCCGTCGAGCCCAAGGAACTCCCAAAGAAACGCAAGGTCCTCGTACGGATCCCTGATACCGTCCCGCAAGAGACGGTGGTCAGAAGACTAAAGATCCAGAACCCTGAACTGGGGACACAACACTGGTCGGTTCTGAGCAGGAAGGTAGAGGAGAAAGGATAGACTCTCGCCTTCTCGATCAACCAGGCGTCTTACAGACAATTGAAGGAATCTCCTTCAAGGCATTCTGGGGTCTGGGAAGGGTTACCTTCCGACCACTGGGGAAGCAACCAGGGGTTGATGGGACTTAGGTTCCTTCAGGTCAACCTCCAACACAGTAGGGCAGCCACGGCCGGAATACTGATGGTTCTGAGGAACACGGCTGTGGCCCTCATCCAGGAACCGTACTCCTATAAAGGAGAGACCAAGGGAGCTGCTGGAAAGCTCATCTGCAGCAGATCCAGTGAGAACCTGAGAGCTTGCATTTTTGTCAGGGAAGGGATAGAGTTTCTACCTTTGATGAATTTTTGTTCCAGGGACCTGGCAACGATCAAAATCCGATGTGGAGGAGCGGATGGGCCGAGGAACTTTACTGTTGGATCGGCCTATCTACCAGGGGACAGTACGGACCCTCCCCCACCTAAGGAACTGGAGCAGCTGATGGTGGGTAGTAGAGCAGGTGGATGGCAGACCATCATCGGCATGGATGTGAACACACACCATGAGATGTGGGGAAGCTCAGACACAAATTCTAGAGGTGAGTCACTTTTATAATTCTTTATGAAATTTAATTTAGACATATTGAATAGGGGTAATAAACCGTTTTAGTTTTAGATCTAACAGTTTCCACCTAGTTTCTGGGTGACTTTGTTAAGAACTGGGCTGTGTCTGGGGAAGTGAGTAGTTCAGACCACAAATACATCCAGTTTGAGATCGCCAAAGTCGAAAGACAAACGGTATAGTACCGGGACCCTCGCAAGGCGGACTGGGAAGCCTACAGGGCAGACCTAGCAGTGGAACTGCGGGGGGTTGAGAGTACCATAGACAATTCAATAGACCTCGAGATTGGGGCAGCCCAAGTGCGAGACGCAATCACCTCAGCCTATAACGCCAACTGCCCCCTGAAAATGAGGGCGTCCACCAGGAACGTCCTGTGGTGGAACCTCAGGCAGAGGAGGACGCAGGTTCGTAAGCTCTTCACCGCGGCCAAAAGGTCGGGAGCATGGGATGAATATAGACATGTCCTAACAAGCTACAACAAAAGACTGAGAAACACCAGGAAGGAGTCGTGGAGGAGGCACTGCGAGGAAGTGGAGAGCACATCCGAGAGTGCTCAACTACACAAGATCCTGTCCAAGGGCACTCAGGGGGCTAAGGAGTCGCGGGCCAAAGGACTCCAGGGGGCAAGCTGAGGAAGTGGAAATAACAACATAAACTCCCGATGAAGCTTTCCCCAAGACCGTCATGCGCGGTAAAAATCCGCATCCTGCACGAGGTGACCCTGCTAATAACTAAACATGACGGATCTAGACAAGGAGGTCGAACTAAACTCCCCCAATCTACGGTGTCACGTGACCCGTGCCTATGGATGGATGGCACCAGGGCGATGGTGTCGTGAACGGAACCTCTGGAGTACCAGGCAACCCTCCAGAGTAACCCGCCTTGCACCACACAGGGGGTTCTGATGGTGTGGACAGTATTTCCCCCATTCTCGTGGGAACAACATGAAGATAATAAATACATATAAAACCAAAACCAATGAGGCTCGAGGAGTGGCTCCGGCTACAGACTTGTGCCTTGAGTCTATCCCGGAAACGGAGACGAACCAGGGGGCGGCAGTGGACTCTGGAGGTCCCACGACTGGCGTAGATACGGGGGATCAGGGGGTAGCTTCGGCCAGAGACCTGTCCCCGACACCCAAGCTGGAGGCTGGGTCCCACCGGAGGGCGGCGAGCTCCGCGGACTCCGGGGGCCCCTCCACGAGTGAGGACTCTACTGTTAGAGTAGAGGGACTGCCCCGGCAGTCCAAGCGTCTTTCCGGGGCGCAAAGAAAGAAGCTCCGGAGGGCGCAAAAAATGGCGGCCGGGACCTGGACGGTCGAGAAACCTGTAAAGGCGCAAGAGGGGAGTGCGGGTCAGAAGAGGACGCGCTCGAACTCTAGCACGCCCACTACAGATAGACGTTCCAAAAGGGCCAGGGTGCCTGTAAAGGCGCAAGAGGAGAGTGCGAGTCGGAAGACGCCGCGCTCTGGCTCTAGCACGCCTACTACAGACAGATCTCCCAAAGGAACCAAGGCCGGAACACCGGCGCAGACTGGCTCTTACAGGGAGGCTGCGGAGGGCCTCGGGATGGCGGTGATTGACAGACGCCATCCTGAGGTCACGCTAGACCAGGGGAAGGCGGACCTGATCCAGGCTGCGGTGGTAGCTGCAGTGGACTCTCTTCAGGAAGGGGAGAGCGCGCCTCAGTTCCACCGGACGCGCCTGACGGGGGGCATCCTCTGGACAACCTGTGCCGGCCCGCAGTCGCGGGACTGGCTGCGGAAAACGATCGGGGGCCTCGGTCAGATTTGGGAGGGGGCGGACTTGACAGCCGTCGAGCCCAAGGAACTCCCAAAGAGACGCAAGGTCCTCGTACGGATCCCTGACACCGTCCCGCAGGAGACGGTGATCAGCAGACTTAAGATCCAGAACCCTGAACTGGGGACGCAACACTGGTCGGTTCTAAGCAGGAAGGCAGAGGAGAAAGGACAGACGCTCGCCTTCTCGATCGACCCGACATCTTACAGAGCCCTTGAAGGAACCTCCTTCAAGGCATTCTGGGGCATGGGAAGGGTTAGCTTCCGCCCACTGGGGAAGCAACTAAGGGTTAATGGGACTTAGGTTCCTTCAGGTCAACCTCCAACACAGTAGGGCAGCCACGGCCGGACTACTAATGGCTCTGAGGAACACGGATGTGGCCCTCATCCAGGAACCGTACTCCTATAAAGGAGAGATCAAGGGACTCGGCGGAGCTACTGGAAAGCTCATCTACAGCAGATCCAGCGAGAACCCGAGGGCCTGCATTTTTGTCAGGGAAGGGATAGAGTTTCTCCCTCTAATGAATTTCTGTTCCAGGGACCTGGCAACGATCAAAATCCGATGTGGAGGAGCGGATGGGCTGAGGGACATTACTGTCGCGTCAGCCTATCTGCCAGGGGACAGCACGGACCCTCCTCCACCTAACGAATTGGAGCAGCTGATGGTGGGTAGCAGAGCAGGTGGATGGGAGACCATCATCGGCATGGATGCGAATGCGCACCATGAGTTGTGGGGTAGCTCGGACACAAACTCTAGGGGTGAGGCACTTTTACAATTCTTTATGAAATTTAATTTAGACATATTGAATAGAGGTAATAAACCGACCTTCGTCACAACACGGCGTGAGGAAGTTTTAGATCTAACAGTTTCCACCCAGTTTCTGGGTGACTCTGTTAAAAGCTGGGCTGTGACTGGGGAAGTGAGTAGCTCAGACCACAGATACATCCGGTTTGAAATCGCCAAAGTCGAAAGAGAAACGGTATGGTACCGGGACCCCCGCAAGGCGGACTGGGAAGCCTACAGGGCAGACCTGGCTGTGGAACTGCGGGGGGTTAAGAGTACCATAAAAAATTCAATAGACCTCGAGATTGCAGCAGTCCAATTGCGAGACGCAATTACCTCGGCCTATAACGCCAACTGTCCCCTGAAAATGAGGGTGTCCACCAGGAACGTCCCGTGGTGGAACGAGGACCTCAGGCAAAGGAGGACGCAGGTTCGTAAGCTGTTTAACGCGGCCAAAAGCTCGGGAGCATGGGATGAATATAGACAGGCACTATCGACCTATAACAAAAGACCGAGGGACGCCAAGAAGGAGTCGTGGAGGAGGCACTGCGAAGAAGTGGAAAACACGTCCGAGAGTGCTCAACTACACAAGATCCTGTCTAAGGGCCCTCAGACTAACATAGGCTCCCTTAGAACACCCACGGGAGGCTTTACAAGCTCGGGGGAGGAAACTATGGAAATTTTACTCCAGACGCACTTCCCCGGCTGTAACATAATAAACCAATCACCTCCGGACTGGGAACACTCAGAAATAGAGGCGCCTTATAGGCGGGCATCTAGAGTAGACTGGACAGTCGCTAAAGAGGTGGTTACCTGGGGCAAAATCAGCTGGGCCATTAACAGCTTTAAGCCATACAAATCGCCGGGATTTGATGGAATAATGCCCATCATGCTCCAACAGGGGATAGATATACTGGCGCCGGTGCTTACCCTCATTATGAGGGCCAGTCTGGCTCTGGGGTACATTCCGAGGGCATGGAGACTGGCCAGGGTTGTATTTATTCCTAAACCTGGGCGTCCAACAGACCAGGCAAAGTCCCTGAGGCCAATAAGTCTCATGTCCTTCTTGCTGAAAACAGTGGAAAAACTGCTCGACCGGCACATTAGGGGCGGTGTACTGGAAGCATATCCTCTACACTGCGGACAATATGCATACAGAGCAGGATTCTCAACAGAAACAGCACTGCGCCAACTGGTGCTGAAACTGGAGAATACGCTGGAGAACAAGGAGGTGGCGCTGGGGGCCTTCCTAGACATAGAGGGGGCCTTTAGCAACACCTCGTTCGGATCGGTTCTGGCAGCTGCCCGGGAGCGTGGAATAGAGGAGACCTGCTGCAGGTGGATCGGTTCCATGGTCAGGGACAGGGCGGTGTTCACCTCACTCGCGGGAGGGACTCTGCTGGCGGGGGTCGCGGCGGGGTGTCAGCAGGGGAGCGTTCTGTCTCCCTTGCTCTGGTGTCTAGTCGTGGACGGCCTGCTGGGGAGGCTCTCGGGAGGGGGGTATGAGGTACAGGGCTATGCGGACGACATTGTCATCATAGTCCGAGGAAAGGTCACACAGGCAGTGTGGGAGCGTATGCAGACTGCACTGAAAGTGGTGGAAGGGTGGACGGTTGATCAAGGGCTCGGGGTGAGCCCCGAGAAAGCAACCGTCGTGCCGTTTACGAGGAGGAGGAAGTGTGAAAGCCACAGAACTCTCACTCTATACGGTAGGAGCGTTCCAATCGCCAGGGAGGTAAAATATCTTGGGGTCGTATTGGACTCTAAGCCAACCTGGAATGGTCACATTGGAAAAATACTGCGTAAGGCAGTCATGACCTTAGCCGTCACTAGGCGGCTATATGGAAAAACGTGGGGACTGAGACCTAGTATGGCCCACTGGCTGTACACAAGGGTGGTCAGACCATCGTTAACATATGCGGCACTGGTCTGGTGGTCTAAGGTGACACAATCCAGTGCCAAACAAAAACTAGGCAAGATCCAAAGGATGGCTGCCTAGGCATCACAGGGGCCATGTCTTCAACCCCAACAGCCGCCATGGAGGTGTTGCTGGATCTACCCCCCCTACACTTAGTTATTATGGGAGAGGCCAGGCTAGGACTATACAGACTAGCCTGCAATGGTAGACTGAAGATCAACCCAGGCTTCAGGGGCCACTGCAAAATTCAGGAGATCGTGAAGGAGCCCATGCTTGAAATGAGGTCAGACTTCGCCAGCCCGCGAATGTGCAGGGAAAACAACTTTACAGTGGAAATCCCTGATCGCGAGGCATGGCGGGAGGAGACGCCGGGCATGCCACGGGACGCGCTCGTCTGGTTCACGGACGGATCTGGCGGGGAGCGTGGGACGGGGGCAGGTGTTTACTTGGAAGGACCGAGGGTAAGTCATAGTATTTCCCTCTGAGCCCATGCAACGGTGTTTCAGGCCGAGATGTACGCCATCCTGCACTGTGTGCGGGAGAACAAGAGGAGGGGCTACACCAACAAGCGGATCCTCATAGCCACAGACAGCCAGGCAGCCCTTAAGGCACTAAGTAGCCCACGGGTAAATTCCTGGCTGGTGAGTGAGTGCCGAGACGAGACGAGCGACCTGGCTGGGCAGAATGAGGTGACCCTCATCTGGGTGCCGGGTCACTCGGGGGTTAAAGGCAATGAAGAAGCTGACAGTCTCGCGAAGAGTGGGTCAGCAGAACCATTTATGGGACCAGAACCGGCTCTGGGCGTGTCAAAGAGCACTGCCAGGGGAGCCATTAAGTCCTGGGTCAGAAACCAACACAAGGTGTACTGGGCGGACTGTCCAGGGCTCAGACATGGGAAGTCAATAAATGACGGACCCAGTTCAAAGAGAGCTGTGGAGCTGCTAAACCTTAGCAGAGGACAGCTCAGAAACACAACAGGTCTCTTGACGGGACACATGGCCGTCAAGAAACACCTGCATAAAATGGGGCGGTTCGAAGGGGACCTCGCATGCAGACTCTGCGGCGAGGGGGAGGAATCAGCCCAGCACATCTTGTGTGAGTGTATAGCTCTGGACCGGAAAAGACAACTGATCTACGGTCACTCTAGACCGGAGACAGAGCAATATAAAACTTCACCCTACCAATCGCTGTGCAGACTAGTTCAAGGCACAGTGATCTTGGAATGGGTGGAGTAAGACTAAGGGTATGCACAATCAACCAAGGGTTGCGGTGCTATCGGGGCGGCAAGGCCGCGGACGAGCCCTGAGGAAAAAAAAAGGGCACTCAGACCAACATAGGCTTTCTCAAAACATCGACGGCAGGCTTTACAAGCTCGGGGGAGGAAACTATGGAAGTCCTACTATGGACGCACTTCTCCGGCTGCAACATAAGAAACCAATCACCCCCGGACTGGAAACACTAAGAAATAGAGGCGCCGTACAGGCGGGCATCTAGAGTAGACTGGACAGTCGCTAAAAAGATGGTTACCTGGAGCAAAATTAGATGGGCCATTAACAGCTTTAAGCCATTAAAATCCCCGGGATTCGATGGAATAATGTCCATCATGCTCCAACAGGGTATAGACATACTGGCGCCGGCGCTTACCCTCATTATGAGGGCCAGCCTGGCTCTGGGGTATATTCTGACGGCATGGAGACTGGCCAGGGTTGTATTCCTTTCTAAACCTGGGCGTCCAACAGACCAGGCAAAGTCACTGAGGCCAATAAGTTTCATGTCCTTCTTGCTAAAAACAATGGAAAAACTGCTTGACCGGCACATTAGGGGCGGTGTACTGGAAGCTTATCCCCTACACTGCGGACAATACACATACAGAGCAGGAGTCTCAACGGAAACAGTACTGCACCAACTGGTGCTGAAACTGGAGAATACATTGGAGAACAGGGAGGTGGCGCTGGGGGCCTTCCTAGGCATGGAGGAGGGCTTTAACAACACCTCATTCGGATCGGTACTGGCAGCTGTCAGGGAGCGGGGAATAGAGGAGAACTGCTGCAGGTGGATCGGTTCCATGCTCAGGGACAGGGCGGTGTTCACCTCACTCGGGGAAGGGACTCTGCTAGCGGGGGTCGCGGCGGGGTGTCCACAGGAGAGCGTTCTGTGTCCCCTGCTCTGGTGCATAGTCATGGACGGCCTGCTAGGGAGGCTCTTGGGAGGTGGGTACAAGGTGCAGGGCTATGTGGACGCCATGTCTTCATAGTCCGAGGAAAGGTTACACAGTCAGTGTGGGAGTGCCTGCAGATAGCACTGAAAGTTGTGGAAAGTTGGACGGTTGGTCAAGGGCTCGGGGTGAGCCTCGAGAAAGCAATATCATACCGTTTACAGGGAGGAGTAAGTCGGAGAGCTACAGAACTCTCACTGTATACAGGAGAAACAACCCAATGCCAGGGATGTAAAATATCTTGGGGTCGTATTAGACTCTAAGCTAACCTGGAATGGTCACGTTGAAAAAAATACTGTGTAAGGCAGTTATGACCCTAGCCATCACTAGGCGGCTGTATGGAAAAACGTTTGGACCAAAACCTGATATGGCCCACTGGCTGTACACAAGGGTGGTCAGACCATCGTTAACATACGCGGCACTGGTCTGGTAGCCTAAGATGACACAATCCAGCGCCAAACAAAAACTAGGCAGTATCCAAAGGATGGCTTGCCTCGGCATCACAGGGGCCATGACTTCAACCCCAACAGCCGCCATGGAGGTGTTGCTGGATCTGCCCCCCATACACTTAGTTATTATGGGGGAGGACAGGCTAGGACTATACAGACTAGCCTGCAATCATAGACTGAAGATCAACCCAGGCTGCAGGGGCGCTGCAAAATTTTGGACATGCTGAAGGAGTCCATGCTTGAAATGAGGTCAGACTTCGAGAGCCCGCGAATCTGCAGAGAAAACAATTTTACAATGGAAATCCCCGACCGCGAAGCATGGCAGTGAGAGACGCCGGGCCTACTACGGGACGCGCTCGTCTGGTTCACGGACAGATCCGGCGGAGAGCGTGGGACGGGGGCAGGCGTTTATCCGGAAGGACCAAAGTAATGTCACAGTATTTCCCTCTGAGCTCATGCAACAGTCTTTCAAGCCGAAATGTGCACCATCTTGCACGGCGTGTGCGATAACAAGAGGAGGGGCTACACTAACAAGCGGATCCTCATAGTCACAGACAGCCAGGCAGCCCTTAAGGCCCTAAGTAGCCCATGGGTAAATTCTAGGCTGGTAAGTGAATGCCGAGACGAGACGAGCGACCTGGCTGGGCAGAACAAGGTCACCCTCATCTGGATGCCGGGTCACTCGAGCGTCAAAGGCAATGAAGAAGCTGACAGTCTCGCGGAGAGTGGGTCAGCAGAACCATTTATGGGACCAGAACCGGTCCTGGGCGTGACGAAGAGCACTGCCAGGGAATCCATTAAGTCCTGGGTCAGAAACGAACATAAAATGTACTGGGCAGACTGTCCAGAGCTCAGACATGGGAAGTCAGTAATTGAGGAACCCAGTTCAAAGACAGCTGTGGAGCTGCTAAATCTTAGCAGAGGACAGCTCAGGAACATAACAGGACACTTGACGGGACACATGGCCGTGAAGAAACACCTGCATAAAATGGGACGGTTCGAAGGGGACCTGGCATGCAGGCTCTGCGGCAAAGGGGACGAATCTGCACACCACATCTTGTGCGAGTGTAAAGCTCTGGACCGCAAAAGACAACTGATCTATGGACAGCCTTGACCGGAGACAGAGCAATATAAAACTTCACCTTGCCAATTGCTGTGCAGACTAGTTCAAGACATAGGGATTTTAGAATGGGTGGAGTAGAAAAGACAAAGGGCATGCACAATAAGCCAAAGGCTGCAGTGCTATTGGGGCGGCAAAGACACAGACGAGCTCTAAGGAAAAAAAAGCAAGTAAGCTGGTGCCGTCATATATTTTGGTCGCCCGCTTGTGGGGCTTAGTTTATTCAGGTTTAATTCATTTAGATTAAATTCTTCTTGACTTGGTGACTTTTAATATTGTCTAAGAAAATATTTATAGTAAATGCATGGTTTAATTTGTGATAAAGTATTTATAACCTTTCATATTTTTAAAAATGTAAATACATTACATTTGATAGTGACATTTTTTAATGAACTTGCTTTAGTTATATGTGATTCATCGTTAGGTCATCTAGGTGTTGTGTGTGTTTTTGTTTCTTCAACGTCGGCCTATTTCCGCGACTATGACCAATCATCGACGCCAGGGAGCAGTTTCACCTCACAATCCTGAAAATTTTGCCGCACCCCTGCCATTCTGTAAGGAGGATAGGGATCTTTTACGTGCCCAACATCGCATGGACACGGGACCGACGGATTTACGGCCCCTCCGAAGGGCGGAACGTGCAGACATTCAACTTGCTCAAATACAATGCCAGAACCTCGGTTGATGTTAATTTTACAGTTTGAACTGAAAAAGCGAAAGGAGTTTCCTGGAATCGAACCCAGTACCCTTCGGTTCAGAGGCACACGTTCTTACCCCTGAACCACCGAGGTTCTTAGGTCATCTAGGTATATACTGTGACAGTGATTGGCATAAATAGGAACCAGGTAGTTTTGTGTATTGTTAGTGTTAATGCTGTTGTTGGCGAGTTTTGACTTGGTCTGGTGTAAGGCGTTGATTGTTTTTGTCGTTTTTAGATTCATTATTGAAAATTTAAGTAGGTGGTCTCCAGTCAATTAGTAAGCTGTGTTGTTTTTTCAAGATGGACGTCGAGAAATGATCTAGGGACGTGGTCGTTTATGAACTTTTAGTTAGGGGTTATGCATATTTACAGGCTGAGACTGTTGGGTGTATGAGAAAGGAACTTAGGTCCGTTATCAGGAGTGAACCCTTAGGAGCCCTGGAGATTGCCAAAGGTGACTTGGTGGTTAACGTTGACAGCGAGTTGGAAGACATTTTTTAATGAACACTTGCTTTAGTTATATGTGATTCATCATTAGGTCATCTAGGTATATACTGTGACAGTGATTGGCATAAATAGTAACCAGGTAGTTTTGTGTATTGTTAGTCTTAATGCTGTTGTTGACGAGTTTCGACTTGGTTTGGTGTAAGGTGTTGATGGTTTTTGTCGTTTTTAGATTTATTATTGGAAATTTAAGTAGGTGGTCTACAGCCAGTTAGTAAGCTATGTTGTTTTTTCAAGATGGACGACGAGAAATGATCTAGGGACGAGCTCGTTTATAAACTTTTAGTTAGGGGTTATGCATATTTACAGGCTGAGACTGTTGGGTCTATTAGAAAGGAACTTAGGTCCGTTGTCAGGAGTGAACCCTTAGGAGCCCTGGAGATTGCCAAAGGTGACTTGGTGGTTAACGTCGATACCGAGTTGGAAGTTTGTTTGACTAAGGTTGACTCTTTGGAGAGTTACCTGGTGAATTACCGAGGCTTGGAGAATTTGTAACTAAGCTGAGACATTTGTATGGGAGGCTTAGTCAGATCAGTTTGGAAGATAATGAGGATAATAAGCGTTGGTGTTAAATATTAAGTTTGACTGACCGAAGCAGGCTGGCCTCCAAAGAAGAAAAATACCCAGGAATTATTAATCAACGTGAATATATACAGTCCACTCAGTAGCTTGGTAAATCGCCACTTTGTGGGTAGCTAACTTGAATACCTTGTTAAATATTTTGTTATTATTTTGTGATTATTTTGTATGATCTTACTATCTTACTTGCAACGACAATAAGGCTTGCATGAGGGTGCAGGCCAATGTTTTGTCTAGGTTGCGTCAAATTGGGGAGAAAGTGGATGAAATTGATAGAGAGACAGAGTTAGATTTGAAAAGAACATCTATTCAGGTTGTTCATGCACGTGTTGCTGACACATTACCACTAGTGCAGGCTTGCACGAATATAGTCAACGTTCATAAGCATAAGAACCAGGAAACGGGGTATCACATTTGGTGGAGCTGATAAGCGTATTGGCTTTTCTGGAGCAGATCGAAACTACATGTCGATCTAGTAACTTGACTAATTCTAATCTTTTGGGTTGCCTTTTGGACTTGTTTGGTAATTCTGCTGTATGGTATAAAGTGGTTTGTGGGGACATGTGGTTCGATTTTAAGAGGCTGCTGTAGGAAGAATTCCAGCCATATTTATGGAAGAGACATCAAAGTAAAAAGGAACGAGTGTGGATTTATTTCGCTTTTATGGCAAGTCTGTTCAGATGGCTACCTGTTCCTCCTTCAGAGGCAGAGATGTTAGAAGTCTTGCAGAACAATATCCACCCGTACTTTATCCATAACTCAGGTTTGGCCTTTTATGGTACAGTAAAGGAGTTACAGGAGCTGTGTAAAAATTGGAAAGGAACAGAGAAACTGCACAACATAGTCATCTTCCACCCGGATCGAACCGCGAACTGTTGGAACCTGATTTGGCTTATCGACCAGCGCCATCAGAAAAGCGCACCCCATTTTGCAAGGTCATGTCTTTTGTACAAAGTTCTCTCAAGTGTTGGAACTGTAACCAGGAGAGGCATAAGTTCGTCCGGTGTTCACAGCCAAGGATGGGTAATTTTTGGATTCATTGTGCCAAGCTTGGTTTTGGAAAGTCAAAACCTCCACGTTACTTGGGAAAATGCAGCGGCGACGTAGCTACTGGTAGTCGCCAGTGAAACCAAGTCCGGTAGATTTGTCATGGCCTGTTTGGCTAGATTTTATAAGGTCGGAATACCATAAGGGCAAGGTTGACTGTCTTTTATACTAAGGTCTATAATGATCAGCATGTTCATGTCACAGTGCACATATTTGGATTACAGTTGGTTGCTTCGTTAGACTCTGGGTCATCGAATTCTAGACTTTTGGGTTAAGGTTGGAATACCTTGCAACAATTAAAGGTCGTATCCATGGATAAAGGGAATTGTGTTTCGGTAGCTGCAGCTAATGCTCTTCTTGTCGTTATATAGGTAATGTCAACCTTCCAATCTGTTTGGAAAGTAAAGTTAGGGTTCTCAAGTGTATGGTCATACCTGAGATTGATGTCAATTTAATACTGGCCACAGATTTCTGAAAGACATTGGATATTCTGCCAGATTTCACTAAGGGCACTTGGGTATTTTCATCTGTCAAACGTAGTTGTTCAGTTTTATAAAGGGGTGTGCTTTTGGAAGTGCAAAGGTCTGTACGGACCGCTTGGTCACTAGCAATTCTGAAGCGATGGAAACTTGGTTAGTATGTGCAAAAGGCATCGAACATCACATTGATATGGAAGATCGTCCACCTATCAAGCAGCGTTAATACTCCATCTCTCCCTACATGCAAGACATTGTGAATAAGAAGCTTGACAAAATATTAAAACTAGGTGTGGTTGAGCCTTCCAGATTGAGTTGGTCATCATCTGTCATTTTGGTTAAAAAACCAAGTGGAGAGTATCGGTTTTGTGTGGATTTTGCGAAACTTAACCAGGTTATTAGGCATGACACCTACGCTATTCCCTATATGTCTATGATTTTTGTTAGGTTGAGGAATTCAAGGATCTTGTCTGGGATTTATATCAAGAGTGCATATTGGCAAATACGTCAGTAAGGAAAAGACTGCTTCTGTAGTCTCAGGTCATGGTATGTTTAAGATGTGTAGAATGCCATTTGGGTTGCATAATGCGCCGGCTTTGTGGCAACGTCTTGTCGATAATCTTTTGGGTCATGACTCGGAGCCCTTTTGTGCTCGTGTATCAGGATGACATTATAATAACAACTCCTGATTGTGACACTCATCTTCGAGTTCAACAACAAGTTTTTGATACGCTTAGAGAATCCGGGGTTACTGTTAACTGCAGCAAATGTGACTTTGTTAAGCCTGAGCTTTGGGTTATGTCATGGACCAGGATGGTTTGGGGTTCGATCCTCATAAAGCCAAGGCAGTTATGGATTTTCCAACCCCTCCTAGGGTTAATGAAGTGTAACGTTTTGTGGGTCTAGTCTCGTGGTGTCGACAGAAGTAAAAGCCCCTTTAACTGGACTGACTATAAATGTGATATTCACCTGGAATTTAGAAACTGAGTTCATTTTTAGATATCAAGGAGTGTTTGGTTAAAGTAACTATTTTAACATGTCCAGAATTTTATAGATCGTTTGTCCTTTAGACTGACGTGAGTGAAAAGGATTTGGGGGCCGCTGTCATACAAGATTTCGATGGGTACAAGAGGGTTATTGCTTACACTAGCATCATGTTGAATCAGTGTCAGATGAAGTATTGTGCAACATAGCTTGATTGTTTAGCTGTCTTGTGGGCTACCAAGAAGTTCAGAGGTTACCTTGAGGGTGTTAGATTTCAGGTGGTTATGGACCACGCCAGTTTAAAATGACTGGCTAATTTAAAGGAAGTCTCTGGTAGACTAAGCCGTTGAGTATTGCAAATAAAAGCTTATGACTTCTAGTTTGTTCACAAGAAGAGAAAATACCGTCATGTTCCTGACGCTCTGCCACGTGCTTTTTCAGATTTGAGTTTAATTGAGGTAATGTCAGAAGATCAAGAGCCGTGCTATACGAACTTAATGGTGAATGTCATGATGTCGCCGGACAAGTATCCATTGTGGAAAATAGCGGGTGATAGGTTAAGTATGTCTCATCCAAATGGCCTCAGTTGGATGAAAACTTTGGTTGGAAACTGGTCATACCGAAGAAACTGCAACAGGCTGCTTTGAAGGAAAGTTAGGTTGACCCCACTACTGCACATCTGGGAATATGGAAAACAATACACCGTATCACTCGCACCTACTATTGGCCTCGTATGGCTGGGGATAACGCTCGTTATGTTCGGGGCTGTGAGACATGCCAGGCACAGAAGCCAGAACAGCGGGCTCCGACTGGACTTATGGGAACCAGAAGGGTTACAAGACCATGGCAGATGGTTTGCATGGATTTGATGGCATCCTTTCCCATGCACTCAAAGCGCAACCGGTATTTTTTGGTTGTTGCAGGTGTCTTCATTAAATACACACTAATGTGGCTCCTTGCCTCTGCAAACACTGCGGTGATACGTCACCACATCGAGAAGGATATTTTTATAGTTTATGGAATGTCAGAGTATGTCCTGTGTGACAACGGCACCCAGTATGTCTCCAAGGAATTTAAGGCTATGCTGAGTGACTATGAGGTCAAACTGTTATTGAACCCATAGTACCATCCACAGAGTAACCCGGCAGAAAGAGTGAACCGTGTTATAAAGACCATAATTAGGTCCTATGTTGGAGAACTTCAGATGACTTGGGACGCCAATCTACCCAAACCGAGGGTTGGCTCTTAGGACAGCCGTTTATGACGTGACTGGGTACACACCAGCGTATCTGAGTTCAAAAAGATTGAAAAAAAAAACAGGTAGTGAACCTACTAGAAGTGACAAATAACAAGGAATTTTTACTTCCACTGTTTTGAAATACATTTGCTGTCATCATTTGGATACAACCTTTCGAAAATTGCATCTCCAGGAAGAGGAAGAACTTCTTAGTTAAATGGTGCATAGCAATAAACTAACAACAATAATAATAAATAATAAATCAGAAACAAATGAATAATCTGAATATGCCAAAATATAGACTGTGTTCTATTTGCAAAAACAAAAACATATGCTAGAGTACACTGTGCATAAGATTAGAACCAAAATCTGATTTACTCTTGAAAAATTGGAAAAAAATAGAGAAAGCGAGATTTTCTTTCAGTTTGGAATTTAAAAAATAAAACAGATTTTGTGTGGGACATCTATACATTCCATATGAAATATTGAAAGTTAAACAAGTATTTCAGGCAGTTCTTGTTATTGTAATCTCAAGAAGTTTGTTGTATATGACTTTTACCACAGAGCAAAATTTATATGATCTATATTTCTTTCTATTATTTTTAATTTAATGTGACTGTTTTTGCTTTGGGCACTTGTAATTAGAACATCTCTAAACGTAAATATAATCATGGAAAAAGCATTGCCATCGTATACAGCATAATTTAAAATAAACTTAACATACTTTTCAAGGAGGTTCTACTCATCCTCTATCTCTGTTAAGATTATTCTGTTATGCACCTGTCTTTTAAGTCGACAAGTAGCAATTTTCAAACTGGTTGAAAATAGTTCCTTATACTATCTATAAACTCTTTCGCAAATTACTATTTTTATAGTTTAATACTTACGACCAGTTTTTTCTGCTGCAATTACTTTTGACTCTAATATTCCTTTAATAATTTGTTTTTTTTTATATAAATTCTGATATTTGATCATCGACTATTATTTGTGATGTTTATTGATTTAAATTATTTTAGTTCTCATTAGCATATATTTTTCTTGGCGGCATTTTTTTCAGGCATTCAGCTTGAGTATGTCTCCTATTCTGCTAAAATAGTATTATTTTAATGTCCAATGTAGTTGTGTGTTTTCCTGTATCTTTTTGTATTCAACAAATATGAAGCTGCAACATGATAAATACTAGAAAAAGTTGGTAAAACCTAACCTGGATCAAAATTATGTTGGACATTAAAAGAGCGTTAAAATGTTAGGAGATACATATAACAGCTGATTATCCTCAGGGTGTGGTGCGAACACTTTCTGTTAGACGTATAGACATAACTAAAAGTACTTTATCTCTACGTTAAAACAAAAAAGTTATAAGCTTTTAAAGAAAATATAGTTTTTCTTCTTAAAACATAAAAAAATCGCATTTCAAAATTGACATGTTCTAGATAAATAACCTAAAATGAATGCGGCTGTGCAGGATAAATTTCATAAGAAGTTAGAAAGCCTGAAGCTTCAGCTTCAATCCTCATTTTTCTTTATCTTATTAAAATATTTGCAGAAAATTAGTCTAAAATAGACCCTTTATCTGATGCTTTTGCAGCAGTTTCAGTTATAAGATTTATTTATTTAATTATATTAACGATTCAGATTACGTTCAGATTACATTATTTACATTATTTACGTTATTATTTAGCGTTTTTTTCAATTTGGGAAAGTGGGACTTTTTTATGGAGGAACAGTGTTGTAAGGGGTTTCTCCTTTCTATATGGACTTCTGTAAGGTGAGTTTTCTACAATTTGCATTTCTAGCTGCGTTGTAGCATGTTTACCCTGCACAAAACCTCAAATTTGCTTTAGGTCTCGTAACTGTATTGATCACAGCATTAGGTTAAGTTAGGTTTGATTGTGAGTGGGCCATACCGGTCCCTGCACCGCGACCATAAGGTCTATTGTGGCATCACAGCATTTGTCTGATGGTTAATGCATAAAGGGGTTCCTCTAAGCATGTTTCTTAATTTTTTTTTCAAAAAACAAACAATGCGCTAATCTGCTAATTTACTTAAAAATGTTATTAATATTTAAAAAATGGAAACTACGCTCGCGCTTCGAATAAAGTTCTCTTCATCATTTTAACTTTAAATGAAATTTCCTCTTTCGCATCCGTTCAACACATTGGACACAGAAAATATAGGAATGTACTTAAAATTGTCATTTATAATTGAGGGAAAATAAAACTTGTTCTGTGCAACGAAAAATTCACACAAAATAGAATAATTTTTAGATTCTAAATAATTGAGATATATATATATATATATATATATATATATATATATATATATATATATATATATATATACAGTGCACGGCGTATCGAGCGTCCATTAGAAGTATCTACAAAACTATACCGATTTTTAATCTGAAAATTTGGTCACTTGGGTTTTCTGGATAGCTGAATTTAACAAAAATATACACGTCATCATACCACTTCCGGTTATACCGGAAGTGGTTACTAACTTTGTTTTTTCAAATAAAACATGACATTTTTGAGTAGAGTTTTGGATTTATCGTAAAATTTTAGGTTGACTTTTGATAACATACCATATGTAAAAAATCAGCCGTTTTGGAGTTATATCGATTTTTTTAAAACTTAAAAAAAAATTATGTATGTATATTGAGTGGTATATCTCCGGCAAATATGATGTCAGCGATTTGCAATTTCGTCTGTGGTTTTTCAAGATACAAGAGTATCGTGAAAATAGGCAAATGCGTTGATAGCATATACAGGGTGGAAGAAATTCACATACCAACTTGGACAATTTCGGACCCCTATAACTGGCTTACTTCAAATGGAACACCCTGTATATTTTTATCTTATTGCTTATATATTTGCATTATCTTTCGATTTATATCAGCATGTCCTATACCTAAATGCAACAGTTATCCAGATACTGGAACATTTGTATAATGATAATGTTATAAGGCTAAGGGTGCACAATATTTCAGTAGAGTGCCTTGACGGAAATGTTATTCTTCATGAACTTCAATAATTATTAATTGTTGGACACCCCATAGAACAAAATTATAAATGAGAATACCATAATAATAATCTGTTTAGGCAACTAGATAAACAATTTATTAAGTACTACACAACTAAACCAATGAAAGTGAGAAAAAATGTGGCAACTGGAATGATAAGGAACAATCTAATAAGTAACATGTATATAAACAATGGGTGTTCAAGAAAGATGTTCAAAAGTAGCTCCATTTTTTAGCAAACAGCAATTAATTCGCCTTAAAATTTCATTGCTCGTAGCACGTTTTATACTTTCTCTGCTTATTTCATTGAAGGCGGCACGTACTCTTTCTTGCATATTCTCCTTTGTGGTTATAGGGTCTTTATAAACTTTATTTTTAATAAAGCCCCATATGAAAAAATCTAATGGAGTTAAGTCAGGGGAGCGTGGTGGAAATTTGTAGGGCCCATTGTTCGCAATCCACTTCCCACTGAACATTTCTTCTAATGTCGCACTGACTTGATGAGTAGTATGTGGTGGAGCACCGTCCATTTGATAAAAAGCGTTTGATCTTTCCCTAATTTCTAAAGTTTCTAAAGCATCTCTCACTCCGTTTTTTAACAACCACACATATCGATCCCCTGTTAAGTTTTCGTTATAAAAATACACACACAAAATACGAGAGTCTTTGACGGCACAGAACACATTAAAGCTCCACCGGTTTTGGTAATTTCTTTCTCTGCAGATATGCGGATTTTCTGCAGCCCAGTAATGACTGTTATGGCGGTTAAACACGCCGTTTTTTGTAAACTTTGTTTCATCAGTCCATATTATACTTTTGACAAAGTTATCGTCTTCTTGAATTCTTGTCAGCAACCACTCACAGTAATTCACACGACACAATAAATCTTCAGTTTTCAAATTCTGAACCAAATGGAGCTTAAAAGGTCGCCAATTATACTTTCTTAAGATTCTGTGGATAGACCTGGTTGATATTCTAAGATCCCTTTCAGCCTCTTGTAGGGAATTTTCAGGATACGAATGGAAGTATCCTAGTACCATGGCTTCATCGTCTTCGGTATAACGGTTTTGCCTGCTAACAATTGGTTGAAAGGAACCAAACTTTATACAATTATTAAGCAGACGTTTGATGGTATGTTTATTCGGTCTGGGGCGATCTTGATACCTTTCAGCGAAAACTCGGCAGGTTCTACTCATAATGCGATTGCATTCGCCGTATGTAACTAATAAATTTAGAAAATCTTCATTAGAAAACCCCAAACGCGACATATTTGTTGATTGTTATAAACAACTGTCATGAAGTAATGGCGTTGCTAAGAATAACATTTCCGTCAAGGCACTCTACTGAAATATTGTGCACCTTATAACATTATCATTATGCAAATGTTCCAGTATCTGGATAACTGTTGCATTTAGGTATAGGACATGCTGATATAAATCGAAAGATAATGCAAATATCTAAGCAATAAGATAAAAATATACAGGGTGTTCCATTTGAAGTAAGCAAGTTATAGGGGTCCGAAATTGTCCAAGTTGGTATGTGAATTTCTTCCACCCTGTATATGCTATCAACGCATTTGCCTATTTTCACGATACTCTTGTATCTTGAAAAACCACAGACGAAATTGCAAATCGCTGACATCATATTTGCCGGAGATATACCACTCAATATACATACATAATTTTTTTTTAAGTTTTAAAAAAATCGATATAACTCCAAAACGGCTGATTTTTTACATATGGTATGTTATCAAAAGTCAACCTAAAATTTTACGATAAATCCAAAACTCTACTCAAAAATGTCATGTTTCATTTGAAAAAACAAAGTTAGTAACCACTTCCGGTATAACCGGAAGTGGTATGATGACGTGTATATTTTTGTTAAATTCAGCTATCCAGAAAACCCAAGTGACCAAATTTTCAGATTAAAAATCGGTATAGTTTTGTAGATACTTCTAATGGACGCTCGATACGCCGTGCACTATATATATATATATATATATATATATATATATATATATATATATATATATATATATATATATATATATATATATATATATATATATATATATATATATATATGTTCTGTGATATTTGACAGAAAATTATAAAAGTGACAGTACCGAGGAACCTTTGTCAATTTTTTTCATCATAAAAAAAAAACAATCAAATAATTGAACTGACAATTTTTTATTTTTCCAAATGTTTTCCAATGATCTTGTAATACACATAGATGCGCCGTAGAGATGTAGAGAGATATTTGGCTCCAATATAGAAGTAAAATGGCACTATAATATCACCATCAGCTGTTGTATGGCAGTGAGGTTATTTTAATACGTCATTATACCTTTAGAGAATTAGAGTATGCCAGTATGCACATGTGTTCATCTTTTTCTATAAGTTAACCATTGTTTACGGACGTTTTTGTGTAATTAGCAAGCAGTGTTATCTGTGTTAGTGTTTATATTAACAAATCGCTTTGATAAACTGAAATCTCATATCATATGTAAGTTCTCCTAGTTATAGCCTGTTCATGTCTGCATACTATTTTATGGCAAGTTAAGCTTTTCTACTGACCGAGCTGCCTTTAAAATGTGGTTGGTTTGGTGAAATGTCAAGGTTTCCAGCCATCCAAAATTTCGAAAATCTGTTTGGAACATTTTCGCCCAGATGATTTTATTTATAATTTTGGAAGAAAACAGTAAAACGGCATGCAATACCATCGATCTTCAACTTTCTCAAATCACGTTCATCTAGATTAAAATCAAAGGCAATAGAACAACCCGATACAATAAGGTATTGTATTCAAACTCTTAGTAATAGGTATGACTTACAATTTGGTTGTATTTTTGTAGCCCACCAACAATTGATGTGCCTTATAGCACCAACATATTGGAGTCCTCACAAGTAGCATGCATTCCACGAGCAGCGAGTGCGTTATAAGATTAAAACTGTAAAATAAACTTTTGTACTCCAAAAAAAAAAACCAATATTCTTATGACGTAATATAGTAGTGCATACGTCCCATGGCAACAGTATATGTCATATTCAAATTAGAGATGGGTAGTTCACGAACGAACTGGTTAAAAAGAACGATTCTTGTCAACGAACTAAATGAACTAGTTCGTGACGTTGAAACAAAGTAGTTCGCAGAGAGCTACTTCAAAGCTTGAAAATCTTGCTACATTCTCGGTGACTCGGTCGCGTAGTGTAACAATTCCATACATTACTACATTACTTACTAGTCTAACAAGTAGCCGCATGCGTGGCGCCAAGGAAATCGTTCGCGAACTAACAAATGTGAAATAAGATAGTCTAGTTGAAATTTGAAGCAAACTAAATGACTGGTTAAATGAACCCGACGTGATAATTTTACAATTAATATTAGCATTTTAACTTTGACCAGCTATATGAAGGAACACATATCCATGGCCTTGCAAGTGCCTAATAAAAATATTGTTTTATGTTTTATTGAATATTAAAATATAAAAAAGAAAATATCTAAATAAAATTAAACATAATGAGTGTTCTACCTAGGTCTATCACAGTTATAAAAAATATAATATGCAGTAAATTACAAAAAATAAGAAACAAAACAAGTCAAAAAAGTAACTTGAATAAGATTTTTTGGTATTATAAATGCATTGTGGACTTCCACAAAATAAAAAATATCAATATATAAATACAATTATGAATTAATGTTTAAAAACATAATTTGTTTGACTTTATTATGTGTTAACCTATTCCTCCGATCCGTTAAAATTTGTCCAGCCTTCGAAAAGATTCGCCCGCATGGCACTGAGGTAGCTGTAATGCACAGTCGTCATTTTACTGAATTGAAAATACGGGGATATATTTTTTCTCGTTCCTTCCACCAAATCAAAGGGTCATTTGCACGCGGTAATACTGTCTCATTTAGATATTTATCAAATTCCACAATACCAGCGGCTATAGGATTACCTACAGCTCTGACACTTTGTACTTCCTTGTCAAATTCCTCCCAAAGAAAATTATTGGATTCAGTTACTTTTGTAAATGTAGTTGGCACTTGGTCTTCTTTGTTTTTGGTCTCAGTTAATTTAACTGCACCTATTTTGGTTTTTAAACTTTCTGTTGCTATTTTGTATTTTGTTTCATCAGAAAACCCATGTTTTTTAAATCTCGGGTCTAAAATGATTGCTTGAGCTGCTAGTTCATTATCTTCTAGTAATGAAAAGCGCTTGTCAATTTGTTCTTGAAAAATATGAACCATTTGCGTTAGTTCATCAGGAAAAAGCTCACTTGGTAACCTATTGTTTTTTTTTTAAGAATTTTTATATGAGAGGGATTATTTTTGAAATTGAGATTTCTTTTTCGCTGCTAACCTCATTGGTAATATCAAAAAAGATTTTAAGAACACTAACTGATTTTTCGATTATAATCCAATCATGAGGCGTTAAAGATGTCGCCAAGTCACAACGGAAACTCGCCAATGTAGAAATAATAGCGTCATAAACTAGCAAGAGTCTTTTTAGCATGGCA
Source organism: Tillus elongatus (assembly GCA_964006375.1). Classification (NCBI taxonomy): domain Eukaryota; kingdom Metazoa; phylum Arthropoda; class Insecta; order Coleoptera; family Cleridae; genus Tillus; species Tillus elongatus. Next base: position 53,314,253 of record OZ023268.1, read on the forward strand.
TACGTGGAATTCCACCTAGTGACGACGTCTTACTTTAATTTTAATTGAGGCAAAGACATTTGCTCTTGAGTGAGTTTCAGTTTGGAAAGGGCATGTGAGCTTCTTTTAAAGTACTCAATTATATGTGTGACTTTGCTAGTTGTTGGTGCTATTTCCTTCAATCCTCGCTGAGCGACAAGATTTAGCGAATGCGCAATGCATGTAAATGTCGCCAATGGTAAAGGCGCATAGCAGATTGTTCATTTGCTGCGTTATCTAGTACGCAGACAACAATTCTATTTCCTATTTAAAATTGCTTCACAGTTTCTTTAAAAAATACCGATATATTTTCAGTCCTGTGTCTTTCAGGAAATAATGTACATTCTGGTAATACGGATTCTAGTTCAAGATTCTTATTTAAAAAGTGGGCAGTAACAGCAGTAAAGCTTTCGTTATTTACTGAAGTCCATGAATCGGTAGTTAAAAACACGGTTTTGGCGTCTTGTCATTTTTGTTTTAACTTTTTCTAAATTTGTGAAAAATAACTGTGGAATTAGGCTGGTTGACACTGTTTTCCATGATGGTAAAGAATATCCTGGACATAACATTTTTATTAATGTTCTAAATTCGACAACTTCCACTATTGACAGGGGATGGTATTCTTTAACTATCATTTTTATTAATTGCATGTCGAAGGTTCTGGATTTCAAAGAAGAACCAGGTGTGTTTACAAATTCTTGAAGAGTTGTTTGTTTATTCTTATTATTACATCAAGAAGCGGCTGTGTTTTTTTCAGCCTGCGGAATATTTTTATTTTGGCATTTTAAGTAATCACTTTCACCTTCACTATTATTTTGAACTTTCGCAACAGTATCTATATTTATTCTATTTTCTATGTTAAGTGTAGGATGTTTTGTGTTAATATGTCGGTTTAAATTTCCCAATGAACCGCTATAAATACTGATATATTGGCTACAATAGTTACACTTTGCTTTTTTAACATCCTGTTTGTCGAAGTGGTCCCAAAGTACACTTCTATTACACCGGCCACTAGACATTTTACAGCAATTAACAGACAATAAGCACATATTATGACTATACTTTAATACTGATACGATGCAAAGCACGACTATATCAAATTGTCAATGCAATATAAATATACCTGCGTTCAACACTTTAGATGCTAATGCATAATAATCTAATAAAATAAATACTGAATACAAGTTGAAATTAAATATAAATAGAGTAACTTATGTGTTGTGTTGTAACTTGTAGCTGCAGATAGTAGATTCTAACCCCACTTCCGAGACTTTGCGGTGCTACGCGAATCCTTCTGACAAACGTTACCTTATTCAGTTATTCTCATTCCCTGTAACTTTGCTGAGTAGATGTTGTTCCCGCAAACTACATTTGAGAACTAGCTCGTTTCAGATAAGTTTCCTGGAACTAGTTCACCGAAAAGAACTAATATGCCCATCTCTAATTCAAATGACAAATTATTTTGACAAATGTCAGATCTACTTTCAAAGTGACATGTAAATAAATATTTTCTTTTCTGACACCTGTAATACAAATATAATAGGCATGCTCTTCTTCCATTTATCTTTATTTTTGGTCATCACAATTTTACTCATAGAGTTTGATATAATTTTAGTGACTTTTGAATTTTGAAAAGATTTCTTCAAATGAGCGTGAACTAGGTCCTATAGAACCCATATTCAAGTTAGTTTCAGTTTTTATCTGTTTTCATATATACATGCTGACGCATTTATTGGCTAAAGCTCAATATATCCATTATTATACAAGGTACAAAAAAAATTATATACGTTAATTACACGGTGTGTGGAGCTGCATCTTATAACATTATTTTTACAATCACAGGTGGCCCATAAGTCGCTGGTGATACAATTTTTTTTCTTAATTGAACACGTCTTATTACATTTTCCATTGAAATATAATGCATGTTTGTAAGAAAATAAATTCGGGAAGGAGCAAGTGCGTAGCGATTTTTCATAAAATGTTGCTTTCGATAGCTTAATTTTCTATTAACCTAAGGTTCGTTGGCCAGGAAGCCAGTTTTTCAGGTACATTTTAAGTTTATTTTCGGAAGGTTTTTGTACGTTTTCAAACAATAAAGTTATTTTGATGAAATATGGCACATTGTTTCTTCTATATAGGTTATACTGGTAACCAAATTTGATGCCAGCTTTCTTAAATATATATATATATATATATATATATATATATATATATATATATATATATATATATATATATATATATATATATATATATATATATATATATATTTGCTATTAAAACATTTGTACGAAAATTCACTACCATAACGCACTTGCTGCGTCCAGACTTTTTTTTTAATGTGTAGATATTTTAAGAGAAATATAAATTTCGTTTTTATCATAAGTTTTTATCATTAAGTTTGTATGGCAAAAATTTCATTATCCTTCACTGCACAGAAAACATTAAAACTCCATCTGTCTTGAAATAACCAGTCCCTTTTCATATGAGTATTGTCGTCAGACCACTATTGACTATTATGATGATTGAACATGCCATTTTTAGAAAATCTTCCTGGATTTTTAAAAGAAACCATTTGCAAAATTCTATATGTCAGAGTAAGTCAGTAGGTTGTAAATGATATATCATGTTATAAGCAAATTGTTTCCATTTATACTTCTTCAGAGTGCCACTATTTAAACAACACTAATGTTTTAAATGAAAAAACAGCAAAATTCAAAAAGAACGCTTGTTAAATAAGTTATGACATTACATAACGTTAAAATGTTTTTTCCACAGCCAACTTGCGACTAAGTGTCTGATGATATTTGTCTCTGTAATAATCATTAAGTTTGCTTTTTATTGAATTTTGGAAAAAGTCAAAATATCATGAAAATGACTCAGTTTAAGAATACAGTATGCCTATAAAATTAACTTTAAAATGTGACACAGAATTTAAAAATGAAATAAAAAATAGTACATTCCTTTTGCAATAAGCGAGTTGATGCCAACTTCGGGTAGAACCGGAAGTTGCATCTTAACACAAATATTTTTAATCAGTAGAACATTGTGAGTATCCCCTGAATACAGTCCTTTTAGTTCTGTCTATAGGTCTAATAGAAGGTCTTTGCACCACACCATGCATAAAGAATTATTTTACATCTGCAAACATTGATGCTCAATCACATTAAATACAAAACATCTCTACCTCATTCCCTTTTTTTACCAATGGAAAAGTTTCATAATTAATTGGAAATTTTGTTGTTTCAGAAACTTTCATACAAAACTCTAGTAATGTTACTGGGACATGATCCTCAAAAGAATCCAGAGAAAAGTCTTCCTGTCAAACATCCACACATCACTTTTGCTTACACAAAACATCTTTGGGACGCAGGTGACAAATTACAAGCCTATGAACAGTTATCTTCATTTCTTCAACATTTTACACAGAATGAAATGCCCGAGCATACAGATTCATCAGAAAGAAAAAAGCTTTTAGCTAGGTATGTTTTTATAAATATGATAATTGTTGCAAGATACTGCTTTGCACCTTTAATTTAGTTTTATAAGGAAAAGTTTATACATACGGTTGTAAAATTAAGTGGGTATTTTACTCTACGTAAAAGAATACATGCTTCTTCCTGTCTGTGATGGTCAAATAATAATAATAATAATAATAATAATAATATGTACATTAAAGAGATGCTAGAGAGAGCTGCAAAATTTAGAAAAGCTTGTATTCTTCTTTATGACTAGCTAAAACATCACAAAGTTTTTGGAACAGTAATATCTCTGTTCAAGTTGATTGGCAGAATACCAGGTTAGATTGGACTGTGTTGCAATTCCCTACCAACTAAGGATACTGAATTAATTTGAATTTTTACATCTTTACTGTCATGCCTGTGGCCTTAAATTAACCACTTTAACAAGTAAAAAAGAACTGATATATATATATATATATATATATATATATATATATATATATATATATATATATATATATATATATATATATAATTAATATAGAAGAATTAGTTTATATGACCATGACAGTTATCATAGGTGAATGCCAGAGAAACTGTTTTGTAGCATCCCGTGTGTAAGCACACACATATCCGAAACAAAGCCATCCTCAGGAAAAATGTTTCGTCAAATCGTTGGACCGTTTTTTGTGAACTGCTCACGCCAATTATGAAATATGGACTGTGAATAATAATTATTATTATTACTGTAGTTATGTGATTATGGCTTACTCGACTTTCTGGTTCACATAATCAGAATTACCTTATTAAACTGTGTTTCCCTTTTCGTATGGTAAAAATAAAAATATTAGTAAGTTCCATATAACAATCATTGCATGTACCTAGTTGCATTGTGTAAGTTTTTGTGTCGACACATTATCTAGTTACGAGGATGGGATCGAATAATCTGCCTTGTGAACAGCTCATTTTATTTCTGATAATTCTATTCAAATTAATGTTAAAACAAACATTTATTAGACGTAAGTAAGCTCAAACAATGGAGATGTAAAAACCACTGACTTCCCTGTTAAGGAGACGTTCAGCTGTCACCTGACATTGTTCACATGCTCTGTGCCTCATACGGTGACATTACCATTATTCTTACAAGTGAAAGTAAAACAAACCACTATAACTCGAAAACTATTAACTATAGCTATAGGGAAACACATACTACGTCGATGCAGAATTTAACGATCTACCTGACCAATCGATAAAAAATGGGGTGTTCCATTTGAAAAACACAAGTTATGCCACTTTGAAGTTAGGTATGTTATAACCCAAAAAAATACACCCTGTATGATGATGATAAATTATTCTTTAACTATTTTAAATCTTTGATTGTTGTCTATTGATATTTCGAATTTAATGCAGCAAAATTCAAAACTTAGTCCACAGGATACGTTTGAAGTAACATATAAATCGCAGCTAAAAAAAATATGACATTTTGTATGTTTGCTTGTAGAGGTTTGTACCAGTGCTGAAAATTAATTGATCTTCTTTTCCTGTTTGGTTTAATAAATAGTTAACGAGTTATTTATAGTAAGAAAGCTGCTTATAAAAAATATAAAAGTCCCATAGATTATCAGATCTCCAGTACTTCAGGTTTCTTCAATATAAATTTAAATATCTTGCCAAATAACTTCATATTAGTTACGTACACAAGGTAGAATCTAATATTGTCCATTATCCATCTTCATTTTGAAAATCTTATAGATCAACCACTAACGTTAACATTCTTCCTTTTTTTTGGGTCTCTAATGACTCATCTGCTAGTAACTCACAAGGTATAGCAAACCTTTTTGCTTCTTACATAAGGAGGATTTATAAAGATTCTACATTTCTGAAATCATCTTTGAAACCTGAATCTACAGTTGACATTAGCCGCATCATTCTTTCTGAGGAGGAAATTCTTTCTGCAGATGCTATAACATCTTGCACATGCGCTCGGGACTGAACCCAAGGAGAACTGCTTTGAACAGGCATCAAAATGAAGTTAGGGGACTACTTGCTTGTAATTAAATGGTTTCCGGATTTTTTTTGACTGAGTCTACATAGGTCGCTGACATCCAGCTTCATGATGTGCTGCTGTTACCCGCGCGTGCTAATAACCTGATCTTGTATCACACATAGAAATCCCTCTGTTTCAGCAAACAAGCCTGCTGCCCTTAACCATTCCCTTGATGCGCAGAGGTCAACGTGAGGTGCCGTTATACATACGGCTAAGCGTCCATGCAGCTCCATCTCCCCCCAAGCGCGCCGGCACTCATCCACACTCTAAATAACAGTAGAGGCGTGATCTTGATCGGGCTGCTTGTCGAAAGAGTCTAACCGTATCTTTTGTCTTTGCACACACTGCACCAGCGGTTGTCTTCTCTCCCAGAAGTATTTTCTGAGGGGCCTGCATTCTCTGTCATACATGACTTCCACTGAGAGGAGTCCACCTCCCTCCATGTCTCGAGGCAAGTAAAAGCAGTGCAAGGAACTCCTAGGATGCAGCATTCGATGCTCTTTCATAATGCAGCGAATCCTTCTGTTGAACTCTTGTAGAGCAGTTTAGCAACAGGGACTGTCCAGGTGTTTATGGCTCTGATTTTATTTTTGCCAGACAGGTAAGTTTTGTGCACATTCCTCACCCTAGCGAATACTTTGTCCTCCACAGCGTGCCACACTTCTGTTGCCTTCACAGAGAGGAGTTGTTGGATGCCCAAGTATTTGTAATGGCTATCAGAGGCGAGGTCCTGAATTATTTCACCTGACATTAGCATCATATCCTGCTGTTAATGGTCGGTCGCGTTTAACTTGGATAACCGCCCACTTGTCCAGCCCAAAATCCATACGGATCGCGTCTTTCACAATCTCCATCATGCTTCCTAGCTCATCAGCATTCTTGGAGTAGAGCTTCAAATCGTCCATATAGAACTGGTGGGTAACCCGTCCTACATTACTGCGTTCGATGTTATATCCGTAGGAAGTCTTGTTAAACATGTGGCTTAAAGGGTTCATAGCTAGACAGAACCAGAGGGGACTTAAACTGTCGCCCTGGAAGATCCCTTTGTTGATGGAGAGTTCCATTGGAGTCGTTGTAGCATCCGGGCTTCGGATCATGATGTGTGTACGCTAATTTTGCATGCATGCTTCCAGGGCTCCCATGAGAGATGCGTCTACCCTATATAGTCGAAGACTTCGAGTAGCCAAGTGTGCGGAATGCAATCAAGTGTCTTGGGGTAGTTGGTCCAACCGATGGAAATATTACACTTATTTTTTTAACTTGAGATGTGATAATTTTGTCAGTGACAAGAAGCTCCTTGCATCCCTGTGTATTCTTTCGGCATCCATTTTGTTCTGTCGCAAGCATCTGATTCTGAATGATGTGATTGTTAATTTTTTTATTATTATTATTACAGGGAAATGACACAGCACATAACTTATTGCAGCACATAACTTATTGCAAGCTGAATGTGTTACTTGGCAGTGACAAAAGTTAACTTACTGACACTCCAAATCTTAATCTCATATTTCAAATGCTACAGAGTACTTGCCTAGTGCGCTTGGCTTGTTAGTTATTATTGCATTAGCGAAAGAAAAGGAATACACGACATATAATATCCACACAACCCTTGCTTTTAGGGTCCTATGTTTTGTATTAGTTTGTCTTCAAACTTCTACCACTTTCCCTGCATTTAAGAGTGTGTTCTATATTTTTTTACTAACATTTTTTATCTTGTTTATCACGAGTTGTTTATTAATGTAAAACAAGTACAAACTGTATTTACTAGCACAAGTACTGAACTTCTTTATAACATACTTTATGTATATTTGAACAATTAATTACTTTACTATAATATACCTGTTCCTGTTTGCTTACATATTTTTGTAAATTATTATTTATTTTTAAGTCCGATCAATATACATGTGTGTTAAGTAGAATCTAATGTACTGTCAACACAGATTTAGAACAGCTTTTTTAATAACAGCAATATCAGTTCACCGACAGCAGATTGGTAGCAAGTTTGCTTGTGTGATTTGTAGAAAGCTTTTGATTGTGTTTCTAATGGAATTTTGGTGAAAAAAAAAAAAAGAAAAAAAAACCTACAATTCTATGGTGTATGATGAACACCACATACATTATGTGCTTAGAATTTACAGTATCCAGAAGTAGACAGTAAAGTGAATGAAACATAGTCCAGCTGTGGGGTGGTGAGTTCCACAGGGATCCATACCTGGCTCAGCACTCTTTCTGCTTTATGTGAACGATTTGCCACTGCCTGTTGCATGATAATATCTATGCAGGTTGAAATTTTTAAACTGGCTAAAAAAGGACAGGTGGGTGAAATAACGGAAAAGAAGATGCAAATGTATGATACTCTGAAATTGTCTTAAAAGGGAAAACAAAGATACCAATCTCCACAACATAGATACTAATCGTTACAACAAAGATCTTTGAAAGCAGAGAAAACACATTTTCCATGGGTGGTATTCCAGCACAATTTTCTATGGACTTCACATTACGGAACTGATAGGCAGACTTTCAAAATCATTTTTTTTTTGTTTTGGATGCTCAAATGCTCACTTGACGCCAAATCACAATAGCAGCATATTATGGAAAATTTTAAAAGTAGCTATATATGGTATTTTAGCTGGAGGTGGCTTCCCCAAAATGGAAAGGATCTCCAAAGTATAAAGAAGGTGTTGAGAATACTCACTAATGTGAGTGGCCAAACAAGCTGCGGTCCCTCTTTACACAATTCGCTATGCTCACTTTGCCTTCAGTATACATTGCAGAGTTTTTAACCTTCGTTCACCAAAGCAGTGATTCATGACAACTTTAAAGTTTATGATTACAACACACAATTCAGGTAATTTCGTCATTATATTGAAGTAAAAAAAATCACATCAAGGAACAAAATTATACAACATGATGCCAACAAGTAAAACATAGTTGTCTATAAACTTTTTATAACATACATAAATGCAGTACTCCTATGCAGATATCCATATTCAGTGTAAGCATTTTTACAACCTTGTCAGATAATATAAATAAAAATAAAAGTGATTGTTTACATACCTTTCAAGTATTATTATAAATGATTATAAATCTAGCAAAGAACTTAGAGGGAAGTTCAGCTTGGCAAAGCAAGTATCTGATAAACAAAACACTCTTCCCACCAATAAATATTGTAAGTTGGACCTAAGGAAAATATTCAGCAAGTTATTAATATGTACATACGGGGTGGAACACTACACTGAACAAGCAGGATATAAAGAGAATAGAAGCTTTTGAAATGTGGACATGGAGAAAAATTACAGACGAATAGAACTGTGATAAAAGAGGTGAGAGAAGAAAGATGCTTAATGCAAGACATCAAGGGGTAGAATGCAAAACTTGTTAGACACATTCCCAGACATAATAACCTACTGACGACATTACTGGATACTTGGAAAAAAAGGGAAGAGGAAGCCAAGAGGAAAACTTTTGGAAAACATGGCCCAATTGATGAAGTGTGGAAGCTACAATCAAATGAAAAGAACTGCTGGAGATAGAGAAGTACAGACAAATTGGAACCCGTGATGAGCATTGATAAGTACAATTTTCACACAATACAGTTTTTAGACCTGACGATCGTTTCGCCAACAAAGTTAGCGTCACTAGGAGGATGAATAAACTCATTTGTTATTTATCCCTCTGATGAGGCTAACTTTGTTAACGAAACGATCGTCTGGCCTAAAAACTGCATTGTGATGAATTAGGTTCTCCAAATTGTACGTAAAAATTACTTTGAAAATTTTATAATTTTTCCCCTGTAAATCTTAAACCGGATATTTGAAACGTGAAAATTAGTATAACAATTGTGGTTTATGAATGGTAAATATTGTATAAAATTTACAGTAGAATGTTCTAGATTTATGCTACTCTTCTCATTTGCATAAATAGTTGCAATAAATGTTTTAAAAGTGGACCTTACACATTACAAATAAATAACTGAAGACCATTATGGGTTATCTACCTTTTATTACACTTTCCTTGCCAAGCCTAAGGTAGTGTAGGGGTGAGACGGCTAGCTCATAAGCGAAGGGACGTGGATTCATATCTCATTGCTGCTTGAATTTCTCTTTCAAGTTTTTTTAAAACTTTTTTTGGTCTTTGATTCAATTTTAACGTTATATGATCAGATTGTGCAATTCCAATATTCTTTTAGCGAATTTTTGTTGAAAAAAGTACTAATGAAAGATAAGGACTTTTAATTCACGTTTAAAAGCAGCTGTTGTTGCACTTGGTTGGTAAAACCGTTCCACAGTTAATAGAGATGTAGAAATTTGTGACTTCAGAAGAGTTTGTTTTCTTCTCTGTAATCGGATTCAATTTTTACAGCATCAACAGGCAAAAATTCTTTTCTTTGAAGCCACAGAAAAAGTATCTACTTCTGTATTTAGTCAGATTTTGAATATTTTTAAATTTATTTTTAGTCATTTCTATTAGCAAATTTTCTTGTACAAAATGTTCTCTTAATTGCGAATTTTCTTATAAATGAATTTGATGAATTTTCTTCGAAGAAACATTTGTTGCGAATTTTTGTATGAAAAGTTATTTAATTGATGGAACATTTTTTAAACAGAATTCGCCGAAAATAATGTTTTAACGGATTTTCGTGCAAACAGATTTTTTTATTTTAAATTTTAATTATAAATTAGGTATATAATTTGAATTTTATGTATTCTTTTAGCAACATTTTGTGTAAAAAATATTTATCTAGTTTTTAAGATTTTTTTGTAAAATTTTAGTTATTAATAATAAATGCTTAATAAGTTATTATAAAAAATGTTTTTGAATTTTCTTGAAAAAATTGTTTGCAAATTTTCATGAAATTTTTTTAAAAAAAATTTGTCGAAAAGGTTTTTGTGAATAATTATATTTTGGTAGGTGGGTAAATAACCTGAAGAGGTTTGTTGGCTAGGAAAATGGGACCAGTTTTTTCGGGAACATTTTAAGTTCATTTTCAGAAAAATTTTATACCTTTTCAAACAATAAAGTTATTTTGATGAAATATGGTACATTGTTTCTACTATATGGGTAACCAAATTTGATGACTGCTTTTATTAAAAAAGTGGTATTTGCCATTAAATACATTCTTATAAAAATTCACTACCATAACACACTTGCTGTGTCCAGACTTTTATTATCTGCTCAGGTTTATCAAGAGATAAGATAAACTTGAAATTGCAACACTTTAGAACCAAATTTAGATTTATTCTCTCATCAATTATTCTGACAGCTTTCATTGTCTTTGTATTAATGAATAAATTGGTAATAATAGTTATTTATGTACCAAGGGTATAAATAGATATTTATGCTCCGAGAGCGACGATTTTACAAATCCGAGGGCCTCCGGCCCGAGAGTTTGTAAGTCGCTCGAGGGCATACACCTCTATTTATACCAGCGGTGCACACAAACTTTTATGTCATACTAGTCATACTCAAACAATGAAACATGAATCACCGTTTGCTGAAGGGAACATAACCATCACCGGACCTTTTCAGAACTGCCAATTTGGTGTTAATTCGACTAAATAATGTTAATTAAATATTTACATATTACTTTTATTCCATTATCTGCAATTTCATTAATAAAGGTTATTAAATAAGTTAAACAAAAATTATTTGTTTTTATGGCCCGTGGGCATAAAGTACACCATTATGTAGTTGGCAACTTAGCAATAAAAACACAATAATGAACTAGTATGACATAAAATATCTATGGGTCTCGTAACAAAATTTTGGCGATCCTGCCAGGGGAGTGACACATCACAAATCAATGCTCAGCTTTTATATTCTTGTATTTTTTCTTTCAATTATGATTGTTAAGTTATTGTCTATATTGTACAGAACCAAATAAATTGTAAGTTTACTCGGAGAACTAAACTTTTTAGGATGAAGGAGTCTGAAATTGATTTCATTATACAGGCTCTTATTAAATTTAATGTCAGTTTAGAAAACCTTGAAATAAAAATAAAAAAAACGTACTGTTAATAAATTTTTAATTTGCATTATCATAGAAAATTTGTTTCTTTAAAGTAGAATAATTCTATTTATGTAAAAAATATGTTTTTTGTAGGTGTTACCTGAGGCTAGGAACTTGGCAGGAAAGTTTGGAGGGTATCACTGAAAGCTCTATTCACTCAGTATTAGCATGTTATAAACAAGCTACAGAGCTAGACTCAGGGTGGTATAAAGCTTGGCATTCATGGGCATACATGAATTTTGAAACAGTTCTGTTTTATAAAAACCAAAACCATGGTGATAATTTCTTAGAGAAGAATGCTAACATGATTCACCACATTGTAATGGCTGTGCAAGGATTTTTTAAGTAAGTTTTCCACTATTATTTTCCACCTTTTTTAAGACCTTTTTTTATCACCTTTGTTTTTCACAGAAAGTAAGGTAAATTAACCTTGGCTGCTGTAATCAGACCCATGATATTTAAGAGGTCATAGTGAAGGATTAATAACAATCATTAAAATTAAACACAGTTGTATAAACAGCTAAAATAAAAATGAAGCGTTGAAATGATGCAACTCTACAATAAAGAACATTAAGAATTTATTACATTATTCAGCTATACTGAAGATTAAAGTTATAGTTTTATAAACAGTTAAAATAAAAATGACTGAGAATGACATGTTGTAATCTATAATAAAGAATGTTAAGAATTTATTACGTTATTCCGCTTCCAGGTATACTGAAGATAAATGTTTATTTTGTGATTTGAGAAGCTCATGAACGTGCTTTTTTAAGTTCATTTTATAACCCAAAAAATTACAAATTATGAAGCATACATATTACAGAGGATAGTAAGCAGTAATGTAGAAAATAACAAACACTTTAACTAATCCAAAATTATGCCTATAACTTTATAATGTCCTAACCTATTTTGAACAATAAAATATATAGTGATACTTAGAATATACTGATGTGTAATGCATAACTAAGATTCTTGGTAAAAAATAATGTCTTAATTTTTTTATTGTTGGCTGAATTAGTCTTGTATAGTGTTTGGTAAGTTCACTGAACCATATGGAAGCCTGATGTGTTATTCTCTTTGTGCCTATATTTTTACAATTTGGTAGTAACTGTATAGTGTGACATGTTCTTGTAAAATGACTGTGGACTGCATTGTTATATTAAATATCTTCTACTGTACCACCAACAAGTTTATTATTTATTTTGAACAGAGTGAATCAGAAGCAAAGTGAAATATTTTGGGAGTGGGTAGTATGGGTCATTACAAGTAAAAAAAAATAAATTATAAACATCCAATTTTGTTTAGTTTCGATAAAGATATTATATATATATATATATATATATATATATATATATATATATATATATATATATATATATATATATATATATATATATATATATATATATATATATGATAAGAGCTGTTTGCAATTTGTGCCACAAACTGATAATTTTCGTCAAATGATGGTTTTATCAAATTTTCTTATTACAATAAACATTCAAAAACACTACCATCAACTCCAAAGATTTTGTCACCCCTTTACAGACATTCTGCATCACTTGTCTACGAGCCACAGTTGCAATGCTCCTTGTGCTAGTAGGAAAACTACGCTCTACTATTTGGAGGTCTACTCTCTACTATTTGGAGAGTGTTTATTATTTCACGTACATTTTGTCATTCACATTCAGAAGACATACTGGTGCTAGAGTGCTTACCACTTTCATGTAAAGTGTGGAAAGTTAATACTTTGTAATTTGGAATTCTTTGATGAGGAAATCATCGGTGATACTCTGTAACACAACCAATTGCATTTCCATTGAAGAATCCGTACACACAACTCAGCATACTCAGCATGTGTAAGCACATATGGCATTTTGAAAACAATTTCAATTAACTATGACACTTAATTAGTCAGAAACTTTTTTTAGATTAAAAAAACTTCACATTTATGCTTTAAAACACCAAGTGACAAGCAACGTATTAGTGTCTTTGACGGAAATCAAAGCATCATATATTTTTAGCGAATTTTTAGAGAAAAATTTCGCTAGGAGGTGATCCAACTTTTTAGTAATCAACTTAGCAACAGCTTGAATATTTTATTAATTGTTGAGAATTGAATACATGTTTATATAAACATCGGTGTTAGAGACATATTTTGCCACCCCTTTACAGAGATTTTGGGTCACTTGTCTAGGATTATCTTTATGTTCCCATGTACGAGCCATAGTTGCAATTCTCCTTGTGCTAGTAGGAGGACTAGACTTCCATTGAAGAATCCGTACACACACCTCAGCATGTGTAAGCACGTATGGCATTTTGAAAACAATTTAAATTAACTCTGTCACTTAATTAGTCAGAAAGTTTTTTTACACAAAAAAACTTCACATTTATGCTTTAAAACACCAAGTGACAAGCAATTTATTAGTTTCTTTGACGGCAATCAAAGCATTATCTATTTTTAGCGAATTTTCAAAGAAAAATTTTGCTAGAAGGAGATTCCGACTAATAACCAACTTAGCAACAGCTTGAATATTTTGTTCACCCCTGAAATATTCCCCTCTGTATATATAAGTTTAACACTATCAAAATATACTACTTTTGAAATGTTTAGCACTTTTAATTATAAATCTTGTGTGTCTTGTCTGAGGTCTTTCTGAACTAAGGTTTTATTGTTTTATTTTGTGCAGTGTGAAGTCTCTTTAAATATAGCCTGCATGACTGCCGCCAAAAGGCTGCCAAGTAAGATAGGTGCATTTCAATGTGATCATAATAAATTTTGTATCTTGTTGATTTATTTAAGTTTGGTCAACTTCTAAATCTATTTTGTAACCAAAAGTTGCTAATTTATGGTAGGTGGATACTTCAAGATGTTTAGTGAAATGCATTAGCATGTAAATGTTCTAGCCTGTATGGAAATCTGTAATATTCTATGTGGCGATTTCTGTGTTTGGTTCCAGTAAAAAGAACATGGGTCTAAGTATAGATGTTGCTTATCCAGAAGCCAAGTGTAATATCGATTTCTTGTGACAAGGGCCCATGCTGTAAGCATTCAAGTTTTATTAGAATTATGTCAAAGAGTCATTTTAAGATGATGATGTTTATTTCACCAGTGCAAGTTTTAGTAATGAGAACGCCCAATAAAATATTAAAAAATAAAGATGCGCGAACATAAAACATGAAGGTTGCATGCTAAATATCTTGCAATTATTTTGTGTATTGTGTGTATTTTGTTTCTTTAACGTCGGCCTATTTCTGCGACTATGGCCAATCACCGACGCCAGGGAGCAGTTTCACCTCACTATCCTGGAGATTTTGCCGAACCCCTGTCTTTCTGTAAGGAGGGTAGGGATCTTTAACGTGCCCAACATCGCATGGACACGGGACCGACGGCTTTACGCCCCCTCCGAAGGGCGGAACGTGCAGACATTCAACTTGCTCAAATACAATGCCAGAACCTCGGTTGATGTTAATTTTACAGTTTGTACTGAAAAAGTGAAAGGAGTACGCCGGGATCGAACTCAGTACCCTTCGGTTCAAAGGCACACGTTCTTACCTCTGAACAGATAAAACATAATGGATGCAATAAAGATAAGCAAAAAATCAATAGCCATACTGGCATTAAAACATGTGAGTTACATTAACTATAAACCAGATGGTTTAAAAAAGTTAAAGATCAATCATGACATGAAAAAAGCTTTAAAAAAATCTGAAAAATATAAAATCAAAAATAATTTTCATAAGTTTTTCAGTAATAAAGCAACTTACCTGGACCTGTTTAAACTCATTTATATTAAATTTAATCTGTGTATGATGGATAGATAACCTTTCAGTGTCCCTTCTCTGCGCACACACACATATTGAATTGAAGTAGCTGATTTTTATATAATTTACTTAAAAGCATCTCAATTTTTTCTATCTATCAATTAATGCCAATCAATTTTTTGACATTGTTTGAATGAAATGTAATATATCTATCTTTGTTTATTCTATTTAACTTTATAAGAAAGTAATGTCCTTTTCTAACAAGAGGGAATATATTTAGAAGCCTTTTCTAAATTATGTTACATTTAATTCCAGAAAAACTGTGATTATAATTATTCAACTCGAATCTTAGCCTATTCAATTTGTAGTTTGATGGCAAATCTAAATTTGGTAAAAATGAATTGACGAATTTCCAAGATATACCATTTTCCACAAGAAAATTTACAATTTTCCAGAGAAAAACTTTGCTCTCAGAAATGGCCAACGAGCTTAGCCTCCGGAAAGAATTTTCCAGTGTAATGAAAAAAACGAAAGTCTGTAGGTGGCACAGAAGCCCCGCAAACTATGATGTATATATATATATATATATATATATATATATATATATATATATATATATATATATATATATATATATATATATATATATATATATATATGTATATATATATATATATATATATATATATATATATATATATATATATATATATATATATACATATACATACAGTGTGTCCCAAACTGAATGGGAATGCATTGCTATCTCCGTTATTATTAGAGATAGGGAGACAGTTAAATTAGCAATGTTTTGTAGAATTTCATGCTCGTTCCAAATATGACTTGTATTTTGTCCTGCCTCTTTTCGTTTTCGAGTTATTTTGAAAAACCAAAATTTTTCGATTTCTTTTTTCTTCAATATTTAAGTAGGCATTGATCTGACATGTCTAAGACTTGCACATTATCAGGACACTTTTTACAGAGTAATATTTTTGTGCCATTTTCAACTTTGGATTGTCATTTGTTTTTGAGCTACAGGTTTCAACGTTTGTTTTTATTATGGCAGCCATATTGGATTTTTTGCTCATGTGATAGCCTGTGAAAAGAGCTTTCCAATCATGTACAACATGCTTGAGAAATCTTGTAATTGCACTGACAATTTTGAGAAAAACCGTTTTGAGGATAGTAGGCTATGAAATACAATACCAGAAAACAGATGACAAAAAAAACTGTTCAAAAAGCAGTAGGCCATGGCGTCTAACAATAGACTTCTACTTTTATCATTATTTTCCGTAATGATTCACGATAAAAAATAGGAACTTTGAGCACACCAATGAATCAGCTCATTATTACAAATTATATTTTACATTACAACATTATCCTAAAAAATTGTTATAATTAAATTAAATAGGTAAACCTAGTAAATAACTAAATTTACAAACAGAACTCAATAAAAAGCAGATTAATGATTTACAAAGATGCCTTTGAAAATTGTTCGATTTTTAAACGTAAGTCAACTGAAAAACAACAGAAGAAAGGTTGCTATGGATATAACACTATCGCGACAATTAACAATACTGTCATCTTAATTATCTGAATAATTTGAGGTGCATTTAACACGTTGCTTACAATTTTGTACTAAATAGTTTGTTTCCTGTTTACTTTAAATATTATTCAACAATATGTTCAGTAGTGAATAATTTGACATGTTGGAATGTTATATTCGTTCTAACCGAAATACTGAGGCAGCTGCAAATTCATATCAAAACAATTACCCAGAAAGACGACAACCAAACACCAAAATATTTCGCAGGATAGTGACCAATCTATTGAACGGCGGTAGCTTTCACGCAAAGAAACTACCAATGCCTAGAAATGAAGAAAGAAATAATGCCGTCTTACAGGTTTCAAACGAAAACCCTCCGCAATTTGTTCGGTTTTATGGTGAACAAATTGACGTTCCAAAAAGTACAGTACACCGTGTATTAAAACAAAGTCATTACCATCCATACAAACCTACAATCGTACAAGGCTTAAATGTTGACGATTACCCTAAGCGACTTCAATTCTGCAGATGGTATCAAGGACAATGTCAGCAAGATGAAAATTTTCATTTAAAAATAATATGGACTGATGAATCCAGATTTACAAATTGTGGTGTGTAAAAAACTGTTATTTTTATTTGTACATTAGACAGTTAATTAAAAAAAAATCAGGTAAATTCATTGTTGGTCCGTTCTTTTTTGAAAATAATTTAACTGGTGAAAGGTATCTTAATCTATTGAGAAATGATATCATACCAACAATTAGAAGAGTTCATGATAATTTAGATGAGATTTGGTACCAACAAGACGGTTGTCCAGCTCACAATGCTAGGATCGTCAAAGAATTTTTGTACCAAAATTGTAATAATCGTGTCATTTGTAACAATGGGCCAGTTCATTGGTGTGCTCGAAGTCCTGATATAACACCCATGGATTTTTATTTTTGGGGTACTCTGAAGAATGATGTGTATAAGTTCAATCCAAAACAAAATATCAATGAATTACGAAACAGAATCATGGAAGCTATAAATCATATTAAGCAAAACACCCTCACCAGAGTTTGCAGGCATGTTTGAAAAAAGGTGTATAGAGTCCATTGAATAAAATGCTGGCCATATTGAAAAATTTTCTATTTAGTGTATTTTTTAGTTTCTATTTTATTATTTGTTGAGTTCTGTTTCTAATTGTGTGGTTTTGTGGAGTTTAAGTTTCTATTTGTTATTGCCGGGTTTCGTTATTAAACTGTTTCACATAATATTACCTAGCATTATTACCTAATTAAATATTGTAAATTAAATCACAATATTTTTTTATCGTGAATCATTATGGAAAATTATGTTAAAAGTAGAAGTCTATTGTTAAACTCCATGGCCTACTGCTTTTTGAACACTTTTTTTGTATTTGTTTTCTGGTATTGCATTTTATAGCCTACTATCCTCAAAACGGTTTTTCTCAAAATTGTCAGTGCAATTACAAGATTTCTCAAGCATGTTGTACATCATTTGAAAGCGCTTTTCACAGGCTATCACATGAGCAAAAAATCCAATATGGCTGTCATAATAAAAACAAACGTTGATACATGTAGCTCAAAAACAAATGACAATTCAAAGTTGAGAATAGCACAAAAAGATTACTCTGTAAAAAGTGTCCTGATAATGTGTAAGTCTTAGACATGTCAGATCAACGCTTACTTAGATATTGAAGAAAAACGAAATCGACAAATTTTGTTTTTTCAAAATAACTCGAAAACGAAAAGAGGCAGGGCAAAATACAAGTCATATTTGGAACGAGCATGAAATTCTACAAAACATTGCTAATTTAACCGTCTCCCTATCTCTATTAATAACCACACAATGCCTTCCTAGTTAATAACTTCTTAGAGGAAACATTTTACAAGTCGATTGCAAACAAGGACCCTTTCTGAGGCCTCTTCGTTCTCCTGATTTGGCTGTTCTGGATTATTTTATAACGGGAACGATAAAAAATATCGTTTTTTTCAATCCTGTGACCACAATGGAAGATTGTAAGGGTAAGGGTGAGGAACACATTCGAAAGTTTATATCCCGATTCCATCAGGGCGGCCACCCATGATGAACTAACTCGGAGGTTCGAAAAATGTTTGGAAACTCAGGGTGGACATTTTGAACGTTTATTTAGCTCTTTTACTTATATCCCAAAATAGCAATTTAGATGCTTTCATCATTGACGATGGATTTTTTCTGTGACGAATGCAAAATTTCTAAAATTCTGTATTATTTGTTTCACACTGTTTAGTCGCAGTTTCTGTTTATTTGGATATCTCTTAGCAAACTCTCACATGTTCTTGATAAGACTTTGTCACCTTCACCATACATAATAAACAAATTTAAATAAGCGTGTGCCTATAATTCAATCGCTCCGGCATGAAAATGCCAATTATTGTGAAAACGAAAAATGTTCGGACCCGACAACCTTATGCAAAGTTACCCTTATTTTTAATGCTAAATAAGATAATATCAGAAAAATAGGGGGTTTACATTTAAAACAAATGATTTTTGGTGGTTTTTTAAATTTATTTTTTAACCTTATTTTTTGACTATCCTGTATTAATAATTATCAAAATATCATACTAAACGATACCTCTTTCAACAAGTAAACCAACTCTAGTTAACTAATAAAAGCTTGTATAGGAAAATTTCATAATTATGTTTTGGCCTGCAAACGTCATTTTTGATATAAAATTTGAAATATGTCAAAAACGGTTAGTTAGGTATAGGCCATTATACATAAAATGTATCCGTAATTTGTCATAGAATATGAAAATGTAAAAATATGTAGGCTGTTCCATTTGAAATACAAATGTTGGCACTTGCTCCGGTATAACCGGAAATGCCACCATTTTGAAAATATTTTAGCCGAATTGCCCCTATTGACAATAGTACATGACCAAATTTTCAAAAATGTTCAATGTTGTGAGAAATCGATCGATGCAATTCCGGTGGGACACCTGTGAAGAATAGTACAAGCATGACCAGTGATTTTGAATCACTGTGACCTACATTTACTGCATATTATATAAAGTAGTATTTCTGCTCATTAAGAGACAATACAAGCAACGAAATTAAATAATTTATTTACCTTACAGGTCTATTAACTTATCAAAGGGAAGCTCGTTACAAGATACTCTGAGGTTACTTACCCTATGGTTTGATTATGGTCATTTTACAGAGGTAAATGATGCTATCAGTGAAGGAATACATGTAACAGACAAAAATACTTGGTTGCAAGTGATACCTCAATTAATTGCCAGGATTGATACCTCACGAGTGTTAGTATCTCGCCTAATACATCATCTCTTAATTGATATCGGCAAGATTCATCCACAGGCTCTGGTTTATCCTTTGACAGTGGCCACTAAAAGTAATTCTGTGGTAAGAAGAAATGCTGCCCATAAAGTTTTAAAATCCATAAGTGAACATTCCCCAGTCTTAGTTAGTCAGGCTCTAATGATATCTGAGGAGCTGATACGAGTCGCTATTTTATGGCATGAAATTTGGCACGAGGGACTTGAAGAAGCCTCCAGGTATGGTATAACTTACTAATTACTGATAATTATAATAACAGATGTTTTATTAAAGTAGAATTTTTGTAGGCCTTTGTTTTAAATTCATTAAATTTATTAGGTCTATTAATAACAATATAAACAATTTAATCTTTTCAAGCCCAAATAATGTGTTTTTTTTAAACATACAATTAATTGTTGATATTTCAAACTAATAACATATGGTCAGTAGACATATGAAAGTAAACATTTGTTACATCCTTAATAGGTCTTATCAGTTGTGTGGATGGGTGGGCGAGTGGAGGGAGGGAGGTTAGTGTGCGTGTGTATGTGTGGAAGATAGTGTGTGAGAGGGGTGTGCGAGTGTCTGTGAGAGCAATATTATACACTGTGTCTATAAAGTAACACATAAATTCAATAAAATTGAAAGTGACCATTGTTAAGGTAAATTAAAAAAACAGGTCGATGTTTATTGTTAAAAACTAACTTATTCATATAAAAATTTCACCCCTATCGTTATAGCTCTTCAAAGGGTAGCTACTCCTTCGAAATTTTGAAATTGGATGGTGGGTGGTGTGATACATCTTCCAGCTAATCCAATTCTCTATTCAGCAACACCAATTTTTTTGTAGGAATAAAATAAAGTCAGTAATAACATTTTTATTATCAGTAACACCTGACACAAGTGAAGCCTCTAAAGACGTACATAGTCGAGTCTTATGATACTGATATGATACTTCAATAGCCCAAAGTCTCTGAACAATGTTCAAAATGTTGGGCTTCTTGTACGAAAAGAAAGAGATTTTGTTGTATACTATGTTGTATCTGTAACAATCGACTGATGATAACAATTATCTGCTGTGTGATATGTGTT
Source organism: Tillus elongatus (assembly GCA_964006375.1). Lineage (NCBI taxonomy): Eukaryota > Metazoa > Arthropoda > Insecta > Coleoptera > Cleridae > Tillus > Tillus elongatus. Next base: position 53,335,513 of record OZ023268.1, read on the forward strand.
GTAAAAATTAATCAAGGATAAGATTGATAATTTTTTTGCGATACAATCTACAGATAAAAGTAGTAAATTTGCATTTTTGTTATCGTGCAAAGTTAATATATATAATTTTCAACCTTTGCTTTTTCAAATTAATTATTAAATTGTTGGTAAAATGCGTTTATCAATAGCTCAAAGAATTCAAGTTCAAATGATGATTGGTTATGATGACAGGATCCGAACTCAGGCAGAGGTGTGTATTCTGTTTAATACTAAATATCCGGATATGCCTATCAAGCACTCAACAGTGAGTCGAATAGATAAGAAATTTCGAGAAACGTCTATGGAACATTTCCCAAAAACAGGTCGCCGGTCTATAAGTGAAATTAAACGTCTTATTGGCAGTGGAAGAGAATCCCCACAGTAGTTGTCAGCAAATTGTCCGAGAAAATGGAATTCCATTTTCCACCCCACATGAAGTATTAAAACTTGAAAAGCTTCATCCTTATAAAATACAGCTTTTGCAGGAGTTATTCGATGACGATCCAGACCGAAGGATGCAGTTTTTTGCAACATTAATGGATAAATATAATGATAACTCTTTGCAGGTACCAAATATTCTGTTTTCGTACGAATCTACTTTTATACAACATGGAGAAGTTAAACGTCAAAACTGCAGATATTGAGCAAGGGAAAATCCAAGATGGATGTGAAGAATTACACACAATATCCACAAAAGGTAAATCTTTGGACGAGAATTGTTAGGACTAGGATTATTAGTCCCTACTTTTTTGATGGAACTATAAATGGAACACAATATCTACAATTTTTACAGCAATATCTCATTTCAACATTATCAAACCTATTTCCTGATGGACACAATGCTGGTAGGGTAAATCTTAACTTGTCATATCAACAAGATGATGCCTCTGCACATTATGACGTTAATCTTCGACAGTATCTGGGTCAACAATTTCCCAGCAGATGGATTGGTAGGCATGGTGCAATCGACTGGCCCGCAAGATCACCTGACCTAACTCCTTTAGATTTTTTTTCTGTGGGGTCATTTGAAGAATGTGGTATTCAAAAGTAAACCATACATACTATCGACAAGAATTAGAACTGAATGTACCAACATTTCCCCAGAGATTATAAATATAAATAGAGTCCCACAAGAATTTGTTGATCATTTGATAAGTTTATCAAAAAGTGAGTTATCCAAGTTTGAAGCATTTAATAAAAATTCACTACCATAACGCACTTGCTGCGTCCCGAACTTTTTGAATTTTCCTCAGTAATCGTCATTTTCAAATTTATTGAATTTATGCCTTACGTTATACACACAGTGTATAATAATTATTGTTTACTTCCTATACACAATAATTTTAATCTTACTAATTGCAATTGCTCTCAATTTTGGTCTCTTAGGTAAAATTATGGAAACTGTAATTATCTATTTTTATAGACTTTACTTTGGAGAAAGAAATGTTAGAGGTATGATGAAAATTTTAGAACCTTTACATGCTATGATGGAAAGAGGTCCACAAACATTGAAAGAAACTAGTTTTAATCAAGCATATGGTCGAGATTTAAATGAAGCACATGAATGGTGTCATAGATATAAGGTAGGTCTCTTGTAAAATAGAAAATCAGTATGTCAGCAAATCATATTTTAAGAGCAGTGTTAATACTCGGTTTTTAGTGTTTCTTAATTGAGCCACGAAAATAGGACCCCATAGACATTATTATTATTATTATTATTATTATTGTATAACCGGGGGAAATAACTAATGTATTATGTAGTAATAGTAACCACATCACCATTTTTATAGTTTGTCTCCATGCAGAAGACATTATTTGTCAGGTTCGTTGTGTTAAATTTAGTACGACGGGCATCAATGTTCTTTGCAAGTATCAAAACCAGCTTACAAAATGAGAACGGTACTGATAGATAACTTACTAGATCCATCATTTTTATTATCGATGATTTCGCAGGTTAGGTGGTCAATATTTTTTTAATAAATAGCACATACACTTCAAATTTTGACATACCAAAATTTATTGAAACTAAATTTTTCCTTTTTCACTCATCTTAAACTTCAATCAAAACCTTTACTGCCTGGATGTTGCTTTCCATACCAAATTTCTGCCTAAAAAATGCCTTTTATTTATGATATAGATTTATGCTAAAATTATAAATTTTGTGTGGAGCCAAAATGTACTCTGACATAAGTAATGACGTTAACTTAATCCAATAATGTATTTTTGTATTTCTCATATTGTATGTTTCAAACAGGTAGAGTCTCCCGCTTAAAATTATACATACCTACGTTTGTTAACCGTCCAAGCCTATCAAGCTTAATTTACAATGCTTGCTTGCGGTCGACTGGATTTCAGTATAGTCTCAGACAAAAGCTAGATTCATACAGTCGCGAATTGCGAAATCGCCGCGAAACGTATTCCTATTGGTTTATTTAAAATAATATCGGAAAACTGTTGTTTTTTATTAGATTTTATAAATGTATTTTACTAATTTTTGTGTGCATACAGTTAGACACGATCTAAATGTCTTCCCTACTTTTAAGTTTGTGTAGCCCCCAATATTAATTAGGGGCGTCCCTTTATTAGTGAATGCGTGCGTGCGTGCGTGCGTGCGTGGGTGCGTGTGCGTGTGCGTGCGTGAGTGAGGGCGAGCGTGCGTAAGTGCGTGCGTGCGTGTGTGCGTGAGTGCGTGTGTGCTCGCGTGTGTGTGTGTGAGAGTGTGGGTGTGGGTGCGGGTGTGTGTATACGCGTGCGTGCGTGTGTGCGTGCGTGCGTGAGTGCGCGGGAGTGGGTGCGCGTGCGTGCGTGCGTGTGTGTGTTAGCCAGGAAAATCGGCCTAGGTTTTCCTGAAAAATTTTGGGTTTTCTTTCGGAAAAAAATTATATCTCCGGAGATAAGAAAGCAAGGGCAACAACCAAATTTGCTACGCGTGTTTATTATAAATAGTGACCCACGTACCAAAATTTGGGTCTGTAAGTTAAAAGACAAAAAAGTTATAGGAATTAAAAAAAAACAAATTTGGGGTTTTCTTCAAAACGTCAAAGTTGCGATTTCAAACGTCAAAATTCGCAACATTTAGGCAAAGAACCTAAAGCAAATACGGATGATGTAAAGAAAATATCGCAAGAAGAGTGTTCTGCAAACCCTTTCAGATTAACAGACATTGTCCTTTTTACTAAAATATTTACAGAAAATTCATTTCAAATAGACCCTTTCTCTCATGCTTTGGCTGTAGTCCATATTCTGATGACAGCATTGCTTTTAATTTGTATTTGAAGGTCGGAACAGTCCTTTCTGCCTGGCCATTGGTTGCTGGGTGACCTGGGGCTGAGAAAAACGGTTTGGTTCCATTATATTGACAAAACTCTAAATTCTTTTGATTTGAAAATAGTGGCATTATCTGTAACTAAGAAATATGGAATTCCATGAGTAATAAAGATTGACTTGAATGCTTTGATAGTATTCATAGTATTAGGATCAGATGTAAATGTGATAATTTCTACTCAATTTGTTAATGCATCGATAACAATCAGAAATTGTGTTCCTTTGACTGGACCTGCAAAATCAGCATGTATGCATATCCAAGCTTCTGCTGGGTCTGCTGTGGAGTTATCTTGATTGGCTCTTTTAGATTTTGAGCACATTCTGGACATGATCGTACTGAAGCTTGTATATCTTTGTCTGTGTTTTTCCAGTAACAAGTGGATCTTGCAATGGCTTCCATTTTAACCATACCTACATGTGTATCATGCAATTCTTGTAGTACACAGCTTGTTGAAGTGAATTTGGAATTACAACTCGTATTCCTCTCATAATAATATCTTGATGTATTAAGTATTCTGTTTTCTCAGATGATTTTGATAGGAGTTCAATTTTGACTTTTCTTAACTTTGGGTCTTTCATAGTTTCTAATCGAATAAAATCAGCAATAATATTCTGTGTAGATATCTGGTTAATCATGATTTCTTCCATGTTGAGTGCGTCATCAGTTTTAATTAAGTTAATGCTTTGGCTGTAGGTTTAATTAAGTTTATGGTTTAACGGTCTATAATTGTTAGCTAATTTTTGTAGAAAAAAAATTCGTTAATGAGGAGACCGTGACTTTTGAATTTTAAAAAGATTTCTTCTGCAAATTTTGTATATCTGGAAGATAATTGAATAACGAGGGCGTTACCTTGGCTTACATGTGAAATATAATCAACTAATTGTATTTCACATGTTTAACTACATTACTCATTCTGTAGAAATTCGAACGTAAATTTTTTTGATATATCATGATGCAGTATGTCAACTGTCTTTTCTAGGTCAGTTCTTCTTTTCAACATAACAGTTCTCCCTTGGCTAGTTAAAAAATATTGAAAAAATATTATTGAGAAAAAACAAAAACCAAAACAATAAGTGAAACACTAAACACTTCGTAGATTAAGTCTTTGGACTGGCCTTCTTGTTCTCTGGAACCGTCTCAATTGATTGAATTATCCAGGATAACTTGTGGATTGGCCTGGGTGTCATCTGATAATGTTGATTCTAAACTTTATCGCTCAGGATTTTGATTTGGCTTTTGACTGGGATTTGGATGGAGCACTTTGCACATTTCTTCACTTGATTTTGTCACCTGTGCGATTGGTAACTGGAATGTTACACGTCTCTCAGGATTATTTGTCAAATTGTGTCTTGAGTTTTCTGAGTGTTCTAGACGATCAGTGTATTCACAAAGCTTTAACTGATCTACATGACATTTCAAAATGTATCCTGAATCCAATTTAACTTCATAATGTATGTTACCTAACTTCCTGATAATTCTGTCTAATTTCCATTTTTGTTGGCCAATATAATTTCTGGACAGAAAATGTTGATCTGTATTAAACACAGGTGTTACATTTGGTGTTACTATAATACAATTTATAGGTGCTGGTTATTCCGGATTTTTCTATTAAAATGCAGTTCAGCAGGGGTCTTTCCATTAGCATGATCCATGTTCTGATGGCAGCATTGCTTTTAATTTGTATTTGAAGGTCTGGACAGTTCTTTCTGGCTGGTCATTGGTTGCTGGGTGACCTGGGGCTGAGAAAAACGGTTTGATTCCATTATATTGACAAAACTCTGTAAATTCTTTTGATTTGAAAATAGTGGCATTATCTGTAACTAAGAAATATGGAATTCCATGAGTAGTAAAGATTGACTTGAATGCTTTGATAGTATTCATAGTATTGTTGCATCTGGGTTGATAGATTGAATAGGTGCTCTTGAGAAATAATCGGCATTCTGATGATCTTTACCTGCTCTATGTTGGATATTATATTGAAACTGTCTTAAGAAATAATGCATACCATGTTAGGCGTAGAGCTGAAATTGTTGACAATTGCTTTTCTGGATTAACAATATTAGTTAATGGCTTATTGTCTGTAATTAAAGTGAACTTGTTGCCATACAGATGTTGAAAGAATTTTTGATTGCCCAAAATATTGCTGCTGCTTCATTGTGTAGGTGACTGTAATTTTTCTCACTAGTTGTTAAATCACGGGAAATATATGAACCTGGTTTGAGCTTACCATCAATTTTACGTGATAATATTGCGGCTATCCCATATGGTCTGGCACCTGTTTCTAGAAATATTGGTAACTTCACATTGAAAGAAACACTACATAATTCTTTCTTGATGATATTGAAAGCATCTTCGCAAGATTTTGTCCATTTAAATTTGGAATTTTTTCATAAAGTTGATTCAGTGGATGTAAAATTTTTGATGCCTTAGGAATAAAGTTGCTGTAGTACAAAGTCATCCCAGTAAAATAACGTATATCCTTGATATTTTTTGGGCTTGGAGCTCACCTTACAGCTTCTGCTTTTTCTGGGTCTTTTTCAAGTCCTCTTGATGAAATTATGTATCCTAAGTACTTTATCCTTGTTACAAAAAATTTGCATTTGTTTTTATCTAGCCGGATATTGAATTTTTGTAATCGTTCCAGACATTTTTCTAATCGGTTTTGACATTCATTGATAGTTTCACCTTGTATTACTATGTCGAAATATGCAATACATCCTTCTAGATCACTAACAATTGGATCAAGAGCGGCATGAAATAAACTGGGTGCTGTTTTTAAACCAAAAGATAATCGTTTAGACAGATATGCTTCGATGAGTACTAATAGCTGCAATTTTCAACCTTTCTTTGTCTTGTTTGAGATGTAAATATGCCTTGTGTATATCGAGAATACAAACCTATCTACAATTTTTAAGCTTAGTGTGCATTTTCCAATTGTTTGTTGACTGTGATTTTATAATCTGCACAAATTCTAACGTTATGGTTTGATTTTGGTACAATGACTAGTGGTGTACCCCATTGACAGTATACAGTTTTTCGATAATTCCTTCTTTTTCTAAGTTGTCGAGTTCTTCATTTACTTTAGGTAATAATGCAAATGGTACTGGTCTGGGTTGAACAAATACTGGTTTTGCATTTTAAGACAATTTTAGAGAGGATGTAATATTTGGAATTTCTTCTACTTTGCCATCAAATAATGCTGGAAATTTGTCAAAAATTGTAATTGTTGGACTTACCATATTGATGCTTGTTTGTGCAATTTACTGTCTTCAATTTTGTCAAGGTCTAAAATTTTCAATTTTCTTATCCATACACGTCCCAACATTGGTGAAAGGTTTTCTGACACAATGAATAATTTTTCTATTGAGGAATTTTCCTGAGAAGGTACTGCATTTTCTACAATACCTTGAGGTATTATGACTGTATTATTATATGCTCTACAGATTTTCTTGGGGCTGTATTGGTATATCAAGTCCTAGCTTACTGTAATCTTGATATGATATAAGGACTACCTGAATCGAGTTCAAATGTTTATTCTTGACCATACAGTTTTACAGTGATTACGAATTTTTTTGACAATCTGGTTTCATCTCGTGAATAAATATAAATAAATTGAATTTTATTTATAGAACAGTCTTCTGTATTGTCATCAATATTATTTATTAATCTTGATGTTTTGTTTTGTTTGAGTAATATTTAAATACATTTTGCTGTATGATTTCTTTTCTGACAGCTAAAGCAGAACAATTTGTTTCTTGATCGGCATTCCCTGGTTGAGTGGTTATTTTTCCCACATGCTAAACAACATTTTGTAAGCCTAATTTTTCAATACCATTTTGTCTTGATGTGTTTGATCGATTTCTACTAGTACTTCTTTGTTGTTAGTGATTTTTATGATTAACACTTGAATGTTTATTACTGGTATGAATTTTACTTACTGTTGCTACAGGGTTTGAATTTGATAATCTGTTTTCTGGCTGCTTCCATAGACAGTGCAGTGTCTAATATTTTTTCGAGAGTTGAAGAAGGTTCCATCTGAAGTATTTTCTCACGGATATGAATATCCTTAGTACCACATACAAACTGTGCCTAAGAACTGCCTCAATTTGTCTCCCACAATTCTGGACACATCCATGCACACTTCTGAGAGACAACTTCCAGGTTGGTTATGTAACTTGATAATGATTCATTACTCGACCGTATCCGGGATAAAAATTTGTCTTTCTGTGAGAATATTTATTACATGAGTGTATTGCTTCTCTAAAATATTGATTAACTCATCATATAACTTTTCATTAGGTTTTTCTGATGCTGCTAATGATGATAGTAGTTGATATTGCTTAGTTTCTAAGCAATTTAATAACACATCACGCTTTGCTACTCTGGCATCCGGTAAATTTGAATCTGCCTTAATTTGAAAAAGTTTTCTAACCTGTCTTTGTAAGGGGCAAATGGTTCCTCATCTAGGTTGAATGATTCAAATGTTATGCTGTGAGACATTAGCATCCTTGTAATGCTGGGTAATAGTTGTTGCTGCAATTGATTTTGAATTATGATTTTAAGAGCTTCACTTTCTTGTTGAAGGGCTTGTAAAATAGCTTGCATTTCCATTTACAAATTCGAACGTGGATTTTTTTCATATATCATGACGCAGTATGTCAACTGCCAGTTTCTCTTCTTTTAAACATATCAGCAAACTAGACCCCCTAGAATCCATATCCGGGTTTACTTTCAGTTTTTATCTGTTTGCACATATACAAGGTGGCACATTTCTACAGTAAAGCTCAACATAATTGTTATTATACAAGATACGAGAAAATATTGTATATGTTAATTATTAAGCTGCATCTGATAAAAATATTTTGACAATCACAGGGTGGTCTTACAATTGTTTTTTGGAACACCCTTGTATTATTGCATTTTTGCATTTTTTATCTAAATATGATGTATGTTTGTAAGGAAAAATCGAGACGCAGTAAGTGCTCTTTGGTAGCGAATTTTCACTAAATCCTTCAAATTTCAATAATTCAATTTGCTATCCACTTAAGGTTTGTTGGCTAGGAAACCAGTTTTCTCAGAAACATGTAAAGTTTATTTTCGGAAAATGTTTGTACATTTTCAAAGAATAAGTAATTTTGATGAAATATGGTACAGTGTTTCTACTATATAGGCTATATCGGTAACCAGATTGATGCCTGCTTGCATTAGAGAGACAGATTTGCTATTAAAAACACAGCAGGGACCTGGGAAACAGCGCTGTGGAGATGTCACGGCGGTCGTTCCGAGCGTGTTGATGGGGCGCGTACACAGGGCGGGCGCACAGCACGGGCTGCGATTGGCAGGTAGCGGGCGAGGATACATGGAGATGAAGAGTTCGGCCTGAGCATCGGTAAAGTTCGCTGTCTGCTGCATCGGGATTCCGTTTCTACGCCATCACCGTAAGTGAAAAGAATAGCCGTGCCTTCGAGATAGCTCCGAACATTTACTACCTGTTTAATTTATTTTATTTCATTGGTAACCCCTGTCTTCGCCGTATACATAAATCAGTTGCGTATCCGTCCTGCGTTTTATGATTTAGATTTTGTGAAATTCCCTTAATAAATTCTTTTCAGTTTGTAAATATTTTTGTAAATAGCTTTCCCGTTTAATTTTGTAAATATATCTTGTACATATTATATGGAATTTTAAATACTTCACCTCTTACCCCAAAGCATAAAGTCTTAGCAAGGCCATATATTAAGTTAGTGTAACTGCCTTTTATTCAGTCAAACCTTGAACTCCACTGAAGTTTACCTTGGCCTGTGCTGCTTATTATTAAGGCAGCTCAGAAGTGAAATCGTTTCTGGTGACAAGTAGTCCTAAGGAGAGCACTAGCTACAGTGACAACTAGTGCTGACACCCGAGAGATATTAGATCTAACACCAATCAAATAATCTGGAAACTTAGTTTAAAGTTTCCTCACGGTTTTCGGGTGTCAGATTGTGTCCCGAAGGTTCCCAGAATTTACCGACAAGGAAAAGGACCCCTCACAAGTCATAGTCCCACTTTAAGCTTTTAGCGAAAGTAACATCAAAGTTTGGCCTTTTCAGTGTTCACCAAGTTGTAGCTAGTTCAAGCTCCATATTTTAGTCAATACTACTTCAAAGTGTTTGTTTTAAATTGCGACATTTTTGTAGGTGGTGATTTACAATGCCATTATTGCCTAGCTGTTAGGATAAATATCCAAAAATTAATTTATTGCATTGTTTGCAGTTATTGTCGCGAATTTTTACAAAACTATTAGTTCCAGATATAGAAAAGTAAATTAGAATAAAAATTGCGGCACTTTAAGGGTAACCATTTGTAAATGGTGCATATTACATGTTGTATTCTTTTTATTAAAAACTTAAAATTTCAAAAGCGCATAATTTTTAGATCCACAAATCATCACATTTTGCCAATAAGCTTGCTTGTAATTTAAACATCCAGGATATCCAAATATGACGCATAAGAAAGTTTCTTATTAATGTTGACTGTCACTAATATCTATTCCTATAGATATTTATTTTGTTCTAAGTGATCCTACTTGGAACAAAAGACAAAGATGGTTTTAGAACATAAGACTTGGAGAGATATACGATTCTGTGGAATAATATTCAAGACAAAGAAAGTAAGTACAAGACAGAGTGACCAAGTGCTGTCGCGTCGTCGCTACGTGAAGGTTACTGTGTTGGAACTTAGATGGATCAGTTCCTGAGACTATGCCAGAAGTGTGCAGCCATTGCAAAATCATTCCACAGTTTGCTGGTTGCTTTGTGATAGGAAAGTTCCTAGAACGGATCCTCAACCGGCGGCAAAACACTTTGAAGTTATCATGATAGTCACTGCCATGTTCCTGCCAGTGTGTGTGCTAGTTGGGAGCAAACTGGCCTAAAGTCTTCGGACAGGAAGGCGGGGGCTTCAGCCTAAAAATTGTAAACTGAGACTCAGCGACTACCTTCTGAGGATGCATGATGATTTAGCAACAACTTTTAGAATCTTATATGGAATATTTTCTGTTAACTCAAATGAAAATGTGTTAACACTAACAATCATCTTCGTGGTCATAATTTTAAACTTGCTCACAAATCAGGCAGAATAGCTCAGTTTGCGAGCTTATAAGCTCTAGAATTGGACTAGGACATCGCGGATTCGAGTGCTGTATTCAGGCAGTCATGTTCACTCAAATGTGAAATGGCCGGCTTCTGATGAGTTATGGGTGGTGTCCTTTGTCTATATAGGCCTGACTTCTCAAGTGGAGTTGTCTACTGTGGTGTTATTATAACAAAAATCTTGCATAGACCAAAGCTTTTAAGCAATCTTTTCTACTGACTCGTTCTACTAGATAACTCAGAAAGTGTTAGGATCACTTTTTGCGATTGTCAGTTAGGGAAGTTAAAATCTTCACAATGACATAAAAAATTACAATTTTGATGTACCAAATAACTGAATTTTGTTCTACCACTTCTTCATCCCATGCTTAACTTCAACCTTTGTAGAAAGGTTTATTTAATTCTACCAAAACATTTTAGTAAATTTATTGCTTTCAAGAAGCAAAACTAACAACTATTTTTAACTATGCACTAAACCAAAAGTAAAAAAAAAGAATAGTAAAGTAGTAAAAATAAAATACCCAAAGTAACACCTAAGCTAGTCAATCATTTGTTTTGAAGAGTTATTAATAAGAATCAATTTAATGTGTTTGCCTGAGAAGTTTGTTGGATATGCAAATTTCTTGTTAAAATATTTGATATATTTTTAACTATTATTGAAAACGCAACTTTTTCTTCTGAAAGAGGTTGATGTGGTTTATGAGTTTTTTATGTGCTGCAAATGTAATGTTGACTTGGCATTATCTAAAATATAACACACTTTTGTAGCCTTTTTTCTCTATAAAATAGTTACTCATATTATTTGTAAAGATCTAAAAACTAATTATTAACCTTACTGTATGAAAAATTTAAAAGACACGAATAGAAAATTCATCACTTGAAGCAAAGGTGGTTTTGTCTAAATCGCATGGAATCCTGTAGGCAGCTTTTTTTCACCGGGTGACAATCATACTTACGATATAACAAATAGAGATAATTTGCAGGTCGGTAGATTTTATCACTCTAAAAAAAAAAACCTTTTTACTTGGGAAGTGCCATATATAACCTGTTGCTCGATGGACGAAGGAGAACAGATAATTATATAACATTAAAAAGAACAAACTAAAGGTGCTTCTTCTGGAAGACTGCTTTTACACGTTAGATGAATTTACTTTCTTCTGGAAGACTGCTTTTACACGTTGGAGGAATTTACTGTATATTTTTAAAAAGTTACCGGAAAGATGTAATTTTACTACCCATTGTTGTTGGCTTGTATTATTTCATGAGGATTTGATGTGGTAGATCTGTGCCTGTACAGTTCAATTTGTTTAATGTTGTAGCTGTTTTAAAATTTACACATACTCATATATTTTACATACCCTGTGTACTATATTTATCTTTTAGGTGAATAAATAGGTAACTACCATGGGTTATTAAAATCAGAATAATAAAGCTTGTAAATTATGTGTCATAAGAATGAAACAAACTGGATGTGTCTTCCTTTTTTCTGTTTACTTTTATAGCTAATTGAAGTTGTTTTAATTATAGATCTAGATACTTCTACTCTGGCTTCGCTTGTTTTCTTCTCTGTAACTTGTTTCACCTTTTACTATATCTTGCCTGATGATGCCGTAAAAGGTGAAACCGGCTGCAGAGGAGGAAAAAGCACTTGTAAAGCCAGGGAAGTCCTTAAATCTGTATTTAGTATGGAACAGTTTAACCAAGTAAGGGCTACAACAATTAATGAATAGGGGTACTTTTACTAATATTTGCAATGTTGCAGCTCTAGTTAACACAAAATGTTATAGATAGACACTGTGTACAACCAACTAACAATTTTGTAAATTGTCAGCCCTGACCCATTTCTTCTCTAATACAGAGACAATGTACGTAAGGCTAGATGTATTCTAATTAGAAACGCAGACCAGTCTTGCTTTAATTAGAGCACATCGGTGCGCTATACTAATCACAGCAAGAACATCTATAAAGTCTATGGTAGTGAGCCACCTAGAACACTGTGAGATGTATGACAGGGTCGCACAGTAGCACACAGATGAGCTGTAATTATAGCAAAACAGCTGACAGTTTACAAAATTATATAATATATATATATATATATATATATATATATATATATATATATATATATATATATATATATATATATATATAACATTATGTGTTAACTAGCGCTGTTATGACAACATACTACCTGGTTCCGCACCATCGTACATCTCAATGTACTACCCTATAGAATAAACCAAACCCTATACATGGATTGTGGGATTTATTAATCTGTTTGCATTTTTACTATTAGTGCTTTGAAATATTAAGTTAAAACTATTTTTGCAGATATCTGGTGATATGAAGGATATGAATCAAGCATGGGATTTATATTACAATGTGTTCAGAAAAATTACTCGCCAGTTACCACAGTTAACTTCATTAGAATTACAGTATGTTTCTCCAAATCTGCTTGTTTGTCAAGATTTAGAATTAGCTGTACCTGGAAGTTATTGCCCTGGCCAGCCTGTGGTGAGGATAGCGTATATCAATCGTTCACTGGAGGTAAGCGATATATATATATATATATATATATATATATATATATATATATATATATATATATATATATATATATATATATATATATATATATATATATATATATATATATATATATATATATATATATATATATATATATATATATATATATATATATATGAGACATACTTGGTTCTTGGGTTGAACTGGTCCAGAATTTATGAAAACTCGACGTTTCAGCTCCTGTTTTGGAGGAAATATGTAAGGACACTCTAAGGCCCCAATCTGCCTACTCCTTAGAGCAGTGGACAAAGGTGGCTTGGGTTGTTGTAGCTCAATTACGGGGCCTCAATCTTCCTACTCACCAAATCTGACTGGAGATTGTCTCTAAGGTCTCAGTGTGTTCAACCCTAGGCCTCAGAGAGATCTGGGAGAGGCCTAGGGTTGAACACACTGAGACGTTAGAGACGATCTCTAGCGAGAATCACTATGAATGTTTTTCTAGTAACAACCATAAAATTAAAGCTTTTTATGAATTTAAAATTTATTTATTAAAAATAATATAAACTCTATCAAAAAGTAATTTAGCAACAACATATTATAAAAACATCATATTGTGATTTCTATTTGTTTGACATATAATCAGCCTATTACATTGAGATAGCATTGTAATTAAAGTAATAATGTAAATAAGATGAGCCATTTTCTAAAATGGGGAATGCGATTGGTTTGAAATTAATTAGTCCTTTTATTTATTGTTTAATCGATGGGTCATTAAATTAATTTTCCATCCATCATGAAGACATTTTAGTCTTTGAAATGGGAGAGTGCTTTACCCTCTTATTTACCCTCCTAGCACCAACTTTACTTCTGTAAGTGCATACAAGTTATTATGTACTTGTTACCCTATATGAAGGATTCTTTTCATTTAAGTTGAATCAAGCGGTTGTACTTGATTAATTTTTGTTTTGTTTTTAGGTTATAACTTCAAAGCAGCGCCCAAGAAAATTAATTATTAGAGGTAGTAATGGTAAAGACTTTATGTTTCTGTTGAAAGGACATGAAGATCTGAGACAAGATGAGCGTGTTATGCAGTTATTTGGACTAGTGAACACTCTTCTTTTAAAAGATCCTGATACATTTAGATGTAATCTGACCATCCAGCGTTATGCAGTAATTCCTCTTAGCACAAACTCTGGTTTAATTGGTTGGGTTCCTCATTGTGACACATTGCATACTTTGATAAGGGATTACAGGGACAAAAAGAAGATTCTTCTCAACATAGAACATAGAATTATGTTGAGAATGGCACCAGATTATGATCATTTGACTGTCATGCAAAAAGTTGAAGTGTTTGAGCATGCATTAGAACATACACATGGAGATGATTTAGCAAGGTTGTTATGGCTTAAAAGCCCTTCTTCTGAAGTTTGGTTTGATAGACGTACAAACTATATACGTTCACTAGCTGTTATGTCTATGGTAGGTTATATATTAGGTTTAGGTGACAGACATCCATCAAACTTAATGCTTGACCGCTTAAGCGGTAAGATTCTTCACATAGATTTTGGAGATTGCTTTGAAGTTGCCATGACACGAGAAAAGTTTCCTGAAAAGATACCATTCCGTTTAACAAGAATGTTAATAAATGCAATGGAAGTAACTGGTATTGAAGGTACTTATCGTTGCACTTGTGAGGCTGTTATGTCAGTGCTCCATCGCAATAGAGACAGTTTAATGGCGGTCTTGGAAGCCTTTGTGTATGACCCACTCTTAAATTGGAGATTGATGGATGTAACAATCAAAAGCAGCCGGTCAGTTACCAATGAAGGTGCATCTATTTCTAACACTTCATCTGTTCAAGATTTAATGGAATCCATAAGTATAAATTTACCAAAGAAAAGTCTTGCATCTCCTGAAGGGACTATTGAGAATTCTCACCCTGAAGCTATGAACAAGAAAGCTATTTCCATAATTTCAAGGGTACGTGACAAGCTAACTGGAAATGATTTTCCTTCTGAAGGAGTAGTTTCAGTTAAAAGGCAAGTCCAGTTACTTGTTCAACAAGCAACCAACAATGAAAACCTGTGTCAGTGTTACATAGGCTGGTGTCCATTCTGGTAAAATGAGGTGTTATGGACAGTTAAAGACGAAAAAAAAAATTCTTTTAATTTTTAAATATATAACCATGTTTATATGTTTGTATAGTTATGTTAAGAATGATGTCTTGAGACTTTTTTTTAAATAAAAATCAATACAAAACCAACATTTTATATTTTTAATTTAGATTGATTTTTGCGGTTTATCAGTTGTGATCTGTTAGTACAGCTGCCGTAGAGATTATCCAGGTCATGACTTTTCAAGTCATTACTGCAGTGTGGTTTTTATGATCTATTGTCAGGGTTTGGTGCTGCATCCAGATTTACAACTTTTCTGTAATCAACAGCAAATATCCCCACTCAAGTTGAAGCCACCATTAGAACATTTGATGAAGCAACACATGTATTTGTTTCCTCTCTAGCTTTTATTTAGTCTTTCGCAAGTATACAAGGGGTAGTCAATACATTTTGGGTGTGACTGTATACTATACGTATTCAGTGGAATGTAACACTCTTTAGTATCATCACATGATTGTTGTAATAAATGTGCTGGAGATTACCGTGAAAATGTTTTAAGTAGATTGTTGCAGAGTTCAGAGTTATTCAATTAAAAAAAGTCGGGACGCAGCAAGTGCGTTATGGTAGTTAATTTTCAAAAAGGCTTTTAATAGCAAATGTCTTTTTTAATGAAAGCAGTCATTTAATTCGGTGTAATCCATATAGTAGAAACAATGCACCATATTTCGTCGAAGTTATTGTTTGAGAAAGTACAAAAATTTTCTGAAAATAAACGAAAAATATTCACGAAATAACTGGTCCCAGTTTCCTGGCTAAAAAAGTTCTTCAAGCTACTTACCCACCTGCCAAGATATAATAATTCAAAAAAGCTTTTAGAAGAAACTCCCAAAAAAAAATTTTATGCAAAAATTTGCCAACAATTTTTTCACGAAAATACAAAAACTATTTGCAATAACTTATTAAAACATTTATTATTAATTACCAAAATTTTACCAAAATCTTACAACAATGATTTCTACGGAAACAAAAAAAAATTCTGCAAAAACTGTTTTTTTTTACAAACAAATTTGCTAAAAGAATACATAAAATTCAAATTATATACCTAAAATTCTAGTAAAATGTCAAAAAATTGTATGTTGAATTATAAGATTTTAACAAGATTTGGATGAAAGAATCAATAATTTTTATAGTCAAATTACAATTTACTATCTATGGCTCTCATTGGAGATCAGAGTTTACCAAAATTGTGTTCTGATACAAGCACAAGCTTAAGCTTTTTCTTGTATGGCACAATGTAACATTAAACTAATACATAAATAAATAAATAATCTAATTAGGATTGAAAAATTAATTAAATTAATTATTTCTTACAGTTTTGTACCACAGTTGATTTAAATATTTTATGATTGATCGAATCATGGTATACGATTATGTGTGTTTTGTTTCTTTAACGTCGACCTATTTCCGCGACTATGGCCAATCACCGACGCCAGTGAGCAGTTTCACCTTACTATCCTGGACATTTTAACGAACTCCTGCCTTTCTGTAAGGAGGGTAGGGATCTTTAACGTGCCCAACATAGCATGGACACGGTACCGACGGCTTACACCCTCTCCGAAGGGCGGAACATGCAGACATTCAACTTGTTCAAATACAGTGCCACAACCTTGGTTGATGTTACAGAAAAAGTAAAAGGAGACCCAGTACTCTTCGGTTCAGAGGTACACATTCTTACCACTGAACCACCGAGGCCTAATGGTATGTGATTGTAAATATAAATATTTCAAAAAGTGGAATCTGTAGGTATAGAGAGTGTTATACAAAGCTCAAAACAAAGGGCATGCCCCTCACTTCAATTTGAAAAAATGGAGTGACAGAAGATGGAATTTTTTCAAATTCAGTCACTATTTGAGAGTGCTCTGTACACAGCATCTATCATCAATTGATATGACTTGAAAATAATGGACGCTTACAAATTCACCCCCCCCCCCCCACACACAAATTTGCATTATAATTTGAGGAAAAATGCAATACAATAAGGGGTGTCAAAAAAAAGGAAAATTTGTATCACCAACGACTTATGGGCCAGCCTGTGATTATCAAAATCATTTTGTAGGATGCAGCTCAAGACACCCTATAATTAACGTATACACTGTTTTCTTGTACCTTGTATAATAACGGATATATTGAGCTTTAGCATAGAAATGCGATACATGTATATGTATATATATATATATATATATATATATATATATATATATATATATATATATATATATATATATATATATATATATATATATATAATGTGCCCCCCACATACGCCACTGTCTCTCACGTCTATATTTTTCTATTTTTCGTTATGTCGAATTTATTTCAAACGGAGATTGTGTAGGTTGAAAAGGACGACAACCTAAAATTATTTTCAAATATACAGGTGCTCCAAAAAAGTGTGACACCTCAATGTTATATTTTTTCTTATGGAACACCCGGTATTTGACAACGTTTTTGACTTCTATGGGAGAAATCAGGATCACTCACTCCAAGGATCCCTATACCTAGCTATTATGGTTTCCCAGATATCTTGATTTTTCCACGAATTGAGGTTTTCGAAAAAAACATCTCCATTGTCAGATGATAGAGTAAAAAGAACTCACTAGCTTTTGATGGTGGATTTGGTACTTCATTAGCTACTGTAGTCAATATTTCACAATACTCTACAGGGCGTTCAAAAATTCAAGTTTTATCATCGGCCCATCAAAGCAGATTATTTCATTTATTTGAAATGGAACACCCTATTTCTTTTGCTGTATTTTATAGAGAAATCATTTCCTTTCATATGCTACCAGAGTTCCCTATACCCAAGTGCAGCGGTTCTGGCTCTATTCACACTTATTATTGTTTACACATGCCAAGTTGATTATTGTGTTCATTTCAAATGGAACAGCCTGTATTTTATAGGCTAATCAAAAGCGATATTTGATTGCCTTAAAAACTACATGAGGCTTTCTTATAGGTAACTGTAACCGTTTTTGTATAGATAAGACTTTTCTCTTGATAACAAATTCTCTACATCGGATTTTGAAACGAATGAAACATACATGGTTACTTAATTGTACATATGCCTGTAACATTTGTGAATTCTTTTTCGTGATTACCTACTAAACAACTTCTAATTCTTCAATTATATCGCTGCTCTTTTTTGTAATTTTATCATTTCTAAAATTGTGCTTGAAATGAAAACGTATCCCATACAGAAACGAATTGATATGATTCTAACTATTGGTGAATGTCATGAAAATTGTTTACTGGTGTCACGAGTTTACGCACAAAAATATCCAGCAGAAAATCATCCATCCAGAAGAAGTTTTGAATGATTGTTAGTTTTTCGAAGAACTGGAAGCGTAGCATATGAAAAGACTAATAAACATAGTCCAATTACTGGAAATGAAGAAAATGTTTTTGCAGTCATTGGATCCCTTATAGAAAATCCCCACACAAGCCAGCACAAAGTCAGTCAGGAAACAGCATTTATCAGGCAGAGCATTGGCAGAATAATTAGAAAACACAAATTTCATCCCTGCAATATCCAATTAAATCAATAACTTTCAGATGCTGACCTCAATCGACGACTGATTTCTGAATGTGGGCATTAGAGATTTTGGGTGATGATGAACACTTTTTCTATTATGTGCTGTTTACAGATTAATCGACTTTCCATAGTAATGGCTTAGTAAACAGACATAATTTTCATTACTAGGCTGATGAAAATCCACATTTTTGCCACAGTATTAACCGTCAGAGTCATTGGTCAATTAATGTGTGGGGTAGAATATTAGGGTCAAGAATAATAGGTTGTTACTTTTTCAATGGACACCTAAATGGAGATATGTTTCATAGGTTTCTTCGTCAAAGTGTGCCTAAAGTTTTGGAAGACGTCCCAAATCTGTTATAAGGCGGATGTGGCTAAAACTGGATGGTGCTCCGGCACATTTTCAAATCAGAGTGCGACAAGAACTCAGTAGACGTTTTCCCAATAAATGGTTAGGACGAGGAGGTCCACAAAACTGGCCAGCCAGATCGCCAGACCTAACATGTCTTGATTTTTTCTTGTGGGGTCATGTTAAAAATATCATATATGAAATGCCTCCGACCTCAAAAGATGACATGAAAAAACGCATACGAAATGCTTTCAATACAATATCGCTGCAAATGTTGCTCAATGGCAAGTGGTCCTTTGAACAAAGGCTACAATTATACATTGAACAGGATGGACATCAGTTCGAATATTTGTAGAACTATGTTTATCATGATTACTCTTGGTTTTACTATTCTGATTTTTATCATTTGTTTACCTTGGATTAGTCTCCATATTGAATTTCAAACAAAGCAAGTTAAATTTGTTGTTAAAAATGAAAAATTCTGATTTATGCAAAAAATAATAATAAAAGTGTGAATAGCACCAGCACCGCTGCACTTGGGTATAGGGAACCCTAGTATCAAATGAAAGGGAATTATTTTCTCTATGAAATGCAGCAAAAAAATATAGGATGTTCCATTTGAAATAAATGAAACAATCTGCTTTGGATGTGCCGATAATAAAACTTGAAATTTTGAACGCCCTGTAAAGTATTGCGAAATATTGACTACAGTAGTTGATGAAGTACCAAATCCATCATCAAAAGCTAGTGACTTTTTTGCGATATCATCTGACAATGGAGATAAGATATTTTTTGGAAAACCTCACATTCGTTGAAAAGTCAAGATATCTGGGAAATCGTAATAGCTAGGTATAGGGATCCTTGAAGTAAGTGAGCCTTATTTTTCTCATAGAATTCAAAAACGTTGTCAAATACAGGGTGTTCCATAAGAAAAAACATAACTTTGAGGTGTCACACTTTTTTGGATCAGCCTGAATATTTGAAAATAATTTTAGGTTGTACTACTTTTCAACCTACATAATCTCCATTTGGAATAAATTCCAAATAACGAAAAAAATAGACGTGAGATCCGTGGTGTATGTGGTGGGACACTGAAACACGCACACACACTCACACACACACAGATATATATATATATATATATATATATATATATATATATATATATATATATATATATATATATATATATATATATATATATATATATATATATATATATATATATATATAAATAAAGAGAAGAAAACTGAAATTAGCCACAGATAGGGGGCCTAGGTCATGCTCATTAAATCTTTTAAAAATTCAAAAGTGGCGGTCTCCTCATAGGAGCGCAGTTTTTCTACGAAAAGTCGCTACAAATTATAGACTATTAAACCACAAACTCTATAACAAAACTACTGCCAAAGCATCAGATAAAGAGTCTATTTGAGCTGAAATTTCTGGAAATATTTTAGTAAAATCAAGGACAATGACGGTTGAAGCTGACACATAAGGGTTTGTAAAACGATCTTCTTGCGAAATTTTCTGTACATAACGCGTATTTGTTTCAGGTTCTTTGACACTTCAAATTGCAACTTTGACATTTTACGAGGAAAACCCCAAATGTTTTTTTTTAAATGCCTAAAATTTTTTTTTCTTTTAACTTATAGATCTAAATTTAATTAAAATTTTTAATTTAAATTTAAATTAAGCACATAGATTAATTTTGATGATATAAACCCGCTTACCAAATTTGGTTGCGTTAACTTTGTTATTTCCGGTGGTATACAAATTTTTCGACAGCAAACACAAAATTTTCGGTTCCTGGCTAACGAACTTATCCAAGCCACTAGGAAGGTACTCACCAAATTTAATCAAAATCGACCTATTATCTTATATATATATATATATATATATATATATATATATATATATATATATATATATATATATATATATATATATATATATATATATATATATATATATATATATATATATATATATATATATATATATATATATATATATATATATATATATATATATATATATATATATATATATATATATATACACACAGTCTGTTCCGAAAAAAGGGCCTGCTCCCATATCTCTGGACATTGTTGTGGCATCGAGTTGAAACTTACAGTGTTAAAATAAATACAATTTTCTGCTCTATCCAATAAAGCTAATGGGAACACCAGTCAGCTTCCGGTTTAACCGTAAGTCATGCCAACTTGGTTATTTCAAATGGAACATCCTGTATATTGTTATATATTTAAATACAGCGTTTCGCCCCAAATACACTCATACCAAGTTTCATGGGTTCATCTTAGACAACAATGGAGATATTTGGAAAACATTTTACCAAGGAAATAAAAGAAAAATAGAAATCTATGCAAAAGAACTTATAACAAGAACTTTATCAAACATTATTAACAGAACAACATTAATAACAAAGCTATAAATATTGTTCGAAATGCAAACCGTTTTTATTAATGCACGTTTGACACCTTCTTAGTACACCTCGGGCGGCATTCAAAACCATTTGTGGACTAAGATTTTCGGAAGCGTTTCCTATCCTTGTTTTCCGGAACTGTGGTAAAAAAATTATTTTGTATATAATCCCCAAAAAAAAATCCAAAGCCGTGAGGTCAGGTGACCTCGCAGGCCATCGAATTGGTCCTTTAGTACCCATCCAATTCGCTTGGAACTGCTCGTTGAGGTATTCAACATTAATAGCAGCGTTATGCGCAGGTGCACCGTCTTGTTGAAAAATAATGCTGCGTAACTGAGCCAGAGGGAATTCCTCACTACAATTGTCCAATTGTTTAAAAGCAGGTCATTATATCTATCTGCGTTAAGTTGCCCGTCAATGAAAATAGGGCCAATAATCTTATTGCCAAGAATACAGCACCAAATATTCACTTTAAAACGTATTTGTACATTTCTTTCAATTACGTTTCTAGGATTCATCGGCCCATAAGATTTTTGTATAAAACAAAGAATCCTGTTGTCTTTGTAAAATAGTTGCAGAATTCCAGTCTACTAGGACCATCTTGTTTTTGCAATTGTTGTACTGGGGAATCTTTATAGGCTCTTTTATGATGTTTTTTGACAATACGATGAACAGTGGTCGCTGCTATACCAGTATTAAATGAAATTTCTCTTACCGAAGTTCTAGGATTTTCTTCTAGACACAATAATACATTAAGTTCAAAGTCGGATTTATTTATTTCATATTGGCGCTTTGCCTTCACGAAGGATCCAGCTCGCCTTAAAGTCTGTTCAAGTTTGCTAAATATTCTTCTGATCTCTATACAAACCCAACGCATGATAGCTATTTCTTCCTGATCGTAAATACACATTATACATGACAATTTTCTCCTCCAAGGTAAACATATTTCATTTACATAAAAAATACTATAGTTATAACTATCATAAAACAATCACATTCATCAATAATAACGTGCAAACAATTAAATTAAATCGTATAAATATGTTTGTTGTTTAATTGCATAGGCGCCTATATCTAGAAGTGTTTTTTCAAATATCTCCGTTGTTGTCTATGATGAACCCATGAAACTTGGTATGAGTGTATTTGGCATGAAACGCTGTATTTAAATATGTAACAATGTACAGGTTGCTCCATTTGAAATAACTAAGTTTGGATGACTTCCAGTTAAACCGGAAGCTGACTGGTGTTCCCATTAACTTTATTGGAAGAGCAGAAATTTTTATTTTAACGCTGTAAATTTCAACTCGATGCCACAAAAATGTCCCGCGATATGGGAGCCGGCCCTTTTTTCGGAACAGACGGTATATATATATATATATATATATATATATATATATATATATATATATATATATATATATATATATATATATATATATATATTAATATATATAAAGAGAAAAAAACTGAAATTAGCCACAGATAGGGCCTAGGTCGTGCTCATTAAATTTTTTTAAAATTCAAAAGTTGCGGTCTCCTCATAACAGCGCAGTTTTTCTACGAAAAGTCGCTACAAATTATAGACTATTAAACCACAAACTCTATAACAAAAACTACTGCCAAAGCATCAGAGAAAGAGTCTATTTAAGCTGAAATTTCTGGAAATATTTTAGTAAAATCAAGGACAATGACGGTTGAAGCTGACACATAAGGGTTTGTAAAATGATCTTCTTGCGAAATTATATATATATATATATATATATATATATATATATATATATATATATATATATATATATATATATATATATATATATATATATATACAGAGTGTAACTAAATTGTTTGAACAAACTTCAGGTGATAGAACTCATAAAACTAAGGTGGGTAAGTCCTATCAAAAAATTCGAAAAGGGCTTCGTACAGGGTGTTAAAATTTACAAAAAAATGAAGGTTTTAATTGATAGAGAAAAATGGTTTATCCACATTTCTTCAAACTTGTGTAAACTTGTAAATATTGCTAATGAATTGGGGTTATCGGATTATTACATTCAGTGGCGGAGATCTGGAGGTTTGATAGGATATGTTTTTCCGTAACTTGCATCCACTGGCTTGATACTTCTTAAATACTTTCTTCTAATAAGTCATTGATTTTAAAGAAAAAAAAAAGGTTTCTTAAATGTTTGCCCTGAAGTTAGCCGTTTCCCAGGAACATACCAGTGGCGATTTCTCCTAGTGAGCTAGGTGTGCGCCGCACACCCTAAAATATAATTAAAATGTGCACAGTTAAATATGTTTTATTTCTTTTTCCCTTAGTCTTAATACACTACATATGTTATGACAATCGATTTAATTTACTTATTTGATTTCATAAATAGTCGGTTAATAGTGACTTGGAATGAAGTCGGCACCACGTCTTCATTCAGAAAATATGAGTAGGTCAATAGCAACTGGGAATGAATTCGGGTTAGGTGTGCGTTGTTATTTCCGAACAACTTCACTCGACAGAGCTGTATTGGTATACAATACAGTCCCCCACCCATGTGTTTAAAATAGTAAGGAAATACCATTCGTTTTAACACTGCAGTGAGCGGTAAAAATACCGCTCAAGACACATGAATGGAACGCCGGTTTAACAAACGTTGTGATAGCATTATTTACAAACATTACAACTGCGCTTGCCTGGACCACAGTATTCTAGAATCAAAGACTATAATACATTTTAGTAAATTTTCGTAGAAAAAATTCACTAATGGGGAGATCTCGACTTTTGAATTTTGAAAAATTGTTTGCAAATGAGCGCGAACTAGGACCCCTAGAACCCATATCCGGGGTCAGTTTCAATTTTTATATAAAAGAATTTAATTTGAGTCAAGTTTTAAAATATAGAAATTTTTGATTAAAATGAAGAAACTGATTTCAAGTACCATCCATATTTCTAGAAATTGTAATGGTACATAATGAGGTGAGGTAATTTTGGAGATTAGAAATCAGATGACAGAACTTTAGAACAGTTGACATTTAGATTAAAATTTAGTCAAAATTGCTTCATTTGCAGTCACAAGTTTAGACTTATTTCTAAGATGCTTTGTACTATTTATATAACAATAAACTATATATATATATATATATATATATATATATATATATATATATATATATATATATATATATATATATATATATATATATATATATATATATATATATATATATATATATATATATATATATATATATATAGGTATCACACCGATAACTCAAAATATAATCGGCCGATTTTGATAAAATTTGGCATGTACCTTCCTTATGTAAATGTATTGGATAATTTCGTTAGCCAGGAAAATCGGACGAGGTTTTCCGGGAAAATTTTGAGTTTTTATTCGAAAAAAATTTGTATCTCAAAAAATAAAAAAGATAAGATAACCATTTGGTAGGTAGGTTTACGATATAAAAATTAAACTATACACCAAAATTTAGATTTCTATGTTGCAAGATAAAAAAGTTATAATAAAATATTTTGTGCCAGATCATTTCTATGAAAATTCACTACCATAACGCACTTGCTGCATCCAGGATTTTTACACATTTTATTATTTAGTACCATATTAACATTGAACTACTTTTAATGTTTACAGTTTTCACCCCGTTCCGGACAGTGCTAACGCTAACACAAATTTGTGTGAAGAGAAGAGCTTGATAATAATTCCATGTTCTTTTCGTGTTTTAAAGTTTTAAGTGACTTTTTAATTTGTTAGTGTTGCAGTGGGAAATTTATTTATTTATCTACGTATCATTCCCATATAGGTCGAATATATATATATATATATATATATATATATATATATATATATATATATATATATATATATATATATATATATATATATGTACATTTAGTGTTAATAATTTTTAAAACCACCACTAACAGCAACTCGTTACCGCACGCCCGAACATTTTGGTCAGGAGACGCTACTGGAACATACATTTATTTAAATTGATTACTCAGCATTACTTCACCTTGTGAATGGGTATACTGTAGGAATAATTTCAGTTTTGTCTAATTTATGAATTTTTTTCGATGTGGATTTGGTTGACTTTATTCGCACTTGTGATGATTAATCTCGCAAGAGTTGTGAATAATTCATTTTAGTGAATTTTCTTAAAAAAAATTCACTATTGAGATCGCAACTCGGCAATTTTGAAAAAAATTCTACAAATGAGCCCTATTAAGGACCACTGGAACCCAAATCCGAGGTCTGTTTCAGACTTTATATGTTTATATATATTTATGTGTCACACCAACAACTCAAGAAATGGGCTCATGACGAGCAAATCTGGCTAATACCTTCCATTTGCAAGTGGCTTGGATAAGTTCGTTAACCAGGAAAATCTGTTCAGTTCAAATAGATTAAACAATGATTTTGTTTTAATTAGATAGTCGGATTCGCCCGGTTCTAGCCAGTTCTGAGCTGACCTTTAATGTATCGAATCTCGACCACATAATTATAATGCATGTTGGAAAGAAAATAAATTCGGGACGCAGCAAGTGCGTTATGGTAGCGAATTTTTTATTAAAATCTGCTCAGTTCAAATAGATTAAACAATGCTTTGTTTTAATTAGATAGTCGAATTTCCCCGGTCCGTGCCAGTTCTGAGCTGACCTTTATGTATGGAATTTCGACCACGTACTTATAATGCATGTGGGTGAGAAAAACAATTCAGGACGAAGCAAGAACCCTATGGTAGCGAATTTTTATTAAAATCTGCTCAGTTCAAATACATCAAACAATGCTCTGTTTTAATTAGATAGTCGAATTCCCCTGGTCCGCGCCAGTTCTGAGCTTACGTTTAATGTATCGAATTTCGACCACGAAATTGTAATGCATGTTATGGAGTTTTCTATGTTAAAATTTGTTTTCGAGTGTCATTTCTTGTTTTAGTATTTGGTCTATTTTCTTTGCTATTTTGTATGAAGGTGCATCTGTGAAGTTCATGAGTGGTCAGTGGTCTTATTGGGTATCCCGTTTTGTGTATTTTTATTATTCCTGTCATTGATGGTGCTTTTGGGTTGTTGTTATAATAATGTGTTGTTTTTTGGTTGAATATTGTCCTGTGTTTTTTATTATGTTTAATATTTTATTTTGGAATTTTTTCGTTGGGTTTTTATTCAGATTCTTGCATTTGTTTGTTGAAATAAATGTGTTTGTTTTTTCTATACGGTCTTGTGTTTTTATTGCTATTAGTGCGTCGCTGTTATCTGTTTCTGCTAACATTTAAACAAAACTTAATGTAAGCCTCACAAATAGACACATTATCATACCACAATAATCAAAACAAGAAACCGATAAAATCGGCAAAGAAGGAAAACGCAACAAATCAGAGAACTGTAAACCGACCAATAGCAGCTCAACAGGCAGACGTCACGTACAATATCAGACATGGACCACACAGGGACGATCAGAGTCAGTAGCGTGCTGATGATGAACCGGGAAGGTTCGAAACTTCAGTCCACGTAAACAAATAAAAAATCACAAAAACTACAGCAAACAAATAAAGTGTATATTTAAAAGTGATTACAGTGTAGTGCAACATTCCAAAAGATATAAAAGCCACACAAAGTAATTACGCACAAAATAATTAACACCAATAACGAACAAACGAATAAGTCTTGTACAGTGGGTGACTACAAAATAGTGAAAATCATAGGAACATGAACACAACACAAGATAATAACACACAAAATGGCCAACATGAGAGCGATAACATACACACACACACACATTAAATTATTCAAAAATATTGACAGGAATATATATATATATATATATATATATATATATATATATATATATATATATATATATATATATATATATATATATATATATATATATATATATATATATATATATGGTGCGTAAAGCTGCCGGTCCCGTGTCCATGCGATGTTGGGCACGTTAAAGATCCCTACCCTCCTTACAGAAAGGTAGGGGTTCGGCAAAATTTCCAGGATAGTGAGGTGAAACTGCTCCCTGGCGTCGGTGATTTGCCATAGTCGCAGAAATAGGCCGACGTTAAAGAAACAAAACACACACACACTACACATGTCTAAACTTAATTTTCTTATTCTCTAGTTAAAAATTTAAATCTTACCAGAAAAAGAACTGACAAGACACAATCATGAAGATAAAATAAAAAGCCATGATAACAAACTTTGAACAACCCATTTAACAAAGTGGTTTCCATCGTTACGGGACTTGACTTTTGCTTTTCGTCGTGACATATACTACATTTGACTTTAACGTTTGAGACTACTCACTATCTTTAAGTAATTAATTGTATTGTCTGTAATTTTTCTAATTGAATATGAAAGTCTTTACCAACAATAAACTAACAGACATGCATGTTATGTATTCACGGGATTTTGGTAACTGTTATGAGGCGAAACGACTGTATGAAGAAGCCTTCCCAAATCCGAGAATTCCAGACAGAAGGATGTTTCAACGGATTGACATCCGTCTGCGAGAAACAGGTACATACTTACACTATCTAATACATCGATCTGTCTCTTTCGATATATATATATATATATATATATATATATATATATATATATATATATATATATATATATATATATATATATATATCCTCCTACTATGTCGAAGAGCATAACTATTGGACAATTGATAGTCCCTTTATTAATCTTATTTTTAAAGGGGTAGACATTGATCCAATCCAATCCATAGCAGGTGGTAGTGGAATTTTCCTTTACGTAATAGTAAAGGATTTTTTCACGCCCGAGGAGGTACCACCCCATACATCAAGGGGCCGGTGAAGTTCCAACGGACGTTTCCGGTTCTGGTGTATGAGTCGGTTTCCCTCATAAACAAAAATGATGATGGCTCCTCCTTGTACAAAAATTCCGGAGGCAAAATACCCCTCCATTCGGATCTCCGGGAGAGGGGTGTACATGGGGCGCTAACATCAAGATTTAACATATCCTTTTCGAATATATGTGGCCTAAATTCTAACCTGAACTCCGTCCACCATTTCCTCCAGGCTAACAGGCCCCAACTCCACTTCCTCACCGAAACCCAAATCAGTGCCAAAACAGCCACTAATCACCTTAATTTCCCGGGGTATGAGCTCCTTACTTCCTTTAGATTGCATGGAGGCTTGTGCGCATACGTCCGTAGCAATCTACCCTGCACCAGACTCCCCAATTTAGAAGCTGGAAGAAAAGACATACTATGGACAAAACTTTCTCTCAGGGCTGCAACTAAATTCATCTGTTGCATTTACCGGTCACCTTCTGACAACAACTTTGTCCAGCTCTTTGACTACCTTTCTGAAACAACCGACTATCTGATTTCTGAATATCCTTCCTCCGAGGTCACTATTCTTGGCGACTTCAGTGTCCATAATAAGGAATGGCTAGGATCTTCAAAAACCGATCCACAAGGGAGAGCAGCGGAGGCCTTTGCAGTCAGCAATTCTTTAGCCAATATGGTTCAGCAACCTACTTACTTTCCTCGTATCCCAACATACAGCTCAAATCCCTTGGATCTCCTTCTTACTACACAACCTGAATGCTATAAGATATCAGTCACCGCCCCCCTTGGGCGCTCAGACCACGGCATGGTCACTGCTTCCTGCGGAATGCAACCCGAGGTCACACAGTCATCACACCCACGTATCGTTTGGCACTACAACTCCGCAAACTGGGACGAAATGCGGGATTACTTTTCCTCATTTCCATGGGCGTCTGTCTGCTTCTCTCATCCTGACCCCTCTGATATCTCACAAAACGTCACCGAAATTATCCCAGCTGGCATGGAATTATTTATCCCACGTACACAGAAAACCTATTCAGCTACTCAAAAGCCCTGGTTCTCTAAATCCTGTGACAAGGCCAGACTTGAAAAGGTCAAAGCTCACAAAACGCTTCTACACAATCCCAGTTAAGAAAATCGTCAAGCATTTAACGACGCAAGAAACCGCTATGTCCGCATTCTTTCTGAGGCAAAAAACTCGTTTAATAACCACATCAAAAACAAAGTCCTCTTAAGCTCCAACGGCGGCAAACCCTTCTGGACTCTTGCTAAATCTATTGGGAATAATTTCTGCAAAAGCACGTTCCCACCTCTTGTCTCAGGGGATGAAATTGTTTCTACCGCCCTGGGCAAGGCTGAACTTTTTGCTTCGTTGTTCGCCGGCAATTCTACTCTCAACCCACCTCCAAATGTTCAACCACCAACAGTCCCCAATGTCGCGCATAAAATGACGGATATCATTTTCAAAACCAAAAAGGTACGAAAGATGCTCTCTTCTCTTAATACCAGGAAAGCCTCTGGCCTTGACGAGATCCCAGCAATTGTTCTCAAAAAATGCGCACCAGAGCTTGCTCCTGTCCTGACTCGTCTGTTTCAGATATCTTATAATAAAGGCATATTCCCTAGTAACTGGAAAACTGCTCGAGTACAACCCATCCCCAAGAAAGGATCCAAAGCGCTTCCCAGTAACTACATGCCCATTTCTCTCCTTTCAGTCGTCTCTAAAGTGATGGAAAAGTATATAAACACCGAATTACTAAAATTTCTTGAAAAACACAGTCTAATCAACGATAGGCAGTATGGATTCCGTCAGCGCAGATCGACTGCCGACCTCCTTTCCTTTGTCACCCATTCTTGGAACAAGTCTATGGAACAACACGGTGAATCCCAGATTGTTGCTCTAGACATATCCAAAGCATTCGACCAGGTCTGGCACATAGCGCTGCTTAATAAACTTCCGGCCTATGGCCTACCACCAAACCTCTGTATGTGGACAGCAAATTTCCTCTCCAACAGGAGCATATCTGTTGTTGTGGATGGCCATTTCTCTAAACTGTATCCAATTAATGCAGGAGTTCCTCAAGGTTCAGCTTTAGCCCCTACTTTGTTTCTTCTCCACATCAATGACCTCCTGTCGAGCACATCCAACCCAGTTCACAGCTACGCGGACGACAGCACCCTCCATTCAAATATACAATATTCTAAGCCTGTCCGTTTAGCCCAATTAGATGAGGATCGCAGACTCATGGAGGGTTCTGTCTCCATGGATCTCCAAAAAATATTAGACTGGGGAAGTAGAAATCTTGTACAATTCAACCCCACCAAAACTAAGTCTTGCTTTCTTTCTCACAAGAGATACACCAGCACTAGACCCATCACAATGAACAACCAAGTTATTCAAAGTAATGAGTCCTTTTCTCTTGTTGGCATTTCTGTGGATCGAAATCTTAATTGGCACCAACATGCCACATCAATTGCAGAAGCGGCTGCTAAGAAATTAGGTTTCCTCTTCCGGGCTCGCAAATACTTTTCACCAGCTAATCTCCATACCTTATATACTTCACAAATAAGGCCAAACCTTGAATACTGCTCCCACATCTGGGGTGCCGCTGCCGCTGCCGCTTCTACACTCGCTATCCTGGACTCCATTCAAAAGAGAGCTATACGTCTCATCGGTGACCCTACCCTCACCCAAAGGCTGCCATCCCTTGCCCACCGACGTGCCGTTGGTGACCTCTCTCTCTTTTATAGATATCTGCACGGGCACTGCTCAGAGGAGCTTTCCTCCATAGTTCCCCCACCTGCCGCCCCCAACAGATCCACTAGGGGAACAGAGCGAATGCACCCTTTTACTGTCCAGGTCACCAGACATAGAACATCTTGTTATGCCCGCTCTTTTGTCCCGAGGACTTCCAAGTTGTGGAATTCCTTGCCGGCACATGTTTTTCCTTCTCCTCCGAACCTCCAAACCTTCAAGTCCAGAATTAACAAGCTGCCTCTTTCCTCCTTGTCAACACCCACGGTACGATAGTATTTAGGCTGTAAGCCCTCGTGGTGTTGTTGAAATTAATATATATATATATATATATATATATATATATATATATATATATATATATATATATATATATATATATATATATATATATATATATATATATATATATATATATATATATATACATATATATATATATATATATATATATATATATATATATATATATATATATATATATATATACCAGGTACCCTTAACAAAGTTACTGCTGATCGAGGCAGACCACGAAGTGCACGAAATCCTGATTTTGAAGAGGCTGTTCTGGATGAAATTGAACAAAATCCAAAAATAAGTAGTGGGGAAATGGCCAATCATCTGGGAGCATCCAATGCAACGATATGGCGAGTTCTTCATGAGCAACAATTGCGTCCATATCACATCCAACGTGTGCAGGCACTATCGCCTGAAAGAGATTTTATACATCGCTTAGAATTTTGCCAATGGTTTCTTCAACATAATAATGTAGAGAACTTGTTGAATTGTGTATTGTTCACTGACGAGTCTGGATTTTTAGGCGCGACGGGATCCTCAATTTTCGTAACAGCCATATTTGGGCTGACGAAAATCCCCATGCAGTTTTTGAAAGGCATCATCAACAGCAATTTTCCTTAAATGTATGGGCTGGAATTGTAGGGGGTATTTTGATAGGACCAATTTTTTTACCTCACAGACTTAATGCTACAACTTATCTTGAATTCCTGCAAAACCGACTAAATGGGTTATTAGAAAATGTACCTCTGGACATAAGACATAACTTGTGGTGTATGCATGACGGAGCCCCCCACATTTTGCCCTAAATGTCAGAAATTACCTAAGTAATACTTTTGGACGCAGATGGATCGGAGGCGGGGGACCTCAGCCATGGCCGGCTCGATCCCTTGATTTAAATCCTATGGACTTTTATTTATGGGGGCATAAGTATTGTTTATGAAGCAAATGTTAAAAATGTTGATGATCTGCAGCAAAGAATTGTACTTGGATGCGAACAAATTAGAAATACACCAGAAATATTTCACAGAGTACGACGTTGTATGCTCCGCAGAATACGAAAGTGTATTGAAGTGGAGGGTGGCCATTTTGAACATATATTGTAGTCAGGTAACATAAAATGTTATAAACTTTTTTATTTGTTGTTTTATTTGTTGTTAAAATTTACAGACAATACAGTTCATTATTTGAGAAAAATTAATTTTTGAGCGACATCGATATACAAAAATTGAAATATCTCGAAAATAGTGTGCCTGAGAGATTTGGATCAAATATACATTTTTTGCTTACAATTGATAAGGGCTGCAATATGTAGCTATACGGTAGGTCGATATTACTACTGGGTGTCAAAAAATTATAGCCAATTGAATGCAAGCATAGTCTTTCATGCCAAAATTTTAATCTGACTCAGACTTATTCGTGAAAAACTGACAAAAACAAATAATTTTAACACGCTGTATTTAAAAAACTAAGCATTTGCGATATAAGATAACACCAAAATACTCTAAAATCACTATGTTCATAACCATACCAATACGGCCAAATACACCCAAACACAAACAGAAAAACTATATATCACGAATGAAAACAAACATAACCATACTTATAAGAAAATTATATAAACTACATCGCTTATTAGCAAGCCAGATGAAATATTACACATAATAAACACAAAATGCACAAACTAATTCATAGAAAACAACATAAGAACCAACTTTTCAGATACAAAAAAAATCTACAATAGAGAACATAATAGTGGACATACAACACGCAATAAAGTCAATAGATAGCCCAAACTTAGAACCATTGAAATACCAACTGGCAACAGAAATAAACAGAATTATTGACAAAATTAAATTAAAAAATCATACACATGAAAAAATGATCAAACAAATAAGAAACAAAGTCACGTAACAACATAACAGTAGCAAAAAAACAGATAAAAGCGACGCACTAGTAGCAATAAAAACACAAGACTATATAGGAAAAACAAAAACATTTATCTCAACAAACAGCACGAAGCTGAACGAAAACCCAACGAAAACATTCCAAAGTCAAATATTAAACATAATAAAAAAATACAGGACAATATTCAACCAAAAACAACACATTATTATATTAACAAACAAGCTGAACGAAAACACAACGAAAAAATTCCAAAATCAAATATTAAACATAATAAAAAAACACAGGACAATATTCAACCAAAAACAACACATTATTATAACAACAACCCAAAAGCACCACCAATGAAAGGAATAATAAAAATACACAAAACGGGATACCCAATAAGACCACTGACCACTCATCAACTTCACAGATGCACCTTCATACAAAATAGCAAAAGAAATCGACCAAGTACTAAAACAAGAAATAAAACTCGAAAACAAATTTAACATAGAAAACGCCATAGAACTAGTGCATAAATTAGAAAACATAAACATCAACAAAAACACAAGACTCACCTCATTCGACATAACAAATATGTACACCAACATACCAATTAACGAAACCACAAATATAACCGAAAATAAAATGCAAAATGACAACAAAAAGCAATAAATCAACGAAATATTAAACATCATATTGAAATAAAATTACTTCGAATTCAACGGAGAATACTACATCCAAGAACACGGACTACCAATGTGATCTCCACCAGCAAGCATCATTCCAGAAATATACATACAAAAGTTAGAAGATAAAATCAACACCATCATAAAAGTAACAGACCCAAACCTCAAATGGATAAGATACGTCGATGATATATTAGTAATATATGACAAGAAAAAAACCAACATAGACAATATCCTCGAAAACATAAACCAAATCAACAACATAAAATTTACAATAGAAAAAGAATCAAACAATACCATAAACTTCCCAGACTTAACACCAATCAGAAAAGAAAACCAGATTAAATACAAAATATACAGAAAACCTACACAAAGAGAAAGAGACTTCACTATACCTAACACTCAATACACCCACATACACACAAAATGGCCGCTTACAGATACTTAATAAACAGAATGCAAAATGTGCCACTCCACAATGACGAACGAGAAAAGGAATACAACATCATAATACAAATAGCACAAAGAAATTGATACAACAATAAAACAATAGAAAAACTAGTAAAAGAAAACAAACAATAGTCAACAAAACCGAAAACAAACACAAAATACACAACATTCACTTATAACCACCACATCAAAAAATAACACAAACACCAAACAATATTACTTAAAAAGGAGCTACAAAACAAATAACAAAAAAAACAAGAACACAACCTACATGAATTAAACGGAATATATCAAATAGAATGTAACACATGTAATAAAAACAATATAGGAATGACAAAAAAATCAATAGAAACAAGGTTCAAGGAACATATAACAGCATTAGATAAAATCCACACACCTAGCTACAAATCAAACGTAGCTACACACATTCACAACAAAAAACACCAAAAACTAGATATCAACCAATTACAACTAATAAAACATATTTAAGACCACAAAAAAATATGGAAATCTGGGAACAGTACTACATTCAACAAACAAACAATAAGAAACAATTAATCCCAGTACAAATCCAAGTACAAATATTTAAATAAAACTTAATAAAAGCCATGCAAATAGACAAATTATCATACCACAATAATTAAAACAAGAATCCGATACTATCGACACAGATCGAAAACACAACCAATCTTAGAACTGTAAACCGACCAATAGAAGCTCCCCAGCAAACACGCAACCATCGGCCGTCTGCCGGGATAATGCCGTCTGTGCTGGTTCAGTAACGGCAACGACGAAAAGGCGGTTTACCCTTACCTTATTGGCGTTGGCAAAATGCAAATAATATTTACGGTATTCCGCAGTACCTAACCAATGTTGGCTATGTCCATGGCGCTCGCACAAAAGAAAACATTAAAACTAAAACAACATGGTGTAGTGCTGTGTGCTGTGTGTTTGAGCTTAATTAAAGTGGAATGATAAATGATAAAACGCAAGAAATTATTTGTCGCAAGGCTTAATAGGTAAGTGAATCATCTTTTAATTTATTTATAGTCTTATTGCATTATATTAAATATAGTATTCTCACAGTATGCAAATCATAAGCACTTGAATGTATAGTTTGTTTGTAAATCACGCAAATATTGGTAACTGATTTTGTGTGCCAGCTCTTGTCTGATTCACCATTCTTCCTCCATAATTAAGGGAAGGAAGTAACATTATTGAGATTGATTAATTCAATATACCTAACTAGTATTTCGCTTTGACCAACATTATTATACTTGTTATTTGTAAATGTTGCGTTGTGGAAAAATCGAACATTTTTTATTGATATAGGTGTCTGATTTTCAGGAACTGTGAGCAAGAACCCTTTGTGTAAAGATGTCAGACAACAAAAAGGTGACTTATTAAAGTTTTGCCTTCGTAATGCAGCAGACAGTGAAGAATATATAGGAGACAAAAATATGTTTTAGGAAAAATATTGCAGTAAGCTAAGCCTGAAATATAACTCAAGTGCTAGATGAAATGTTTTAAGTAGTTTACAGTTGTAAAAGATAATACCTTCTCTGATGACGCTTACCTTGTTACTGAAACGATCGTCAAATCTTTAAAAATGTACTGTGGTGAACTGGGGTCTCGGAAAGTGTACCTATCAGTGCTCGTCACAGTTTAAAATATTCACTTAATGTTTACCTTCGATGAAATTTCAAACCTCAATTAGTGGACAAACCAGATGGACAAAGCCTCTCTTGAAAAAGATATCTTAGGGAATTGTTCGTGCAGTCAAGTGTACATACTCGCACATATTCACTTGTTATTATCTTCACCAATTATTAGCTATAAATATTATACAGGTCCTGTTTCATCTCCTTAAATTTGTTTATGCGAGTGCATATGTACTGAGTGCACATGGATATTCAGACCATATGAAAGTATATGTACCTACTAAAATATTAATATTCACTTATATTGTTAATTAAATGGATTCTCAAATTACTGTTTTATTTATCAGTTTGTTTATTGATATGTTATTTGGCATTATTGTTAATTTTGACACATTTATACTTTATTTATTGTTAATTGCAAAAGTTACTATTTTATTTTTATGACATTAAAACGTCTAACATTATATAGGTAGTTTTTATTTCATTTTTTCTATGTCCTATAATATAAGAAAACCGTTTCAATATTCTGATTTTATGTAATAATATAATCTAACTCTACAAAATAAAATATCGATGAAAGTAATGGTCTGTATTGATGGGTTATATTTATGAATTACCAATATCGTGTAACAATTTGATACGTTCCTTATGTATACTTATTCCTAAATTATGTTGATCAGTATTGGACTATTTTATATATATATATATATATATATATATATATATATATATATATATATATATATATATATATATATATATATATATATATATATATATATACAGTGTGGAACAGCCAAATGGAATAAATTCGATAACGGATAAATGAGGACGTGTTAGGAAAAACGCTTGGACACGTCGATTTGTATTTTTAACTGCGCATCTTTTTCAAGAAAAAAAATTATTTAGGGTGCGTCATGTGACAGTGGCCAATACCAACTTTCTTATTTTAAATACAAGCCCCTGTATATTATTAATTTTTTGGATTCTTCAGAAAATTCTAGACATAATTCATGTACAATGTCCTATACCTATCTTCAACTGTTTCGGAAATATTAAGTATTTTCAGATTTATTACAAAAATTAACATTAAAAATAGAAAATTATTTTATTTCACAAATTCTAATAAGAAATACTGATTATTTCTTAATAATTTAAAAAAACAAAAAAAAATTAATGTCAATGTAGTAAATGTTCAAAATGCTCGCCACGAACATCTTGGCAACATGCTAATCTGGTATAGAAATGTCTTCTAACATTACTCAACATCTCAGGCGTGACTGATCTAATCGCAAGCGTGATTCGTCTTTTTAAGTCATCTAAGTTGAGGGGCTTAGTTTTCTATACAATACTTTTGACATATCCCCACAAAAAGTAGTCTAATAGCGACAGATCAGGAGATCGTGCTGGCCATTCTATCGATCCGCGCCTCCCTATCCACCGATTTGGAAAAATTTGGTTCAGGTACTGCCGGACATTGATTTGGTAATGGGGCGGTGCTCCATCTTGCTGAAACCATATTTTATTGGCAGGAACTTGTGGGTTTGCTGGATCTGGATATAAGTTTGTCAAAGTTGGCACGACATTATTTTGGAGCAGTTCTAAATATTTATCCCCATTCAAGTTGCCATCAATGAAAAAGGGACCTACGATATGATTTCCAACAATTCCTGCCCAAACATTAACTTTTTCAGGATATTGCGTATGTTCCTCTCTCATCCAATGAGGATTCTCATTAGACCAATAGCGGCAATTTTGACGATTAACATGACCGTGAAGTGTAAATGTGCTCTCATCAGAAAACAAAACATCTTCTAATTGGATCACATTGTTATCTAACATTGCCATCATTTGTTCACAAAAATACGTTCTCCTATCGAAATCGTCCTCCATGAGCTCCTGAGTTGGTATCATTTTATAGGGCTGCATTTTACTTTCCTTTAATGTTCGAAAAATTGCTGTGTGGCTAACGTTGAATAGTTGGGCTGCTTGTCGACCAGAAGTATGTGGGTTTTCTTGAAACTCAAGCGTAATATCCAATTTCGTATCATCACTTACTGCATTGGCAGCTACTTTTTTTATCTGTCTCACATGACCAAGCTCGCGAAACTGCTTTTCTATTTTGCTAATTGTTCCTTGGGATACAGGCGGCAAATTTGGAAATTTTTCGTGAAATAAGCGAGACACCATCTGTGTCCGTGTGTTATCTCCATAACCAATCATTTGTAGAATGGCTATTTTGTGCATTTCTGTTAAATGAACCATTTTTCTGATATTATTACGTACAGTTAACGAAATTCAAACGACAATAGCACTGACACTAATCACTACTGTCATGCAGGCAGACAACAAGTTGCTAAGGCTACGAGTTTTATACGAACAGAAAGAAAACTGTTTTTGTTTTTGTTTCATTTCATATCAGTAAAAGGAATGGTTTTTGTTTACTTTCTCATTATCAAGAGCTGAATGGGAAATAAGTATTGAATGCAATGTAGCGAATTTGTGAAATAAAATAATTTTCTATTTTTAATGTTAATTTTTGTAATAAATCTGAAAATACTTAATATTTCCGAAACAGTTGAAGATAGGTATAGAACATTGTACATGAATTATGTCTAGAATTTTCTGAAGAATCCAAAAAATTAATAATATACAGGGGCTTGTATTTAAAATAAGAAAGTTGGTATTGGCCACTGTCACATGACGCACCCTATATAATTTTTTTTTCTTGAAAAAGATGCGCAGTTAAAAATACAAATCGACGTGTCCAAGCGTTTTTCCCAACACGCCCTCATTTATCCGTTATCGAATTTATTCCATTTGGCTGTTCCACACTGTATATATATATATATATATATATATATATATATATATATATATATATATATATATATATATATATATATATATATATATATATATATATATATATATATATATATATATATATATATATATATGCAGAATAGTGTTGGTCCTTCATAGTAGAAGTAGTGGGCCACCTAAAATTGAGCACTTGATATAAGTGCCTGAGAAATGCAGATTTGATATTGAAATCAAGTAACTTAGTAGCATTGGTAACGTGCCTGACCGGTAATGTATGTGCTGGCTAAGAGACTGTTGGCCGGATGCTGGCCAGAGTTTCCTATAGTTACCGGCCCAGCATTGTATTCAAGCACTTCTCCAGCAATGCAAGTGCCGGGTACCGTCTATGACGCCAATACTGGGCCAGCATTAAAGGTTAGCTGGGTCAACGCGTAGACGTTACGTACAATTTCAGACATAGCCCACACAGGAACGATCAGAGTCAGTAGCGTACTGACGATGAACCAGGAAGGCTCGAAACTACAGTCCAGGTAAACAAATAAAAAATCACAAAAAGTACAGCAAAAAAATAAACTATATTTAAAAGTGATTACAGTGTAGTGCAACATTCCAAAACACACACACACACACACACACCAATATATATATATATATATATATATATATATATATATATATATATATATATATATATATATATATATATATATATATATATATATATATATATATATATATATATCCCAGTCAACGCTCATTAAAATAAATTTTTCGTCACTTAAAGTCGTGATCTGTCATAAGCGATTTTTTTCTACAAAAATTCCTTAAAAATTAATTGATCTAGACTAACCAGGTATTTATAATTAGTATTGCATAAACTCAAATATTGCCTTCCTCTTGCAGTTACCTGGCTTTACCGTTGCAGGATGACACTATGAAACAACTAAAGGTAATAAACTTTACTCTTTATTTATTATTTAGAGGCCAAATCATTATTTCAGCTTATGAAAAGTATTGTTAGTTCAAGAATTGTTTCCAACAATAGGTTTTTTTTATGTCTTATTTCCTTTAAATCATCAATAACCATTACCGTCGCTTGACAGCCCCTTTGTCTGCCTTCTCAATATCACATTGACCATGAAATTCTGCTCAAGTGCTTATTTAAATATTATCGACAGGGTTGCTAACGGTTACCGAAACAGTGTTACTGCAAACAACATGATTATTGTGTTTATTATAATATATACTCACGTGTGA
Source organism: Tillus elongatus (assembly GCA_964006375.1). NCBI lineage: Eukaryota > Metazoa > Arthropoda > Insecta > Coleoptera > Cleridae > Tillus > Tillus elongatus. The sequence goes on from OZ023268.1 coordinate 53,375,671, forward strand.
GCGATGTGTATATCTGCTTATATAATTAAAATTTTAGTGCATCAGTGGTAAAAATTTTTGGTCGTGCCGATACTCACTAATCAACAATATATTTCCAGTGATGACTAATTGAAGTGCGTTTCCACCAATAAATCAAAACAAAAGTCTACAAAGATTATTCCAGGTAATAAAATCACTAATACTATGAAGCATTTGCTGCCAGATAAGTGCGAAAAATAACTATAAATGGATATTCATAAACAAAATGAAAAATACCCGAAGAGGGTTTTAAATATGACCTAAAAAATCCAGGCAACATAGGTATAACACTATAACAGATGGGTGCGTGCGTGCGTAAATGCGCGTGTGTGTCCTCTAAAATCTTCTGTTTACATAGCACTTCATGTTTAACCCGAAGTTGACACAAACTTTCGTATTTTCAAATATAATGTGATCCTTTTTGTTGAATTTTTAAATTCTACATGTTATTTGCGTCGATCATTAGAAAATTATATGTACAGTGCGATATTTTTTTAAATGGCAGCCCTATTTTTTGTTGACCATTTTTAAAACACATGTCAAGTTCTACAAAACCACCAATTTTCCAATTTTTATTCCTCACTTGAGGAGTTGAAAGCACGAATAAGAAATGAGTGCGACTAATTTCCCCCAAAATAATTAGAAGTGTTCATAACGAGTTTCAATTCCATTTAGGGTACTACCAAGAAGCGACCATAACATTTTCAGTATTTATTAAAGAAAAAGGATTAAGATTAATTATAATTTTTTATTTTTGTTTTCAAAATAATAAAATGATTTTTTTTAATAACAAGGAATAAAAAATATATTTGGTGGTTTTGTAAAACTTGACATGAACTTTAAATAGTCAACAAAAGACTAGGGTTGCTATTAAAAAAAGATCAATGACGCCATATCACAAATCTGGGACACACTTGCGTGTAATTTTTTTTTTCTACGAAAATTTACTAAAAAGACCGCAACGTAAATGAACTAGTCGACGTGTCAGAACATATTAAACTCGAACTGTATCTAAGTGTTTAACTTTCGCGACAGTAATGTTAATATTTCTTAAAAATTGTGGGTTGGCCGTCGGTTGTAACATAAAACTTTGTATTATTTGGCCGAGCTTTTGAAATTTTTTATTACTTTATCAAGGCTTACAACATGAAAAGGAAAAATTCCACTTTACATGAGAAAATAAAAATGGTTTAAATACTTACATATAGAGTGAGTTTTAAAGTTAAACTTGAGAAAAAAATATAAAAACATCCATTTACAGATTTTTGGTGTTAAATTTCACTGAAGTTGATATAAATAAAGGTCAATGTGAAATATGCGACTTAACTGGATTAAAATTTGACTTTTTATTTTTATCAAGAGAATGTAAATAAGGGTAATAAGTGTTTTCATTATGTTTATTAAATTATCGCTAAAGTAATTTCAAAGTCTTCTAAACAGATATTATTTTACTTAATGTTAGACAATACAAAATACTGAAATAATTGATATTATGGCTAGTGTAATTTTTATTTTGTTATATAAAATGTAACTTTTTCTTTCCATGTTGTAGCCTTGATGACGGAATAACAAATTCCGATAGCTTGGCCATATAAGACAAAGTTTCTATCTTACAACTGGTGGTTAACCCAGTTGGGCAATGATTATCCAAAAATCTCCTAACCATAGCTGCATAATCAGGAGTGGCACCATCTTGTTGAAATTGTAGTTGATTGATGTTATGATTCTCGTTATTTTCCGATATTTAGGTTATCAAAGCACCTATTTCATTCTCCAGAAAATTAGGATAATGTCTCTTCAGTCAAATTACCATGAATGAAAATTGGAGCAACAATTCGATTTCCTATAATCCTTGTCCAAACGTTTAATTTTTCGGGATTTTTGGTATGGGATTCCCTGTACAAGTGAGCATTTGTGTCACTCCAATGGCGGCAGTTATGTTTGTTAATAGCTCCGTTTAATGAAAATGTGCATTTGTCAGGAAAACAAATGTTATGGAGTAGCTCCGGATTCTATTTAGATAGCGACTTTATTTTGTAGGGATGGTATTTGTAGGTGTGTAAAATGTTGTGGTTACTGGATTGAGCTCTGCTGCAGATAATTGACGAATGCTCTGGTTTTTATTTTGCTCATATGCAGTGGCGCACCGAGAAAAAGCCTCTAGGGGAGGGTTCACCTAGAGCTTATAAGTTTTAACCAAAATATATGAAAAACGTGTATATAATAAGGACCATGCGAAATTATAAATGGTATGAATTCTAATAATAGGTTTCAAAGGCAAGACTAATAAAAAGTATAAATAACTCAAAACCTTTTATCAAAGATACACAATAATTCACAATATTATAAAGAAATATTCAAACGACGTGGTTTCAGAGCTAATTCGTCTAATACTTCCTCTTCTGTGACCTGACAATTGGGGTGTACAAACATCAATGCTAAGCCATTTAAACGTTCTTCGCCGGTGGAATTTCTTAGATAATTCTTAAGAAGTTTTAACGAAGAAAATGACCTTTCACATGTGCATGTGGTTACAAGCAACGCAGCTATTACGGTTAGTAGATCATCAATTATTGGGAACAAGTTCTTATTACATACTGATATAGCATGAATAGCACTTTGTGGCCTGGGCTCTGAATCGTTTAAGAATTGCTTCCAGAGTATAATCACATTTGCAAATGGCAGACATCAGCAACTGAGCATCAGTAGCAGTTTTTTCCGCCCATGTGGTGATTTCATTCAGTGCATTAATTATCATAGGAAGCAAAGCAATAAATGCACGAACTGAGTCGTGTCTTTGAAACCATCGTGTTGCGCATAGTCTTTTCAGTTTTTCAATTTTTGACTTTTCTCCCAATTGATCTATTTGATTATCTATGACGTGCTGCCTTTTAGAATAGTTGAAAAAGTTGTAAGTTGTTTCTATAGTGCCCATACAATTTCTTATAACTGGTACTGAACACCCTTCAGATATTGCAAGATTGAAGCAATATGGGAGCAACAATGAACATATATGGCTTTAGGGTATTCTTGACGAACCTTGGTTTGAACATCTTTTATATGACCACTCATGGAACTGGCACCGTCGTACCCTTGGCCAACTAAGTGGTCAATTTTTAAACCTAACTCTCTTATGAACGAACAAATGGAATTAGCTAATCCTGCTCCAGTAGTGTCAGAGACAGGAATAAACTGTAAAAATTCTTCATGTACTGTATTGTCTGCAACATATCTTACGCAAAATGAAAGTTGAATTGTACCCTCAATGTCGGTAGTTTCATCCCACAAGATAGAGAAAAAATTGGCTCCATTAACTTTTTCCACTTTTTTGCGGTGGTTCATCTAAATTAAAAGGCCCAAAATCCCGATGCCCTCTGAAAGACTGACACATTCTGGCAAGGAAAATAGCGGTCTTAATTATGGGTTCCAGATATTCTCTATTATTCAATATTTGGGACTTTCTTCCACTGTCGATCATTAACCGAACATTCTCTGATTTTCCTGTGTACGTTGCAAAATTACCTGCTCTTTCTAAACACTTTTTATGGTAAAGAGTTATGTTTTTTAAATTCTTCCTTCGCATCTTTCCATCTACGAAACGGCGTTTTAACCAATTTACCTGCAGTTAACCCCTGCTGCCCCACATAAGTGCAAAATTACCTACAAAATGTACAAAATGCAGAATCTTTAGGAGAATATACAATCCAATTTCAGTCAGTCATCCACTTGAGCCGAAACCTCAAGTTTCTAGGAGCAGATGGTGGAAACTTGAATTTGAAATCGGATGTCCAGGGATTTTCTAATAGCATTTCTTGGTCTCATCATTTACCTGCAATGAAATAAATGTTCCAGTCGAAACAAATCAACAAATGAGCATGACTAAATGGTAACTCTTGACTTTTATTTATTACAAGTTCTTTTTCTTTTAATACTTAGTTCTTGCGCCCCGGGCGACCGTCCGGGTCACCCCACCCTAAATTCGGCCCTGGGCAACAGCGTAACAATACATTAAATAGCTTTACATGATACGATTTTTTATGCTTATATCAAGGATTAAAAAACAAAATAATAGAAATATTCTTAAGCTTTATATTCATGTTAAATTTGCTCACCGATTTGCCAACGTAAAGTCCAAAATCATTCCTATATTCAACTTCAGACTTTTCGGTGCATTCTACACTGGATGTGGAAGCTACTCCTTCTCTTGTGGCTTCCTAAAAATAGAAACCGAAAGAATATAGAACACATTATAACAAAAACGTAAAATGAATTTGCGCGCAAAAAAATATTAAAATTATTAGCTTTAGTAATTTACCTCTTTTGAAGACTGAAGTGACCACTTGTCAATTCTGAGTCCAGCCTTGGTATTTTTATAACAAATGTATCTATAACAGCAGCAATCTTATTTGCAACGTTAAAATAAAACAAAACTTTCTGCTTTCCACTACAACTTAAATAATAAGTACAAAGAAATAACACTCGCGAGTCGCCAGATGACTACCAGAAAGATCTAATGTTTGACTTCGGTTTCTGTTCTTAGGCATGCTCCCACCCATCAAACGAATGAACTCAATTCTGAGTCCAGCCTTGGTCTTTTTATAACAAATGTATCTATAACAGCAGCAATCGAATTTGCAACGTTAAAATAAAACAAAACTTTCTGCTTTCCACTACAACTTAAATAATAAGTACAAAGAAATAACACTCGCGAGTCGCCAGATAACTACCAGAAAGATCTAATGTTTGACTTCGGTTTCTGTTCTTAGGCATGCGTCCCACCCATCAAACGAATGAACTCAATTCTGAGTCCAGCCTTGGTCTTTTTATAACAAATGTATCAATAACAGCAGCAATCGAATTTGCAACGTTAAAATAAAACAAAACTTTCTGCTTTCCACTACAACTTAAATAATAAGTACAAAGAAATAACACTCGCGAGTCGCCAGATGACTACCAGAAAGATCTAATGTTTGACTTCGGTTTCTGTTCTTAGGCATGCGTCCCACCCATCAAACGAATGAACTCGCCTACGATTTAACCACAAAGAACTCACCCGTCGTGGCCGAAAACATTACACGCTCACGCTTGCCACAGTTAGCACTGTCGCGACTCTTCACATTAGCAACGGGATCAAACGAAGTTTAAATCAGCAAAAAAAACCACACAATTACCGTTCTTTAATATTTTGTGAATTAATTTTTTTCGGATATAAAGATCAAATTAAAATATTGATAATATATCGATATATCATTAAATATTCCGGTTCCGCTCTGGGCGTTGTGCCACTGCTCATATGACATCCACTTTTGATTCTTCGTCCCTAACACTGCGCGCTCACTAATGCTTCTCATTATAAACCGAACCAGTTGCTTCAAATTTTCACAATATACCTACTAAAAACACTAACATCACTTACATTTTGGTCTGGATGATTTTCATTATAAATACGAGCAGTTGCTTTACACCGAGTAATTTCCTAGTAAATCAACAAATTTAAACGCGCTATGGAATAGTGTAAGTCATTTCGGTATTCAATTAATTACAAATGCACAACACTTTAAAACAAATGTCGTGAAAAATGTTTTGGCACAATCAGCATTGAAATTCAAACCAAAAGAAAACATAACAAAAAATTATCAAAAACCTACCTATGGATTATCATTTTTACTTCTTCCCACCAACTCGTACACTTTAATCAACGAAAACACAACGAGACTAAAAATGTTTTTTTCCAATACTAACGATAACTCCTGACGTCACACACATTGTCAGGAGGCCGGAGGCTGGGGCAGAATTCCTCATCTATACCTACTAGTATTGTATCTGGTAGTTTCCACGAATTTTTCTTTTTTCTTGTGCAGATGTCGATGAAAAAATTAATCAAACCGATCAATACTGACTCGCGTTAGCGACTTTTAAACCGCTTACTGCACACGATATCAACTGCATAGATAAAACAACAAACTTCGCACGGACTCCAGTGGTATAGACAGAAACAGCTAAACACAGTAGTAGTAGGAAATAAGCCATTCCAACCTCCGATTATCGGATTTGCGCGCTTGTGTTTGTCGCATAATTATGTAGCGTCGCCGCGTCTGTTTGGCATTTGTAACATTTCCAAACTCAATAAATTTTCCAAGTGTCTGCCTACAACTAGATTGAAACTTAATAAAATGAAAATATCATTTAAAAAGAAACATACAATTTTACTAGAAATATTTAGGGAAGCAGCGTTTCCATTGCTTCCATGGACCGCACGCCTCTGCAATACCTTGGTTTGAACAAAGGTATTGCAGAGGCGTTACTTTGACGTAACGCTTCATACTATTCTTGTTGAATTTTTACGGAGATACCAAATCATCATTTCTTCTAGAAATATATCTGTTTAGATTTCGGAATTTTAGCGATAAATGGTCCAAATTGTTATATGTATATCACTTCAAAATAAACATCAACAGATTTTCATCTTAAGAATTGACGAACTATATGGACCTGACTGTTATCGTTAAAACTCTTTAGCTTAAATAAATTTGCTATGGAAATTTCCTACCTAGATTGAAAGGCACATGATAAAAGTCATTAATAATATATAATATGCCAGTCTTTGACCCCAACCCGCCATCTAGATAAAATAAGTAATTCACACATAAATCAATACCTATTTACTTTCAATCGGTACCTAATGAGATACATATTAATTTATGATTTTTTTTTGCAAAATTACTAGACAGGTTATGGTAAAGCAATGATAATTGTTAGACTTGACCCATGCAAAAACTCAATGACTCAATGCAAAAACTCATTATCACAGTCTGAGAGCGATGTCGCCTTGTCGTTGCAACCATTAGGACTCTCTGTTTCCAGCAGCTCTTTTAATTTAATTGTAGCTTTCGCACTACATCAATTGGGCTAGGCTTTTTAGAAGTTTCTTTCTTGGTCTACCTCTTCCTCTTTTATCAAGCACGTGTCCTTCTAATAATGTCAGAATGATATTATGTATCAGAACATGTCCAAAAATTTTTAACTTCCTTGTCTTAATTTCTTTCAGCAAGCAACTTTGTTTTCTGATCTCTTCTAGCGCACTCTTATTCGTCTTTCTATCGGTGCATTTTGTAATTCATTTTCCTGCACACATCTCTCCATGTCCTGTTTATTGGAAGTCCAGCTTTACCCAATACATTATAACACTCCATAGGTATGTCTTGATGAATTTTTTCATGAGGTCCAAATTGAAATGTTTATTAGTAAGAAGTGTTTTTGCGTCTTGTATGATTGCTTGCCATCGCGTCCTTAATCTCAGTTGTCTGCTATATTTACCATCATCTATAATAATACTCCCAAGGTACGTAAACTTTTTTTTAATTATCCTTAACATACCATCTAGCACACTCAGCATCACTTGGAATTAATTTATTTTTCTCTTACCAGCGGTGTTATCCGCGCACGTTATGCAATGGAACTATAGTCCTTGTGTTTTGATTTCGGCTCCCTTTTATTTTAGCCTATTTAGTGTATCTTCCCTAAATAAATTGAACAAATGAGGCGATAGTGGGCTTTCTTGTCGTACGTATTGTTATTTCAGCTTCAATTTCATATCGGTTAATAACTTTTATGCTACTTTGATGTTCGCCTAGAGTGTGATAATGAGCCTATTTCTCCATTCCATAATAAAATTTTCTTCATAGATAGTATTTTAGAATGTACAGCTCCATTTAGATCCCTCATACACTTAGTTATTATGGGGGAGGCCAGGCTAAGACTATAAAGACTAGCCTGCAATGGTAGACTGAAGATCAACAGGCTTCAGGGGCCACTGAAAAATTCAGGAGATCGTGAAAGAGCCCATGCTTTAAATAAGGTCAGATTTCGCGAGGCCGCGAATCTGCAGGAAAAACAATTTTACAGTGGAAATCCCCGACAGTGAGGCATGGCGGGAGGAGACGCCGGGCATACCACTGGATGCGCTCGTCTGGTTCACGGACGGATCCGGCGGGGAGCGTGGGACGGGGGCAGGTGTTTATTCGGAAGGACCGAGGGTAAGTGATAGTATTTTCCTCGGAGCCAATGCAACGGTTTTTCAGGCCGAAATGTACGCCATCCTGCACTGTGTGCGGGAAAACAAGATGAGGGGCTACACCAACAAGCGGATCCTCATAGCCACAGACAGCCAGGCAGCCCTTAAGGCCCTAAGTAGCCCACGGGTAAATTCCAGGCTGGTAAGTGAATGCCGAGACGAGACGAGTGACCTGGCTATGCAGAATGAGGTCACCCTCATCTGGGTGCCGGGTCACTCGGTGGTCAAAGGCAATGAAGAAGCTGATAGTCTCGCGAAGAGAGGGTCAGCAGAACCATTTATGTGACCGTAACCGGTTCTGGGCGTGACAAAGAGCACTGTCAAGGGAGCCATTAAGTCCTGGGTCAGAAACGAACACAAGGTGTACTGGACAGACTGTCCAGGGCTCAGACATGGGAAGTCAGTAATTGACGAACCCAGTTCAAAGAGAGCTGTGGAGCTGCTAAATCTTAGCAGAGTGTAAAGCTCTGGGCCGCAAAAGACAACTGATCTACGGACAGTCTAGACCGGAGACAGAGCATTATAAAACCTCACCCTACCAATTGCTGTGCAGACTAGTTCAAGGCACAGTGATTTTGGAATGGGCGGAGTAAGCCAAGGGCATGCACAGTAAGCCAAAGGCTGCACTGTTACCCATTTCTGGATTTCTGAAACATTTAACATATACATAGATTAACGTATGTCAGTAAGTTCATTTTTTGAATATTTGGTCATTTTTGTGTAGATATAGGCAAAGGAAAGTAAATGAGAAACATTATTACATATAAAATGACTGAAAATTATTTACATTTGCTTCATAATAGTCATCGATCCTAAATTTATTATAATTCATTATAAAAATGCATTTTACTAATAAATATACATGTATCTCAACAAAGACCCAATATAAGTATAGGAAATTCTACACGCATCTGACTCAGCGTAAAATGTAAATACTAAAAATGTCAGAACACACCTATATGTACACCCAGCGTTCTATTTGAAAAAAATTAGGTTATGCATTACTGAATTTTACAAAAAATTCCTGAACATTGTGACCAGCTTGTATGTAGTTTTGAAAATATATCAAAGTGTACGAGTGTAGCCTCACATGCTAAAGAGCAGATCGGAATATTATATCTGTAGCCTTTATGACCACTGAGTTATAGTAATTTTTCGAACTCATCGAAACTGCTGAAGATAAGACATGATATACGGTCACATTAAAATTAAACAAAGAATCGGAAAACGCAATAATAGAGAGGTGTACCACTTAAAATAAGGAAGTGAAATGCACCCTCTGTACATGGCAGTATTTTACATAATGGCGGCTGTCGATGGGATCATATGTGCCTAATAAATTTTTTGAAAAATACAGAGATATAGCCATAACTCACTCACTCGTTCACTGACTCAGTGATTGAGTGAGTGAGAGAAGAGTGCGTGCGTGCGCCCGTGCACGTGTGCGTGTTTGTAGAGGCGCACACGCGCCGCGTGTGTGCGCGCCTCTGTGCGCCTATGTGTTTATTATATTTTAGAGAATGTTTAGCTACATTAGTTTTTATCTAGGGTATTACATAGGTTATGTGTATTAATTTTTTATGAAAGATATTTATCAGGTATTGTCTAATTTTCAACGTACCATATCATGTTGCACAGTTTTGTTGGTAGCATAACTACTTCTTGGTGTTCATGAATAGATAGTCATTCCGAAAATCATTCAACTGGTTTTGTCACGTAAAAAATGCCAAATTATTTAGTGCTCGAAAGTCCATACCAAGCGTTACCTTTTAAATTAATTAATTTATTTTTATAATTTTTTTTAACTTTAACGTCGGCCTATTTCCGCGACTATGGCCAGTCACCGACGCCAGGGAGCAGTTTCACCTCACATTCTTGAAATTTTGCCGAACCCCTGCCTCTATTTAAGGAGGGTAGGGATCTTTAACGTGCCCAACATCGCATAGACACGGGACCGACGGCTTTACCCTCTTTCGAAGGGCGAAATGTGCAGGCGTACAATGCCAGAACCTCGGCTGATGTTAATTTATTACAGTTTGGACTGAAAAAGTGAAAGGAGTACTCACAAAATAATCATTTTCTAGCTCTCCTTGGATAAAGGAGCAAAAATTGACTTTCTTTTAAAAGCTCTAGGTTTTACTATATGAATAAATTTTTAACGTCGTCCTATTTCCGCGACTAATGCCAATCACCGAGGCCAGGGAGCAGTTGCATCTCACTATCCTGGAAATGTTGCCGAACCGCTGCCTTTCTGCAAGGAGGGTAGGAATCTTTAACGTGTCCAACATCGCCTGGACACTGGGCCGACGGCTTTACGCCTCCTTCGAAGGACGGAACGTGCAGACATTTAACTTGCTCAAATACAATGCCAGAACCTCGGTTGACGTTAATTTATTACAGTTTGTACTGAAAAAGTGAAAGGGAAACCGTGGGGATCGAACCCATTATCCTTCGGTTCAGAGGCACAATTTCTTACTCTTGGACCACAGAGGCTCTAGTTTGTGTTGATAAAATTTATTATCTTTTACATTATTTTTTTTGCAATTAAATCTTCTACTGCAGATAAAATTACATTTAACATCGTGCCCATTGTTTAAATTTTTGGCTAGATGCCTGTTAATAAAATTGTCTGCAGCTTCCTGATACATTTTAAAATAATCTCCCACGATAAAAATGGTTTTTTTGCTTCTAAATCAATGTCGCCGGCAATTCTACTACTCATCTGGAAACTGTGTTTAGAAGTTGAAGTAAATGTTTGGTGCAACGCAGTGATATAAATGTTATTGTCAGGGAAACTGGTTACAAAGATTATAATACTAGTAGCACACTGCGTAGATATAATACATTAACAATGTGTGGACAAAATAAAAAGAAGTTTATACCTTACAACTACATATTTCAATACACTGTTCAATTTAAGTCCGCTATTTTTTATTATAGTTTTCGATATTATAAAAAAATTAAGATACTTTAGGCCCGGGGCAGAATTTATGTTTTCAGACAAACCTCGTATATAACTAATACATTTTGATGTCTGATGATCTTAGATTATGCAGACAGATCCTTTCATAAAAAGTAACTTTTTGCGGAAAAGTAATCATAAAAAACACAAGTGCAGCCTATTTTAAGTCGACTTAATAAATGTAGGAGAATAATGTTCGTTTAAAAAAAAATTGGGAGTTTTGAGACATCCTTATTTGCGCACATTTAATTAAATTTTACCTTTTAATTAATATTTCTTTGTAAATATTAATGTAGATATTGTCATAACTGTCTTATCGTTGTTTTTTTCTAGTATGAGCCCGGAAACACCTTCAAGTTCAGGTAGTGAAACTTCAAGGCCACCAGTTCCAGCAGAAGAGAAACTGGTGGTTGCAGTTCGAATTCGACCTATGAAAGCCGATGAAGTACAAAGAGTTTTATATGCCGTAGATAAGAAGGTAATTTCTACTTTTTTGCAATTATAGAGAAAGCATTTTAATTATTTTGCATATTCTATGCTTTGTTTTTTAGTGAATTTTCGTAGCAAAAATAATATCTGGAGTAGTTTCAATGTTTATATGTATATATATATATATATACTCCATACACATCACGCACATCACACTAATAATTTTAAAAAAACGGCCGATTTTGATGAAATTTGGCAGGAACCGGGAAAATTTTTGATTTTCTTTCGAACAAATTTTGTATCACCAAAAATAACAGGGGGAGGGGAGCGCTGGTTGCAGTACCGGTTTTTTTAAAGACGTCTGCTAAATTTGGACAACTACAATCACGGGCTGCATTTTAGTATCTGTTATACGAAAAATGGTTCACTTGCTTACTTTAAATTTATTTTTCAATAAGATTGGTTGACAATTTTCATTAGTATTATAATAATAGTCATTGATAAATGACCTTTCTCGATGTTATAATGCGTTTAGCGTAATAATGTACACACACACACAAATATATATATATATATATATATATATATATATATATATATATATATATATATATATATATATATATATATACAGTCAACTTAAGAAACCATATATTATCGTTCCCAATATACATTATAATAAAAATACCATTTATCATTTACCAAAATGGCATATCATTTTGATTCTGCCATCTTATACAATTTAGTTAAAATACATGAGTATCTTCACTAGTTGTTGTAAATATTCTATTTGGGATCTTTTCAAGTTGACTATCGAGGACTTACTCTATTTGTAATATTTTTTCTAGTATTTGATTTTGTGATATTTAACCTCCCGCGTTCCAGCATTTGGGCCTCTAATGACAAAACATTAAAGAGAGAGAGAGACTGAGAGAGAAAGGGTATAGGAATTACATAAAAATAAAATAAAATACGTGCATTAAACAAGGCGACATAGCGTTTAGATTGTGATTATGAATATATTTTACGCAGCCAAGATGGTAGCTTTAATTTTAAAACAAGTGTTATAATATCCAACTTGATTAATCGAAATCAGAGGTTTCAACGTTTTATTAAAGTGATAGGTTACTCATTTAATCAGAATAACTTTTTAGTACATTACTTATCTCTGTTTTTTGAGCCACATATTCCAGAAATTTAGTAGTATAAAAACAAGTACACATACACACCCTACACTTAATGTTATTTCAAGCAAACCACTTATGCAGCGCTCTTAATTTAAGACTTATTAACGGCGGAACTTATTGCAATAAATGAAGCACTTGAATATATTGAGGAGAAACAAATAAACCAAGCCATAATTATAACACTAACAGATAGTCAAAGAGCATTTCAGAAAATTCAGAATGTGTGTTTTCACCCCATTGGGAATTATGTAATTCAGTTAATTGTCAATAAAATACATTCTATGAAAAGTAGTTGTCAACTTTAACTATAGCATGGTTAAAGGGTCATTGTGGCATACAACACAATGAAATTGTTGATGAAATTGCTAAGATGGGGTGGATGGGGGAGATAAGGCAGAATACAAAACTCCATATTCAGTATACACCATAATTTTTCACAGGTTACTGAGGTGATGCGAACAAAGTACGCAAAGTAAAACATTTCATGTTTATGATGGAGGTTTCTCTAACTTCATATTATTGTGGAATTTCGTAGTTAGGGACTCTTAATTGTATGTTAATCTTTATTTGTCCAAAATAAAACCCAAGTTTCAAGTGGCTTATTGGGCACATAGTTTTATACCTGGCAAGTATGTAATAATATTTGTCTCGTGTACGAATATATCGCTCTAATTGAGAATTCATATGTTTTTTAATGTCATTTTCCTTTTTGTGGAGATATTGTGAACTTACACTCAAATCTTTATTGCCATTTTAAGAATCGATGAATTTGCTGCCACTTTCTGCTTTCCGCTATATAGCATGTAGTCTTCTTCCTTTTCATAATGCAATCTACTGAAGTAAAATAAATGTTACATTTAAAGTATAGGAGAAACTGTTACTTTTGTGCCAAAAGTCAGTAAAATCCATTGTGTTGTATAGCTGGTTTAGAATTGTCATCTTATTTGCGCTTACACTATGAAGTTTGTATTTTGGCTTTCACACGAGCAACGTGGTGTAGTTTGACATATTTCCAAAAGTTTTGATGCACAGTAGACTCACTAACAAAGGTTCAGCAAATCAATACGTAAGTAAGTAAATACTGGATCGGTATGGCATATATACTGACATACAATGTACTGAGAGGTAGAGCACTCTCATTGCCTTCGAACAATAATTGTTAATCAGCATATAGAGGCTTGGTACCCTCATACCACACTATAAATGGTGATTTAAGACTGGTCAGTTTGTCACCTGGCCAAGCATGAAGTGAACTTATTGAAGGCCTCGGATGAGCCTTAAGGCTAATTCGTCTGCGTGCTTATCCGGTGTTCCTTATGTTCTAAAGTCTACGTTAATATAACTTTATTAGACTTGCCAAACAACCTCTTAGTAACTTTAGTTGGTCTCTATTCAGTTTAATGTTTGATTATCAAACAATACCATTATTAATTATTACAGTAACCTTGTATTGCAGTATTGCAGTAACCTTGTATGCAGTCTAGGCCAAAAATATTATTGCAAATCTTTTTTGTTTTTGGGAGGGAATTGCAACACGTCGACACCTCTGGTCTTTGGTCTTTGATGACGACTAATATGAATATGATGATGGTTTTAAATCTCACCGTAGGCTTGTTATTTACTTTCACGGTAGAGGCATTGGATATTCTTTTACATCTACGGTGGTGGAATTTGAACCCGCTCCACTACATACTGTGTCTAAATTTGCAAATTAACGCCGTTACAAACTCAGGGACGCATTGTGTAAATCTATTGTGCAATTATCTGTGATTTGTTAAACCCGTGCTTTTATAGAATGACTGCATTTTCATTTTACCTTCTTGGCGTTTCTATGCTAAAACATTTTAAAAGATTATAAATAAATACCTTATCGAGAAAGGATTTTTCAAAAACAAGATGCTTGCAATTCTTTGTACAGCCTCACATCCTCTAGTTCATATTGTTGGTTCATTGGCATTTGATTGTGTATCCACCCCACAGTATAATTTTTATTGTAAAAATGTGTACGTTGTAGGTATACTTAAAATACATGTGTGTGTTTTTTTCTTTGTTTATTTAACGTCGGTCTATTTCTGCTACTATGGCCAATCACCGACGCCAGGGAGCAGTTTCACCTCGCTATACTGGAAATCTTGCCGAACCCCAGCCCTTCTGTAAGTAGGGTAGAGATCTTTAACGTGCCCAACATTGCATGTACACGGGACCGACGGCTTTACGCCCCCTTCGAAGGGCGGGACGTGCAGACATTCAACTTGCTCAAATACAATGCCACAACGTCGATTGATATTAATTGTACATACTGAAAAAGTGAAAGGAGAACCCTGGAATCGAACACAGTACCCTTCGGTTTAGAGGCAGACGTTCTTACCACTGAATCACCGAGGTTCTCAAGAAATATATATCTAACACGGGTATTACACCTGGTTCTTACAACTATAGTGTTTATGTCATATTGCGATTCACTTCTTAGCTTATATTGCACATTTATCTACATTTTCCAAAGCGAACCCTTTTGTTGTGAATTTGAAGTCTGCATTTTTTGTCTGTTTTGATCAAAAATACATTTTAGGTACAAAGTCTTTTTTCCACACGACCTGAATATTGAATTGAACGATATTGGTAATCTTTATGACCATAACGGAGATCGGCGCCATGCTAAGATTAGTAAAAAACTGTAATAGAATCTCTTCAAACGACAGGAATATATCAGATACCATGCGAATACGGAAAGGTTTACATCGGGAAAACAACGTAAACCACCAGAACAAGGAGATTATAGTATTGACGACAGAAACAACTACTACTCACAAAAAAATTGCCAATAGCTGAACAAGTTGTTTAGAAGATTGATAAAAAGTTATTTTATAAAATAAAGATCTCTGCTAGAATAAAAGGATACTGATATTAGGATCGAAAGAAAGCGTTATACTGGAAAATTTAAATCGAGAAGGCAATTTTAAATTGAATCCAGTAATGCTACCCGCACGTACAAACATGATTCCACCGGCAGGGATCTAGTTAAAGTTGCATTATCTTATTTTGCCGCCTTAAAAGATTAAAAATACAAAAATAATAGCCAGAATAAATCTTACATAACGCTAGCCAATACCGGCACTTACCAACAGACATTATTCCATCGGCCTCAGCAACATGACACCAGATACGTCGCTGCAAGCAGCAACAGTAGTTGTGTCATATAGAACAACCCCACTGCCTGTTGCTTGTAACTTTCACAGCCATACATTTATCACCAGATCGATATTTTCTTAGTTTCAATCCAGCTGTTAAAGAAGTCAACATCCATGGTTGGCGAAACGTCTCACATTTTAATTAATTGAACACCGCAGAAAAGTCATCCACCACCGAAATTAAGCAACGTTGGACACAAACCGTTCCTGGGTGGCCGATTTGGGATTTATTAGGGATCTAGTTCAATTTGCATTATCTTATCCTATAGCCTTAGAAGACCAAAAATATAAAAATAATAACTAGAATAAATCTTACATAAGGTTACCCAATACCCAAGAAATGTTAACAGGTTCAGTTGCGTTTCCAACATTAAAAATTTATTATTTATATTGTGTAGCTTGATTATTAACATATATTGCAGTTATATTTATAGTGATTGTTTAAAGTATGTAACCATTTTGGAGAAAATATGTATAAATTTTTCAGAATATCATTCTGGAAGAAACTGATCGAAATGATGTACTACGTCAGCGTCGAGGTGTTGATAAGCAATATACTTTTGACGTTGTATTTGGTGAAGATTCAACACAAGAAGATGTTTATTCAGTAACTACAAGTAGTCTCGTTAAAGATGTTCTAAATGGGTAAGTCCTTAATATTAGTGTAAAGATCATGTTATTGTTGTTAAAAAAAATTGGCGGAAGTTAAACCAGAAACTGCAGAAAACATATAAATAAATATCGCCTACACTGTAACATTTTGCTATATACTATGTTACACAATATGGCATTAGATTTTTTCATAGAATCTAAAAATCTCAAAATATAAAGGCTGTTCTATTAGAAAAAAAAAAAACAAAATTGGCGGTTCTTTCCGGTGTAACCGGAAACGACAGGAAAACAAAAAAATTGTTAAATAAAGCACTATGAAAAAAATACGTATATTTCTTTTTGTAGATGGATTGGTGTTTTAGAAAAGATATTTGTCTTTTCTAAAACTAAAATTATTTCACATTCTACGTGTGTTTATGTACGCGTATATGTAGGTGCGTTATTGCGTGCGTGGGAACATGTGTGCGTGTGTTCTAGACTATAGTGCATACCAAATTATAAGTTCTAGCGTTTTGAGCAATTGAGTTATATAGTTATTAAAAAAACTTGCTCTTTCAGGAGATCAAACGGGGTATATGACTACGTTTCTGTATAAAAAACACAATTTGTCAAATTTCATGGACAAAAAAATTGGGTCAAGGGTCTGAAAAATATTACAACTAAGCTGTGTTTCTATAAAAAACCGAAGAGTTAAGATGTGATATGAACCCATGGTTGCATTGTTTGTTATATATAAGTGATAATTTTTTTGCACAAATATCAGTACTTCATCTGCCAGACTCATTAGCTTTACGTGCTTACTAAGTGGGCAATGCGTTGCTAATAGACCTACCCCTATTAGAATGGAATTTCTGCTCCTTCCCAGTAGGTCCTTTATGAGTTTAGGCAAGGTTTTTCTAAACTCCCTCCCCTGTTTCGGTCGTGGGGAATTTTTCAACCACTTCAGTTGTTTTTCACCGAGTCTAATGGACTTCTTATGCTCGGCCTAGATAGGCCGCAAATATATGTATGTATCTGGGGATCATACTGTTGTTGGGCATACCTAAGATTGCTGCGTGGAGGTAGTTCAAAAACGGTTTCCAAGGCTGCCATCAGGGCGATCCTCATGTCTTTCGTATTGCACATACAAGCAAACCTTTGTACACTACCCAATAGACTCATTGCCACCACTTGCTGCATTTTCGTACAGCACACCACCGATGCATATTATCATGTTGATCCGATGGATCAGACTTGCGTTTATCGCCCGATTCTAATCACACATTCCCCACTGAGCAAGGTAATATTGCACAAACCTTGCAGAACCCTTTTCAAAGAAAGTGTAAGTTTAATAGATTACTTATAGAAAGTCTCCTGTAAGTTTGCTGCAAATAGCAAATCTTCCCCCTACTTGCACTACAAACGCAAGTGTTTCTTTTGTAACCTTACTGCATAAGTTTACTGTAGTGAGCAACAGTAACAACAAACTTTCTTCATACCGACTATATTAACTTACAGCAAGCTTAAATAGTGCTGCAAATTGAATCATAACTTCCACATATCTGTGATAATTTATTCTCTTCAGAAAGACATACTCATGGAATGAATTTAGGGCCCATGAAGACCACAAAGAAAATATTTGCATTCTGTACCCATAAAATTTTGAAACGCTATATTACTCGAGGATAATTGAAAAAATGTCAATTTTCACCAAATCACTCTATATTTATCCCCTGCCACCTCAAGCGATCTTACCCAAAAACAATTCGAACCGTTCCTTTGTCGGGTGCTAACTGGATACCAAATCTGAAGATGTTATCTCAATTCGTTCGAAAGTTATTGCGCCTATTAACAGACAGACGTATATGCCGACAGATCGACAGACCGACCGACCGACTGACCGACAAACCGAAAGACCAAAAAAAATCGTTCCAGAATCAATTTTGTATATGTTTTGAGACTTTTTATGCCGTTTTAGCAACAAAAAAAATTCGAAAGTTTTGTCAACAATATTCCACCCCCACGCATTCAACTCTTCAGCACAGAATACCAGATGTTTAATGAAATTAAAAGTTTTTTAATAAATGAGCCATAAAACGTTATATTACTCGGGTTTTAACGAAAAAATGACAATTTTCACGAAATCGTGGCTATAAAGAGACAGACATATAGACCGACAGACAAAAAAAATTCGTGTCCAAATCGTGTTTTCTATATGTTTTGATACTTTCTACGACGTTCAAGCGAAAAAAATTATGAAATTTTTTTCGCCGATGCGATAGTTCCACACGTTGTGACGATGTGGAAGTAATTTTAAAAGGGCCTAGCAAAGTTGTAAAATTTAAACTTACACTTGCAACTTATCTGCAATTGTGTATATTATATATACAGTCAGTCCCAAATGGGAATGTATTGCTATCTCCGTTATTATTAGAGATAGGGACACGGTTAAATTCGCAGTGTTTTGTAGAAATTCACGCTCGTTCTAAATATGATTTGCATTTTGCCCTGCCCCTTTTCGTTTTCTAGTTATTTTGATTTTTTCTTCAATATCTAAGTAGGCATTGATCTCACATGTCTAAGACTTGCACATTATCAGGACACTTTTTACAGAGTAATCTTTTTGTGCTATTGTCAACTTTGGATTGTCATTTGTTTTTGAGGTACAGGTATCAACGTTTGTTTTTATTATGACAGCCATATTGGATTTTTTGCCCATGTGATAGCCTGCGAAAATAGATTTCCAATTATGTACAACATGCTTGAGAAATCTTGTAATTGCACTGACAATTTTGAGAAAAACCGTTTTGAGGATAGTAGGCTATGAAATCCAATACCAGAAAACAAATGACAAAAAAAGCGTTCAAAAGCAGTAGGCCCTGGAGTCTAACAATAGACTTCTACTTTTAACATAATTTTCCGTAATGAACTTGCTCCTGCCCTGACCAGAACTTGCTTCTGTCCTGACTCGTCTGTTTCAGACATTTTATTTGTTTTGTTACTTTGTTTCTTCTCCACATCAATGACCTCCTCTCTAGCACATCCAACCCAATTCACAGCTACGCGGACGACAGCACCCTCCACTCGAATATACAATATTCTAAGCTTGTTTCTTTAGTCCAATTAGATGAGGATCGCAGACTCATGGAGGGTTCTGTCTCTGTGGATCTCCAAAAAATATTGGACTGAGGAAGTAGAAATCTTGTATAATTCAACTCCACCGAATCTCAGTCTTTCTTTCTATCTCATAAGAGATACACCAGCCATAGACCCATCACAATGAACAACCAAGTTATTCCAAGTAATGAGTCGTTTTCACTTGTTGGCATTTCTGTGGATCGACATCTCAATTGGCACCAACATGTCACATCAATTGCAGAAACGGCTGCTAAGAAATTAGGTTTCCTCTACCGGGCTCGCAAATACTTTTCACCAGCTAATCTCTATACCTCATATACTTCACAAATAAGGCCAAACCTCGAATACTGCTCCCACATCTGGGGTGCCGCTGCCACTTCTACTCTCGCTATCCTGGACTCCATTCAGAAGAGAGCTATACGTCTCATCGGTGACCCTACCTTCACTCAAAGGATGCCACCCACATGCCGTGACCTGTCTCTCTTTTACAGATATCTGCACGGGTACTGCTTGGAGGAGCTTTCTTCCATAGTTCCTCCACCTACTGCCCCCAACAGATCTACCAGGGGAACAGAGCGAATGCACCCTTTTACTGTCCAGGTCACCAGACATAGAACATCTTGTTATGCCCGCTCTTTTGTCCCGAGGACTTCCAAGTTGTGGAATTCCTTGCCGGCACATGTTTTCCCTTCTCCTCCGAACCTTCAAGTCCAGAGTTAACAAGTTGCCCCTTTCCTCCTTGTCGACACCCACGGTACGATAGTATTTAGGATGTGCGCCCTCGTGGTGTGTTGTTTAAAAAAATAAAAAATAATAAAAAAACGTCGTAAAAAGTATCAAAACATAGAGAAAACATAATTTTCGAACGAACATTTTTTTGTCTGTCGGTCTGTATGTCTGTCTGTAGCCACGATAATTTTAGAACGAATTGAGATATCGTCTTCAAATTTGGTATACAGTTAGCAGCCGGCAAATGAATGGTTCGGATTGTTTTTCGGTAAAGTCGCTTCAGCGGGTAGCTGATGAATCGGGGGTGATTTGGTGAAAATTGACGTTTTTTTAGTTAAAACTCGATTAATACAATGTTTTAGGGTTTATTTATTAGAAAACTCTTAATTTCATCAAACGTCTGGTATTGTGTGCTGAAATTAAATTAAGGGTTGAATGTGGGGTGGGATATTGTCGACAAAATTTTTGCTTTTTTTGCCAAAACGGCGTAAAAAGTCTCAAAACATATAGAAAACTTGTTTCTGGAACGAACATTTTTTTGTCTGTCGGTCTGTCGATCGGTCGGGCGTTATATCCACATGTACGGCTGTCTGTTAATAAGTGCAATAACTTTCGAACGAATTGAGATATCATCTTCAAATTTGGTATTAGTTAGCACTCGGCAAAGGAACGGTTCGAATTATTTTTGGGTAAGATCGCTTCAGGGGGTAGGGGATAAATAAGGGATGATTTGGTGAAAATTGACATTTTTTCAATACAACTCGACTAACATAACGTTTCAAAAGTTTATGGGTACAGAAATACAAACATGTTCTTTGTGGTTAAGTCATGGGCCCTAAATTCATTCCACGAGAGTAAATTATCACAGCTACGTGGAAGGTATGATTCAATTTGCATCTCTATTTTAATTTTAACGAATAAAAATTTAAAATCTGCTGGTTTTCTACAACGTCACATGTGGGAACTTAAAAAATAGCCAAGAAAAATCTAGAGTTGATTGAAAGAAATTATCGATGGAGTCATTATTCAAATATGGGACATACTGTACATTTTTAAAGGACTACAACTTGAAATACGAATCAATATGTCTAATCATTTTTGGGAAAAGAAACTGAACTCGATTAACTGAATTTATTTCAAGTTACAAACTAAGACTGTATATCGGGATAGATATATTTTTATAAAATACATGTTTATTGTAAAACTGTAAAAAAATGAATTAAAACAATGTTAATTAGAATAAAATCTTTATTACATAAAACAATTTAAGACTTACAACACATTCCATTTCTGCTGAAAGATATATAGTTTTTATTGACTATCAAATGTACCTGGTAAAGAACAAGCTCACAAAGGAGATAGGTACCTATTGCATTTAAAAATTATGTTAAAATTTCATTTGTAAGTTTGCATAGGTTTTTTTGGCTGCAAACATTTAGAAATGTGGCAAACTTAACTTGTTTAATGGTATCTTATATAACGTTGTGGTAAGCATTTGTAAGTTACCATGCTTAGTGGGTCGTCTACACCTTCCAAGTGTAGTTATTGCCTTCTGTAGGACTTTTCGAATGTGGACATTCCATGTGAATTTTTGGTCAAATATGACGCCAAGATATTTTACTTCCCCCACTATGAATCTCTATCTCACTTAATAACAATACACAACAACAACAAAATTTAAATAGCCTTGTAAGAAATTCTCAATTTAGATTTTTTTATGATATTTTACAATCTTTGGGTATGGATTCGCTTGTGACGGACCAACAAGAATTGCTTACAGGAATAATCTGGTGAGTGATACGGCAATTGGTTACATGATAACCAACATACATAAAATAATAGATTTTTCGGTTATGGGTCCCCAGATTTCTGACCATTTTGCACAGATATGGCGCTTTAGCCTTGAAAAAAACAATAAACGCCGGAGTCCTGTATTTGGCTGTCCCATCGCATTACAGCGTAGTCGCTTTCTGAGTTGGAATCGATGTTTTCAAGGAATCATTTTGTGTTAGATCATATAAAAAATGTAAACGACATGTTTGACATTTTTTGGCAAGAGTTTTACTACTGTTTTAATGTTGCTTTACCTAAGAGCTACAGAAATCCAACTGCAGTCTCCGGGCAAGTATTTGTTCAGATTTCCAGCAGAGGTGAGATATGACAGTGAGCGGTTTAGGGATTTAAACGTATTTAGAAAGCGATTCAACGGAGAGTTTTTTAAATTAATTGTATAGGTCCCGCAAAAACAGCCTTAACATAAAAAAATCTCTGGACGCAGCAAGTGCGTTATGGTAGTGAATTTTCATAAAACTATTTTTTAATAGCAATAATGTGTGTTTTTTTAAGAAAGCAGGCATCAAATTTGGTTACCAGTATAATCTATATAGTAAAAACAATGTGCCATGTTTCATCAAAATAACTTTATTGTTTGAAAATATAAAAAAAAAAATTCCGAAAGTAAACTTTAAGTGTTCCCGAAAAAACTCGTTTTTTGGTCAACCTTATAGGTTAATAGCAAATTGAGCTATTCAAATATTAAGCATTTGATCAAAATTCGCTACCATAACGCACTTACTGCGTCCAGAATTTTTGTTCTTACAAACATGCATTATATTTCGATGGAAAATGCAAAAATGCAATAACATAAGGCATGTTTGATTAAAAAAAAAAGAAAATTTGTATCACCAACGACTTATGGGCCACCCTGTAATTGTAGAAATAATTTTTTAAGATGTAGTTTAAGACACCCTATAATTAATATATACAATTTTTTTTCATATCTGGTATAATAACAGATATATTTAGCTTTATTGATTTTTTTTACGAAAATTCTACAAAAATTATATACTATTAACGATAAACTCTATAGCTAAGGCTACTGCCAAGCGTCAGAGAAAGGGTTTATTTGAAATGAATTTTCTGGAAACATTTTATTAAAATGAAGGACAATGACGGTTGAAACTAAGACTTGAGGGTTTGTAAAACATTCTTCTTGAGACATTTTATTTCCATAGCCCGTATTAGATTCAAGTTCTTTTCCTAAATGTTGCCAATTTTGACGTTTAAATCGCAACTTTGACGTTTTGTGAAAAACCCCAATTTATTTTTGTTTAAATGCCTATAACTTTTTTGTATTTTGACCTACAGAGCTAAATTTTGGTAGGTAACTTGCCTATAATGATATAAACCCGCGTATAAAATTGGTTGCCCTTACTTTGTTAATTTTGGAGATATAAATTTTTTTCGAAAGAAAACACAAAATTTTCCGGAAAACCTCTTCGGATTTTCCTGGATAACGAACATATCCAAGCCACTTGCAAAACGAAGGTACTCACCAATTTTGACGTTTAAAATCGCGATTTTGACGTTTTGAGGAGAACCCAATTTTATTTTTCTTTGAATGCCTGTAACTTTTTTGTCATTTAACCTACGGAGCTAAATTTTGGTAGGTAACTTGCCTGTAATGATATAAACCCGCGTATGAAATTTCGTTGCCCTTACTTTGTTAATTTTGGAGATATAAATTTTTTTCGATTTTTTTCGAAAGAAATTACAAAATTTTCCGGGAAAACCTCGGCGCATTTTCCTGGCTAACGAACTTATCCAAGCGACTTGCGAAAGGAAGGTATGTGCCAAATTTTATCCAAATCGGTCCATTATTTTTTAAGTTATAGGTGTGACACACACACACACACACACACACACACACACACACATATATATATATATATATATATATATATATATATATATATATATATATATATATATATATATAAACATATAAAGTCTGAAACTGACCTCGGATTTGGGTTCCGGGGGTCCTAAATAGCGCTCATTTGAAGAAATTTTTTCAAAATTCGAAAGTCGAGATCTCCTCATTAGTGAATTTTTTTAAGAAAATTCACTAATAAATCTACTTAAAAATTAATATTTTTGTAACATAATTTTGGAATCCAATTTTAAGGTGAAAACACTTTGGAAAATTGTGAACACAAAATCGGGAGGAAACCAAGAAAAAAACAGTGGCATTTTTTTAACCATGTGCGATCAAACATACAGTGAACCAAGGGATGTCGTGGCGATTTTCGGTGGTCATCTTTCTACAGAAGTGTCGATTCTCTTAAAGAAAATATCCTCTAATAATTTACCCCGTGCACGACAACAAATTTTGGAACGAAATCGTTCTACTTTCATCCGGTGTTACAGGGCGCCGTTGGGAAACTCATTTTGTGATTGAAAAACAAGCTATCTACAGATTTAGACAAGATACCGGTAAAGGTTGTAAAGCATTGCTATCAACAGATAGCATCCTATTTTAGTAGCATCATAAACATATTAGAATCTGGACAATTTCCCATTAAATTAAAAAGTAATAATTCCCCTTTCACACAAAAGGTGATCTTCATAATCCCGAAAACCACCGTTTTATTATATGTGCAAGCCCTTTTTCAATTATGTGAAAACTGGAACCTCTGATGATCACTGATAAGTACACTTGGAGAACTCAAAATCACCATAACACATATTTTTTTAAGACCTAGCGATCGTTTCACTAACCACGTTAGCATCATCAGAGGATGACAAATTCTAAACTGAATTAACAGCTACAAATGTATTTATATCATGCCTAGATAGACGAACTAAGCCGAAGGTAAAACTTGTAGTCGGAGACCCATCGTTTGTCTCATGTGTCTATATTACACGGAAGAGGTTGACGAACTACTTTAATCTTCTAGTTGACAAATTTATGAGCTTTTATCTAATTTAAAGGATAATGAGCTTAAAATGAAACGTCCCGCGTTATTTAGGAAGCTCACGTTCTTTCTTGATCTATAAATTCACTATGTGAATATTGGAGCCCGTGATGAGCGCCGACAAGTATCATCTGACGACAAACCAATAACTGCCGCACATCTTTTTTTAAAGCAAAAACGACCGTTTGGCACACAATGTTAACTTTAACAGAAGATGAATATTCTAACTAAAATTCTACATAAAAGCAAGTATTTATGTTGATTTCTTAGATACAAAGAAAACGAAAGGGGATTTTTAAGTCGAGAACTCAACGTAGAGCCTAGTATCTGAATAGACCGGCCGAGTTATTGACAATACTTTATTATTTTGCCCGACAGGTTAGGAGTGTTTAGCTGGTCAAATGCAAAGTGTCTTAAATGTCGTGCATTCAGATATCATTTTCTTTGTTCTGTGTTTGTTAACCAATTTTTCCACAATCCGAACAACCGTTATATCTCGCCACGTTTTTTATGTACTTTAATTCCGTATTAAATATACTTTTACTGAATGGAACA
Organism: Tillus elongatus; assembly: GCA_964006375.1. Lineage (NCBI taxonomy): Eukaryota > Metazoa > Arthropoda > Insecta > Coleoptera > Cleridae > Tillus > Tillus elongatus. Next base: position 53,401,299 of record OZ023268.1, read on the forward strand.
TTTATCAATCTACTTACCAAGAGATTTAAACTAGCCGTTTTTTGTACAAACGTATGATGTGAGTCGTTTGGAGTGTAACTAATAGTGAGCTTCCTTCCTGTAGACCTTGATTTCAAGCGAGTCATTATTTTTAATACCACGTATCACAAAGGGTTTAAAAAGTATTTTTAAGAAAGCCGATTTACATTTGACTTTTTCGACGGAAGGTAATTTAAAAAATCTGTTGCGTAATACGAAAGACAAAGACAAAGCCACTGAAATGTCGGGTATTTATGAGATAGGTTGCAAAGATTCTAATCTTAAATACGTGGGTCAAATCAAGGGAAACATAGCCACCAGATTTCATGAACATCTCGCACATTTACGATATGATACGGTAGACAAATCATGTGTGACAAAACATATGTGGGATAATAATCACCACATTGACAAGGAAAATTTGAAACTTGTCAAAAATGTTAGACATCAAACTATGCTTGACGCTTATGAAAGCGTATATATATATATATATATATATATATATATATATATATATATATATATATATATATATATATATATATATATATATATATATATATATATATATATATATATATATATCAAAATCGATTAAGAACAAAACGTCATTGAATCGTGCGGCACCTTCTTTGATTTCATGCCCCTTATTCTCACTTTGCATTTGACTAGGTAAACACTTCTAATCTGTCGGGCAGAATAATAAAGTATTGTCAATAACTCGGCCGGTCTATACAGATACTAGGCGCTATATTCACATAGTGAATTTAAAGATCAAGAAAGAACGTGAGCTTCCTTAAATATCGCGGCACGTTTCATTTTGAGCCCATTATCCTTTAAATTAGATAAAAGCTCATAAATTTGCAAATAGAAGATTAAAGTATTTCGTCAACCTCTTCCGTGCAATATAGACACAATAGACAAACGATGGGTCTCCGACTACAATTTTTTCCTTCGGCTTAGTTCGTCTATCTGGGTATGATATAAAGACATTTGTAGCTGTTAATTTAGTTTAGAATTTTTCATTTCTGATGATGCTAACGCGGTTAGTGAAACGATCGTAAGGTCTTTCAAAAATACGTCTTGTGGTGATTTGGGTTCTCCACGTGTACTTAATCATTTTTCAACGATAACAGAAAATTCAGTCTGAGATCAGGTAATGGAGTTTTGTGAAGCAAATAACATACTGTGCGAAAATCAGTATGGCTTTAGGAGACATCGTTCGACCGAGATGGCAACCGACCATTTGATGCAGTATATACACGAAGCTATTAACAAACGGGAACACGTTGTGGGAATCTTTTTTGATATTTCCAGAGCATGTGACACTATAAACCCGACTTGGCTATCTCAGAAGCTCAATGCCATAGGTATCAGAGGTACTGTAAATGATTGGTTTATACCTTACGTGACCGCCAGGAAGGTCAAAATTTAAATACAGGACTACTCTGATGACTTTCACATTCACTTGGAACACCACAGCGCGGCGTTCTTGGGCCGCTTATTTGTGAACAATCTGCCAACTTACATAACACTCGGTCGGTTGTTTATGTATGCAGACGATAGATTAGTTATATTGACAGATTCGGACCGGAGGTTCTTAAATCTAAAATAATAACTGTAATAGAGGAGTTCAGTGAGTGGTGTGAAATTTATGATTTAATTTTAAATATAACTAAGGCATCTTGCATGAATTTTTCATACAGTCACACAAGCAACATTGGTTATAACGCTGTTGCGGTAAATAATTTAAATTTGCTTTTTTTCCGAGACAACGATGTTTCTGGACTTTTGTTCACAATTTAGCGAGCATATTGATTTGGTGTGTAGTAAGTTGAATAAGGCGTATTTTGTAATTTCTTCAGTGAAGGATCTTCTGTCTGAAGACAAGTTAATAGATGTATATTATGCTTTGGTATATTCAGTTGTAAATTACAATATTATACACTGGGGCGGCGGAGCCGGGGGCCTCAGAGTGTTTATATGCCAGAAGCGTATTATACGTAAAATGTTTGGGCTAAGGCGACTGGAGTGGTGTCGGAAATGTTTTCAAAGCAAGGGAATTTTTACTTTCACGGGGATTTATTTATATAAGTTGTTGTGCTACGTTCACATATACGAAGATCGGATCACAACAGTGGGAGATTATCACAACTATGAAAATAGGTATAGAAACCACTTCGCAGTTAATAAGTTTGTTAATACTAGGTATATAAAACACCCGCGTACTTGGGGGCAAACATATACAATATGCTACCGGAGGGTATAAAGACTGTGGATACACTTAAACAATTTAAAAGAAATATAGAAGATCTGTCTCTGGAGGACCGATTTTACATGAAATATGAGTTCAGGGCAGCATCTCGACGATAATGCCCGCTGTAGACAAATAACTTAGCCATGTTTTTTGGCTGCAATCGTCCTATACTAATATGATTTGTTTTAATATGGGCATTTGTCTTTTTTGACTGTTTTTAACATGTGTGTTTTTATTGTGTATTTCTCACTTTGTTTTTCTTTTTTATATTCTGACCAAATGTTGCATTGTATTTTTATTTGACGTGCCTCATGTATATAATGTACTTACAGGTAATCAATAAACTAAGCTAAACTAAACTAAACTAAGCTAAATAGATCTTTAAGAGTTTAAGGCCTCTCAGTGTCTTTCTCTTTGTAGAGGCAACATGTGGGTTGTTTTAGAAATTCTTTGACAGTCCTTTACTTTTAGACCATGTGTCTCCGATATTTAGAACTTTTAAAGAAATTTATGCCACTTGTATTGCAGGTCCCCCTTGACTACCTTGATTTCCATTGATCTTAATCATGGGGACATATATAATTTTTATTTACCTTTAACGTTTACTTATTGTTGAAAGCAATCATTTATCATTCCTCTGCATAATATTCGCTACCATAATGCACTTGTTACGCCAGGATCTTTTTACATGAGATCATAAGTCAAGTAAGAGTAATTATTACACTTACGGTTATTAAATGTTTTGAAGCTAACTTATAAAAAATTATTATACAATTATCAATTTATAATTAACGTGTTTATTGCCTTTTTTCTGTTCTAGTTTGTCGTTTCTTTTATTTTTTTTCCAAAAAAATATTATTTTTCTTTCTTTGTTTGTTACAAATCGATAATTAGTGAATTTTCTAAAAAAAAAAAGATTCACTAATGAGGAGATCTCGACTTTTGAATTTTGAAAAAATTCCTTCAAATTAGCACTAATTAGGCCCCCGAGAACACATATCCGGGGTCGGTTTCAATATATATATATATATATATATATATATATATATATATATATATATATATATATATATATATATATATATATATATATATCACACCGATAACTCAAAAAATAATGGGCCCATTTTGATCAAATTTGGTGAGTACCTTCCTTTTGCAAGTGACTTGGATAAGTTCGTTAGTTGAAATAGATTAAACAATGATTTCTTATAATTAGACAGGCGGATTTCCCCTATGAGTATCAGTTCTGAGCTCACCTTAAATGTATGGAATTTCGACCACGAAATTCTAATGCATGTTTGTAAGAAAATAAATTCGGGACCCAGCAAGTGCGTTATGGTAGCGAGTTTTTATTGAATGCCTCAAATTTGAATAGCTCAATTTGCTATTAACCTATAAGTTCGTTGGCCAGGAAACTAGTTTTTTCGGGAACATTTAAAGTTTATTTTCGAAAAATGTTTGTACATTTTCAAACAATAAAGTTATTTTGATGAAATATAGTACATTATTTCAACTATATATGTTATACTGGTAACCAAATTTAAAGTCTGTTTTCTTTAAAAAAACACATATTTGCTATTTAACACATTTTTATGAAAATTCACTATCATAACGCACTTGCTGCGTCCAGGCTTTTTTTACTTACTTACCCAAATACAGTAAAGTCTATAATTTTTGTTTTTAAGACGTAATGATTTTTAGATTCCATATTTGTTTAATATATATTTACCCCATTAGATCTCATATCTACAATGTAGACCGAAAAATACAGTTCATTAATCTTTCTAAATTTAGCAATCAATAGAACATACATTTGTCATTTGCCACTTGTCATAAACCACTACATATATTATACACACATAATAACACATTTTAACGCAAAGTATGTATTTTCACCTAAAATACGGTAATAGAACAATACAATATACAAGCGAATTGCTTAGTATCTAAAGTTATTTTTTTAACGATCGAACAGTTCGATTTTGTCTTTGAGGGGAACACATTTTTGCACAGATGTTAAACCTTCTACTTCATTCCTCTAAACAGGGTAGCTATCATATTAAAATTTTTAAATAGTATGTGAGATCGAGTGACACGTCGTCAGAAAGGCCACTCCATATTCTATTCAATCGTCTACTTGGTTTTTAGTGAATTTTCATGAAGAAAATTTACTAATAGGGAGGTAACGATCGTGAGACTCTCGGAAAATTTCTTCAAATAAGCGAGAATTAGGGCCTCTGGAACCTATTTTCATGGCCAAATGTATATATATATATATATATATATATATATATATATATATATATATATATATATATATATATATATATATATGTATGTATGTATGTATGTATGTATCCAACCGATCAGTCAAAAAATACTTAACTGATTTGGACCAAATTTGGGAATTACCCTTATTGTGCTAATGGCTTGGATGAGTTCGTTCATCAAATCTTAACGGCCAACTTTTCTTAATAAAAAATTAAAAAATGTTTTTCAAAACGCAATATCTCTCAAATTGTCTAAGTGATTTAAACCCAAATTTACAACTTAAAATAACAAAACACACGTGGTTGTGTACCAATTTTCAAGTTGTTTTATCAAAGAAAAATAAAGTTATTCGAAATTAATAATAAAATAATCCTCGACATAACTTTATATTCTGTAATGCAATATCGACAATGTTGGACAAAGACAGATGACGTTATCTGTATTGCTATGCTATTTAGATAAGTCGTAGATAAAGATCTAATCAATGGAAGTTATTGCAAGATGTCAGACTGGAGAACATTGTGTGAGATACGACAGGTACGCCATCTCTGTGCAGGACCAGGTAGTATGTTGTCACGACAGCTCTAGTTTACATAAAATTTTATAGATAGAGACTGTGTAGAATGTACAACGAACTAACAATTTTGTAAATTGTCAGCCTTGGACCATTTCTTTCCTAATACCGGGACAAAGTTTGCGTCCAAAAGCGCTAAATTTTAGCATGCGAATGTATACTAATATATAAAAAAATAATGAAAGTGATTCGATTTGTTTAAAAGCAATCTAGAACGACGTTTCATTATGTATAACTATTAAGCTTTCCATTCTGCATATTCACGGTATTTAAAATTAAAAGCCATCTCTCTTTTTCCCAGTTTAATCTAACAACATGTATCTATTTGTCACAGAGAAGCGTATACGCTTTGCGCATCGCATAAATTCGGAATCGACTCCGCTGATGCTAATTCCTAATACCTTATTAGGATCTTACAATATAAAACAACTAGGTACCTATATTCTAAAGTTAATACAAATAGTAGGTAAATAATAACCCAACTTTTCATTTTAACTTAACTTTAACAAAATGACTGTAGTAGTATATTATGATTGTAACATCCAACGAAACAAATATAAAAGCGATAGGTAAACTGCATGTGGATTGTAGATATTGTATGTATTACCTAGTGAACTCTATACAGAATTCACTGGTAGGTATTACCAAAGTGAAACAAAATTATTTCAAGAAGAAATGTACCTACCTCAAACTAAAACAGCAAGTACTTATAATATCTAGGTAGGTACTACAAAGTACATAAAACCCTAGTTAAAATTATATAAACAGATGTTTAGGTTAAATTATTAAAATTTTATTTTCAAAATTATGTATTGTTTATATTTATTCCATTTTCAAAAAGTATGGATACAGCAATAGTAAATAAGTGTTGAAAAAAGTTTAAGCGCGTTATGGTAGCGAATTTTCATAAAAATATTTCAAATGGTGATAACCCAATTTCCCACTAAACTAGAATCTTCAGTTTTGATACATAGTAAAACCTATATAAAAGCAGCATTGATACTAAATTTTAAAAATAACAGAATGAGCTTCACGGATAATTTCAAATTTGTTTCAAAAAATATTTTCTGTTATCTTGTTTGTAGAAACCGGTTCGATTGAGTTGACTAAAACCGACCATTCAAGCGATTGATATGGAAAAATATTTAACTGCCACCTATAATTTCATAGATGCATTCCGTTTGTAAATAAAAATTAAATTTTTGGTAAATTTGCAGATTAGCACATGAGGGGTGTTTAGAAAAATCTTTTCAGAAATATACTTAGAACCCCTTCTGGATGCACAAACCACAAGAAGAATTTCTTGCAACCAGTCCACAAGAAAGCTACGAAACCAAGAGTAAATAGGAGTCCGAGAGAAACAGCTTAGTTGGACCACTTTAAGCTGCCTTTATCGCATTTTTAAGCTAAAATCCTTTTTACTGCGCGCAGAACCTCTATATTTACCGCAGGTTCCGTAACTTTCCTAGGGGTTGCTCTAAAGGAATTTTTCTTGTTTACATTTTTCTTGTTTATGCACTGAGGGTGATTGTAGGCATGCAGAAGGGGAAGGAGAACTCCCGCGACGAAGCATTGAACGAAGATTTTCAATTTATGTTTAAATTGTTATATCATTTCATTTTTTCTTAATATTGTTCCAAAGATGGTTTTGATGTTGCCTTGTTTGCCAGTTTTACATAGTAAGTTGCAATATTTTATCATTTTCAAAAAGTATGCATACGGCAATTGTAAATAAGTGTTGTAAAGGGTCTGGGCGTAGCAAGTATGTTGTGGTAGAACATTTTCGTAAAAATATTTCAAATCCGATAAGCTCAATAAATTTCACATTAAGCTACAATCTTCAATCTTGAACCATAGTAACACCTATGTAAACGCACCATGGGTACTAAATTAAAGAAAAAAAACTCGGGACGCAGCAAGTGCGTTATGGTAGTGAATTTTTATTAAATGCTTCAAATTTAAATAACTCAATTTTCTATAAACTTAGAGAACTTAATTTTAACACGTATTAAGGTCTTTCCTAAGCCAAGATATCCACAAAATTTTATTAAAATAACTTTGTAATTTACGGAGAAAAATTTTTTTTTCGAAAGAAAATTTAAAATTTGAATAACTTAATTTTCTCTAAACTTAGAAAGTTGAATTTTGGTACATAGTAAGATCTCTCCTGAGGCAATATATATAGTAAATTTCATTAAAACAGCTTTGTTACTTTCGGAGAAAGAAATTTTTTCGAAAGAAAACTCAAAATTTTCCCGGAAAACCCTGTCCGATTTTTCTGGCTAACGAACTCATCCAAGCCATTTATAAAAGAAAGGCACTTGCAAGTTTCATAGAAATCGGTTAATTATTTTTTGAGTTATCAGACGGATACACACACACACACACACACACACACACACACACACACACACACACACACACATATATATATATATATATATATATATATATATATATATATATATATATATATATATATATATATATATATATATATATATATATATATATATATATATATATATATATATATATATATATATATATATATATATATATATAAAAACATATAAAAATTGAAACTGACCCCGGATATGGGTTCTAGGGGTCCTAGTTTGCACTCATTTGAAAGAATTTTTGCAAAGTCTCACCATCGATACCTCTCTATTAGTCAATTTTAAAAAATAAAAATTCACTAATTATGCATATTGTGCTGTCTCAATATTCTGTGTATTGCCCAGATAGATAAACCTAAATCTTGAGACCTACTTCTTAACGAACTTTGTAGACATGCTTCAAAATATGCAAGAATTATAATTTCATTCATTTCATTGTCTTCAATTTTGAAACGTTTAACAACCCGTGTCAGTATTATTCCATGACTTGACAGCTTACTTTTAATTCTGCTGAATTTTGTTCTATTCATTGGAGCCAAATAAAGGAATCTCTTGTTAAATATATTGAACTAGAGCTAAGTAGAAACCTGTAATTAGTCGATGATCAAACTGTGTCATCTACCACAACAGCAAACTGTAATGATTATAATTTCATGTGGTAGCGATCTATCTTTATTGGCGATTATGTGATATCGAGAGTAGCACATGTAAATGAATTATATCCATAAAAATATAAATATTAAATTCTATGTTAGAATCAGTACCTCGTGAAAACAAATCTTTATTCAATGTCCTTGTCGTTATTGTCCTTATTAACTAACTAAATTATCTGTGCCCGCTTTTAGACATATGTGCCATCTATTAGAATTTACCCTAAGCAATTTGAGATCAACAGTTTGAATATGAAAGAAAGCTGAGGAGGCTTAGAGTTAACGTCAGTGTCATATAAAATAAACAAGATATCCACAAAATTTTCCCGGAAAACCCCGTCCGATTTTTCTGACTAACGAACTCATCCAAGCCATTAATAAAAGAAAGACACTTGCCAAGTTTCATCGAAATCGGTTAATTATTTTTTGAGTTAGCGGTTGGATACACACACACACACACACACATATATATATATATATATATATATATATATATATATATATATATATATATATATATATATATATATATTTAATAAAAATTCACTAATAACATAATGAGCTTCGCGGATAACTACAAACTTGTGTTAAAAAACCTTTTTTGTTGTTAAACTGGATGGGTTGACTAAAACAAAACCATCCAAGCAATTATTAAGGAAAAATACCTGCCATATTTATAATTTGACAGGTACATTCTCTTTGAAAATAAAAGACTAAATGTTAATTTTTTAGCTCCATATAAAATATAAATTTTTGCAAATAATCGATAACTGAGACTATAAAACCGATCTCCAAGGTCCATTTAAATTTAAAGAATTAGTTTTAATAATATATCTTACTAATAGTGTACAATTCATATCAAAATTCACTACTATAACGCACTTGTTGCGTCCCCAAGGTTTTCTAATTCTTTGAAATTCCTGCGAAGAAAATTTA